>OU342743.1:253141931-253732929 GCA_910589775.1 Avena eriantha | reverse complement strand
CCCGAATGCCAAGACCGACCCGATACACGGACCCGACAAGATCTTCGCGACGACAAGATTGACACCGACTAGGGCGAATCCGATGTGCCCCCGACGCCAAACCAAGTCCTTCGTCCTGAAACACCAAGATCTACTCCATTGTCCGAGAACGTTCCCGCCGAGACCGATCCCCATCGAACCCTGTCGAACCCCGGACCCCCGGAACCCAAGATCTACCTAACCCAGATGTGTGACCCTTTATCCGAGCCCTATTTTTATAAATTGACATATACATAAATTGTTGCATATTAAATTGTTCATGTCGCATACATATTGTGTGGTTTGGGGGCATTATATTGATTCACCTAAATTAAATATGGAGTGTTGATGCGGGATATCTTTGTCTTATTCCGGACTCCATTTAAGTCTGTGTAGTGAACCGATGCCATGTTTTGCCATGTTAAGACAACATTTAAATTGCGGGGGTTCTAAACAACATGAACCTAGTAATTAATTGACGGGACCCTAGTTCCGCTTATTAATGCCTAATTGCACCGCATCTGTGCCATGCCATGCATCATATCATAATCATGCTGGATCTTCTGCCGTAGTATTAAATATTGCATCCGGTGTTTCTTCTAGTGTTTGCTTCTTCGCGGATTAGGCCGATGAGTGGATGCGAGTATCGCCAAGTCCTCCGGATATGATCCTTCGGCAGTGTTTCCCAGGCGAGCATCTCTTCCCCTTCTACCTATTTTGCATTTATAGTCTTTATTTCCTCATGTTGATCTATTGCTATCCGTGTCGTGATGCTTTAGTTTCCGCACCCCAGTTATATCCCGTGCAGCCTCTATATTTCCTTGGACACCTCCTATTACCTGTGTTTGGTAGATAGCTGGCCTTGCGAGTCTTAGTCGCTTGCTCAGGTGTGATCTCGTGTTGTCAAGTACCACAATTGTTGGAACGCTGGCAGATGTTTATCGGTGGAGATGCTTATTGGTGGAGATGATCATGACTTTAAATACAACTATTAAAAATGCTAGATATAACTAATGCAGAGGCATCGGTGGGCAATAGATGTTATTTGGTTCTTCCACGCTCACTTGTGTCCCATAGCCCCGAGTACTTGATACCTGTTCCTTGATTTTTTGCACTATCCACATCCGGGAGGCCTTATGGACCCCCGTGAGCCAGAGCTTGATTCATTTCTATTTCTTGGGGCCACAAAGTAGTTTGGGGCTTTATTACTATCATGTACCTATGCCATGTTTTACTGCTTTATTTAAGATTGTGCGTGGAGCACCTGTACTGTTAGGATTGCGGAGTGTTTTCGCGGTATCGACAAGCCCAGTCACACTTTCGGGTTCCCAGTCGTTTAGATCCATTAGCGCAAACCTTGGGTCCGTCTCGGAGCCGGCCAACTTCGTTGCGGGTAGCTTAATAGGGTGGCCCCCTGAAATATTTATGAATCCTGTGATTGCTTTGTCGTGAAAGCCTCGTTGGGTTTTGAGTTGGTTTTTCCGAGGTTGATCGAGTGTGTGTTGCTATTTGTGCACCCCTGCAGGGTAAAACTTTTAGAAAGCCGTGTCCGCGGTTATGGATGACTTGGAGCACAGTATCTCGATCATTGACAAGCATAACTAAAGTAGTGCTATAAATTTGACTTAATATGTGACTAGTAAACAGATGCAACTATAACGGAATGGATATTAAAAATGCCAACAACTGGTGGATCTTGTCGTATCGTGTTCTGATATACCTGCCTAGTAAGTATTGCAACTTCAATGGGATGTGATAAAAGTGCCAACAATTGCTGGGTTTTGGGCTTCCTCAGGACAACTATATCTGACTAGTAAATGTTCCAACAATAACGGAATGTTAACTAAAACTGCCCACTACTTATGCTTCAGGATGACTTATGCTCTATATCTGATTAGTAATTGCTGCAACTATATTGGAATGAGTAAAATTGCCAACTGTGTGAGTTCCTAGGTCCGACTTCCTCGTTTGGTCTCGAGGGGGAAATACCAGGATGGGTTTGTTTGGTGTTAGCTTCAGGTTGGATCCGAATAGGTCTTTCTTATCCCTCTCTGTTAACCGCCAGTTGTATCGAGTCTCTATAGGTTGTTTAGTGCCGCCGTGCTGCCACTTCAGCCACCATACCTATGTAGGCGAGAGCCGCCAAATTCTAGCCTCGCCGTGTACTGGCCTCAGTACTGACGCTCCTCTTTTTCCTTTGCCCTTTGTCGGCACCCCTTCTGTTTTAGCAGGTTTGAGATCGACGTCGTTAGCAGGGTTACCCTTCCGGCTTGGCCTGGGAAGGATTATGGACACCATTGGTTATTCTTCAGGGCTCTTAGCCCCATTTGCATCTTGTCCATAGTCGGACGCTCTATAGTTTTCAAGGTGATTTGGATTTTGGTATTGTATATCTGTATTCTTGACTTAGGGAGTCACTGTTATATATATATCTATTCTGTGGGTCCCATCAAGGACTGTTGTGTAATGTTATTACTTCGTTTTCCACCCACACGAAAGTGCCTGGTGTGCGTCCTTGAATCGTTTCTATGTGGTTTTGGCGGAAAGCGCTAAAACTTGCATAGGGCCGATTCGAGGGTGTTACAAGAACACACATGCAATGACTCTAGCTGTGGTTCATGAAAAGAACACACATGCAATGACTCTAGCTATGGTTCATGAAAAGAACACACATGCAATGACACTGGTGGATCCCTGTGTGGTTCCTGAAAAGAACAGACATGCAATGACACTGGTGGATCCTTATGTGGTTTGTTTAGAGGAACAGACATGCAATGACACTCGGTGTGGTTCATGAAAAGAACAGACTTGCAATGACACTGGTGGATCCATGTGTGCTTCATGATAAGAACATACATGCAATGACACTAGGGATCCTTATGTGGTTTGTTTAGAAGAACAGACATGCAATGACACTGGTGGATCCTTTTGTGGTTTGTGAGAAGAACAGAAATGCAATGACACTGGATGTGGTTCATGAGAAGAACACACATGCAATGACACTGGTGGATCCATGTGTGGTTTGTGAAAAGAACAGACATGCAATCACACTAGGTGGATCCATGTGTGGTTTGTTTAGAACAACACACATGCAATGACTCTGGTTGTGGTTCATGAAAAGAACACACATGCAATGACACTGGTGGATCCATGTGCGGTTTGTGAAAAGAACGGACATGCAATGACACTGGTGGATCCATGTGTGGTTTGTGAAAAGAACAGACATGCAATCACACTAGGTGGATCCATGTGTGGTTTGTTTAGAAGAACACACATGCAATGACTCTAGCTGTGGTTCATGAAAATAACACACATGCAATGACAATGGTGGATCCCTGTGTGGTTCATGAAAAGAACATACATGCAATGACACTGGTGGATCCTTATGTGGTTTGTTTAGAGGAATATACATGCAATGACTCTAGGTGTGGTTCATGAAAAGAACAGACATGCAATGACACTGGTGGATCCATGTGTGGTTCATGATAAGAACACACATGTAATGACACTAGCTGTGGTTCATGAAAATAACATGCATGCAATGACACCGGGGGATCCATAGGTGGTTTGTTTAGAATAACAAACATACAATGATACTGGTGGATCCTTATGTGGTTTGTGAGAAGAACAGACATGCAATGACACTTGTTGTGGTTCATGAGAAGAACACACATGCAATGACACTAGTGGATCCATGTGTGGTTTGTGAAAAGAACAGACCTGCAATCACACTAGGTGGATCCATGTGTGGTTTGTGGAAAGAACAGACATGCAATGACTCTAGCTATGGTTCATGAAAAGAACACACATGCAATGACACTGGTGGATCCATGTGTGGTTTGTAAAAAGAACAGACATGTAATCACACTAGGTGGATCCATGTGTAGGTTGTTTAGAAGAACACACATGCAATGACTCTAGATGTGGTTCATGAAAAAGAACACACATGCATTAGCACGGGTGGATCCATGTGTGGTTCATGAAAAGAACACACATGCAATGACACTGGTGGATCCTTATGTGGTTTGTTTAGAGGAATAGACATGCAATGACACTGGGTGTGGTTCATGAAAAGAACAGACATGCAATGATACTGGTGGATCCATGTGTGGTTCATGAGAAGAACACACATGCAATGACACTGGTGGATTCTTATGTGGTTTGTTTAGAGGAACAGACATGCAATGACACTGGGTGTGGTTCATAAAAAGAACAGAACTGCAATGACACTGGTGGATCCATGTGTGGTTCGTGAGAAGAACACACATGCAATGACACTAGCTGTGGTTAATGAGAAGAACACACATGCAATGACACTACGAGATCCTTATGTGGTCTGTTTAGAAGAACAGACATGCAATGACACTGGTGGATCCATGTGTGGTTCATGGAAAGAACACACATGCAATGACACTGGTGGATCCATGTGTGGTTTGTGAAAAGAACACACATGCAATCACACTAGGTGGATCCATGTGTGGTTTGTTTAGAAGAACACACATGCAATGACTCTAGAAGTGGTTCATGAAAAGAACACACATGCAATGACACTGGTGGATCCATGTGTGGTTCATGAAAAGAACAGACATGCAATGACACTGGTGGATCCATGTGTGGTTCATGAGAAGAACACACATGCAATGACACTGGTGGATTCTTATGTGGTTTATTTAGAGGAATAGACATGCAATGACACTGGGTGTGGTTCATGAAAAGAACAGACATGCAATGACACTCGTGGATCCATGTGTGGTTCATGAGAAGAACACACATGCAATGACACTGGCTATGGTTAATGAGAAGAACACACATGCAATGACACTTGGGGATCCTTATGTGCGCTGTTTAGAAGAACAGACATGCAATGACACTGGTGGATCCATGTGTGGTTCATGAAAAGAACACACACAATGACACTGGTGGATCCATGTGTGGTTTGTGAAAAGAACAGACATGCAATCACACTAGGTGGATCCATGTGTGGTTTGTTTAGAAGAACACACATGCAATGACTCTAGGTGTGGTTCATGAAAAGAACACACATGAAATGACACTGGTGGATCCATGTGTGGTTCATGAAAAGAACAGACATGCAATGACACTGGTGGATCCTTATGTGGTTTGTTTAGATGAACAGACATGCAATGACACTAGGTGTGGTTCATGAAAAGAATAGACATGCAATGACACTAGTGGATCCATGTGTGGTTCATGAGAAGATAACACATGCAATGACATTGGTGGATGCTTATGTGGTTTTTTTATAGGAACAGACATGCAATAACACTGGGTGTTGTTCATGAAAAGAACAAACATGCAATGACACTAGTGGATCCATTTGTGGTTCATGATAGGAACACACATGCAATGACACTGGCTGTGGTTCATGAGAAGTAAACACATGCAATGACACTAAGGGATCCTTATGTGGTCTGTTTAGAAGAACAGACATGCAATGACACGGGTGGATCCTTCTGTGGTTTTTTTAGAGGAACAGACATGCAATGACACTAGGTGTGGTTCATGTAAAGAACACACATGCAATGACACTGGTGGATCCATGTGCGGTTTGTGAAAAGAGCAGACATGCAATGACACTGGTGGATCCATGTGTGGTTTGTTTAGAAGAACACACATGCAATGACTCTAGTTGTGGTTCATGAAAAAAACTCACATGCAATGACTCTAGCTATGGTTCTTGAAAAGAACACACATGCAATGACAGTGGTGGATCCCTGTGTGGTTCATGAAAATAAAAGACATGCAATGACACTGGTGGATCCATATGTGGTTTGTTTAGAGGAACATACATGCAATGACACCGGGTGTGGTTCATGAAAAGAACAGATATGCAATGACACTGGTGGATCCATGTGTGGTTCATGATAAGAACACACATGCAATGACACTAGTTGTGTTTCATGAAAAGAACATACATGCAATCACACTGGGGGATCCTTATGTGATTTGTTTAGAAGAATAGACATGCGATGACACTAGTGGATCCTTATGTGGTTTGTGAGAAGAACATACATGCAATGACACTGGCTGTGGTTCATGAGAAGAACACACATGCAATGGCACTGGTGGATCCATGTGTGGTTTGTGAAAAGAACATACATGCAATCACACTAGGTGTATCCATGTGTGGTTTGTTTAGAAGAACACACATGCAATGACTCTAGCTGTGGTTCATGAAAAGAACAGACATGCAATGACACTGGTGGATCCATGTGTGGTTCATGAAAAGAACACACATGCAATGACACTGGTGGATCCATGTGTGGTTTGTTTAGAGGAACATACATGCAATGACACTGGGTGTGGTTCATGAAAAGAACACACATGCAATGACACTGGTGGATCCATGTGTGGTTCATGAGAAGAACACACATGCAATGACACTGGTGGATGCTTATGTGGTTTGTTTAGAGGAACAGACATGGAATGACACTGGGTGTGGTTCATGAAAAGAACAGACATGCAATGACACTGGTGGATCCATGTGTGGTTCATGAGAAGAACACACATGCAATGACACTAGCTGTGGTTAATGAGAAGAACACACATGCAATGACACTAGGGGATCCTTATGTGGTCTGTGTAGAAGAACAGACATGCAATGACACTGGTGGATCCTTATGTGGTTTGTGAGAAGAACATACATGCAATGACACCGGTTGTGGTTCATGAAAATAACAGACATGCAATGACACTGGTGGATCCATGTGTGGTTCATGAGAAGAACAGACATGCAATGACACTGGTGGATCCTTATGTGGTTTGTTTAGAGGAACAAGCATGCAATGACACTGGGTGTGGTTCATGAAAAGAACATGCATGCAATGACACCGGGGGATCCATAGGTGGTTTGTTTAGAATAACAAACATACAATGACACTGGTGGATCCTTATGTGGTTTGTGAGAAGAACAGACATGCAATGACACTTGTTGTGGTTCATGAGAAGAACACACATGCAATGACACTGGTGGATCCATGTGTGGTTTGTGAAAAGAACAGACATGCAATCACACTAGGTGTATCCATGTGTGGTTTGTTTAGAAGAACACACATGCAATGACTCTGGCTGTGGTTCATGAAAAGAACACACATGCAATGACAATGGTGGATCCATGTGTGGTTCATGAAAAGAACACACATGCAATGACACTGGTGGATCCATGTGTGGTTTGTTTAGAGGAACATACATGCATTGACACTGGGTGTGGTTCATGAAAAGAACACACATGCAATGACACTGGTGGATCCATGTGTGGTTCATGAGAAGAACACACATGCAATGACACTGGTGGATGCTTATGTGGTTTGTTTAGAGGAATAGACATGCAATGACACTGGGTGTGGTTCATGAAAAGAACAGACATGCAATGATACTGGTGGATCCATGTGTGGTTCATGAGAAGAACACACATGCAATGACACTGGTGGATTCTTATGTGGTTTGTTTAGAGGAACAGACATGCAATGACACTGGGTGTGGTTCATAAAAAGAACAGACATGCAATGACACTGGTGGATCCATGTGTGGTTCGTGAGAAGAACACACATGCAATGACACTGGCTGTGGTTAATGAGAAGAACACACATGCAATGACACTACGAGATCCTTATGTGGTCTGTTTAGAAGAACAGACATGCAATGACACTGGTGGATCCATGTGTGGTTCATGGAAAGAACACACATGCAATGACACTGGTGGATCCATGTGTGGTTTGTGAAAAGAACACACATGCAATCACACTAGGTGGATCCATGTGTGGTTTGTTTAGAAGAACACACATGCAATGACTCTAGAAGTGGTTCATGAAAAGAACACACATGCAATGACACTGGTGGATCCATGTGTGGTTCATGAAAAGAACAGACATGCAATGACACTGGTGGATCCATGTGTGGTTCATGAGAAGAACACACATGCAATGACACTGGTGGATTCTTATGTGGTTTATTTAGAGGAATAGACATGCAATGACACTGGGTGTGGTTCATGAAAAGAACAGACAAGCAATGACACTGGTGGATCCATGTGTGGTTCATGAGAAGAACACACATGCAATGACACTGGCTATGGTTAATGAGAAGAACACACATGCAATGACACTTGGGGATCCTTATGTGCGCTGTTTAGAAGAACAGACATGCAATGACACTGGTGGATCCATGTGTGGTTCATGAAAAGAACACACACAATGACACTGGTGGATCCATGTGTGGTTTGTGAAAAGAACAGACATGCAATCACACTAGGTGGATCCATGTGTGGTTTGTTTAGAAGAACACACATGCAATGACTCTAGGTGTGGTTCATGAAAAGAACACACATGCAATGACACTGGTGGATCCATGTGTGGTTCATGAAAAGAACAGACATGCAATGACACTGGTGGATCCTTATGTGGTTTGTTTAGATGAACAGACATGCAATGACACTAGGTGTGGTTCATGAAAAGAATAGACATGCAATGACACTAGTGGATCCATGTGTGGTTCATGAGAAGATAACACATGCAATGACACTGGTGGATCCATGTGTGGTTTGTGAAAAGAACAGACATGTAATGACATTGGTGGATCCATGTGTGGTTTGTGCAAAGAACAGACATGCAATCACACTAGGTGGACCCATGTGTGGTTTGTTTAGAAGAACACACATGCAATGACACTGGTGGATCCCTGTGTGGTTCATGAAAAGAACACACATGCAATGACACTGGTGGATCCTTATGTGGTTTGTTTAGAGGAATAGACATGCAATGACTCTAGGTGTTGTTCATGAAAAGAATAGACATGCAATAACACTGGTGGATCCATGTGTGGTTCATGAGAAGAACACACATGCAGTGACTCTAGCTGTGGTGCATGAAAAGAACACACATGCAATGACACTAGTGGATCCTTATGTGGTTTGTTTAGAAGAACATACATGCAATGACACTGGTGGACCCTTATGTGGTTTGTGAGAAGAACATACATGCAATGACACTGGCTGTGGTTCATGAGAAGAAAACACATGCAATGACACTGGTGGATCCATGTGTGGTTTGTGAAAAGAACAGACATGCAATCACACTAGGTGGATCCATGTGTGGTTTGTTTCGAAGAACAGACATGCAATGACACTGTTGGATCCATGTGTGGTTCATGAGAAGAACACACGTGCAATCACACTAGTGGATCCTTATGTGGTTCATGAAAAGAACACACATGCAATCACACTGGTGGATCCTTATGTGGTTTGTGAAAAGAACAGACATGCAATCACACTGGGTGGATCCATGTGTGGTTTGTGAGAAGAACACACATCCAATGAACTCTAGTCGATCTATCTTGGCATAATTTGATGTATGCCACAATGTATTTCATTGTACAAGACACTTTCCATTTTTATACTACTCAGGTTTGCCCTTGGTTTTATGTGGTACTAATTAGTTTTGCACCCCTCTCTCTATCTTTCGTAGAAGCCCAAACCTGTGCTCACCTTGTCTGCTACTCCCTGATTGGTTGTCATAGTTGTCACACGGATCGTGCGCACCAACCGTTGATTCTATGCGATCCAACGATGATCGTTGCACACGTCGTGCCCTTCACAGTACAGCGTGAGACAGCACTGACGTCTCCCTCAGTGAGACTTCTACAGGAAGGAACACGATGCCGTCCATGGAAAAACTCGTCGAGCTGTCATGTCAAGTTTAATCAAGTCTGAAAAGCCTACTACTGCTACTACAACACATGCATAGGGCAATGGGGTCATCGAGTGCACGGTTGTCGACGGGACGCTGCAATTTATTGCCACTTGATTTTAATAAGACATATCCCATTTTTATGCAGCGCTCTCAATCTCACCTCCAACTGGGCCCTACCGCTAGTAACTTCCATGAGTCAAGGGCCCCCCTCGAGTAGATCTAACGTTGCTAGAAGTTGGTTCCCCGCCACTTGCATGTAGTGGAATCAAGGTCTGCCATGAGTGTGTTTTCAATGCAGCTCTAAAGTGGAGATCGTGGCTGTTTCAAAAAAAGGGAACCCAAAAAAAGGGAGGAAATCATGGTAGCCCCCTGCCCCCCCCCCCCACCCACCACACGTGTCCACTCGAGGACTAAGAACGGTCCAGTGTTTATAACCCCCCTCGACCTTCTTCTTCCATGAGCTCGGGTCATTTCCCCCAGTCTGTCTAGTCCTAAGACCCCAATCTACACCTACCGCACGCGCCGAAGATCCCTCGCTTGCACTACCTCCTTCCCTTGGTGCGCCATGAAGCGTACGCGTGGAGACGAGCCAGAGGTGAAGCCTATTGAAGGGGCAGCAGTAGATGGTCTTCTCCGTGCACGAACACCGCTCGTCGCCGTGCCGTCGAGAGTGCAAGCTCATCCGTCCAGCCAGTAGCCGTCACCGTAGAGAAGCAGGTGGTACCCATCGTCGCCGAGTAGCAGGTGGTAGCCGTCGCTGCCGAGCAGCAGGTAGTAGCCGTCGCCGCCGAGCAGCAGGTGGCCGACAACGTCGTGGCCTACAATGTCGTGGTGTCAGCGGCATATCTGGATGGGAGGCAGTCGGCAGGCGGAGGCAATCCGGTGCTCTACATCAATGACCCCATCACCGTACAAGAAATCTTTGATGCAATCGCGGAGAATGATGAGTTCGAGGAGGAGGTCCCTGATGAGGAGTCCGAGGTACTACATTGCTAGCTTCTCTAGTCGCAGCCGCAGTTTTCACTGTTCATACATAGGATTTGCTCAATCGTGTACAGATTCTTTTGCTCTTGAAGTAGGGTAGTATATATATGGTTTGATCAGTCGATTGATGCATTTTCCATCTAGTCACAAAACCCCAATCCGTCTAGTCACAAAACCCCAATCTGCTCATCTACCATCTAGTTGAGTTTGCTAGTTGAGTGTTGATTTCGATACACAGCAGGCCTATAACATTACATTTCTATTCCTTACTGAGCCCAATGATTCAATTTTGCTCCAAAATAGTGCAAGGGCATCTGATGGTGTCCTTTTCTTAGGGATGGTTAGTGAAGCTGAGGCAGCAATGCACATAAACAATATAGGTTGTGTTGTTGGTATTTTGGTTCTCCGACTCCATCGCTTAAAAAATGAGGCCCTAATTTTTCTCTCATATGGAACCTATATATAATCTTATTGTGGCCAATGATTCAAATTTTCCCCAAAGAGAGGCAGACACATTGGTGTCAGATTTTTTCAGGGATGAGTGAGCGAACCTGGGGCCATGTACAAGATCAATATAAGCTGTGCAATTGTTACTTGGTTCGCTTAAGCCATCTCTGTAGAAACTTATGAGGCCGCAATCTTTATTCTACATTCATAGAACTATGATATTTGAATTATCTATTCCATGCATTCATAGTGTATAAGAATTACATTTTAGTTCGTCACCGAGGCCGATGATTGAAATTTGCCCCAAAAGAGTTCAAGGGGAGACACATATGATGGTGTCATGTTTTAGGGATGGGTTGGTGAACCTGAGGCAGCAATGCACACAAACAATATAGGTTGTGTTGTTGGTACTTTGGTTCGCCAACTCCATCTCTGAAACAAATTATGAGGCCCTAGATTTATTCTCATATGGAACTACATATATGATCCTTGAATTGTTTCTGATCTTTTAATGATTGGTATGATGCATATGTATATGAATGGTTTTGATCATAAGTATTTTTAACATGTGTCTGAAGATTAATTGTTTGGTTTTTTATTTATAATTGCAATATTTAGGCTTGCTTTTGTACCTGACTATGTATATCCCTGAATAATGTTTTGTACGATTACATTTCAATTTCTTATTGTGGCCAATGATTCAAATTTGTCCCAAAAGAGAGACAGACACATTGGTGTCAGATTTTTTCAAGGATGAGTTAGTGAACCTGGGGCGATGTAAAACAACATTACAGGTTGTGAAATTTTTACTTGGTTCACTGACTCCATCCCTGAAGAAACTTATGAGGCCCCTAGATTACATTCACTCTGATGCAATTATTTGTCATTGTGTAGAGATGAAATGATATATGAACCAATCAAACTATTGCTGAGATGCTTTATCTTTGATATCCACGGATATATTGTCTTACATATACATGTTGTCAATTCTTGAGTTGTAATACAATTCAATCATATGTATGAGTTCTAAGTTATGTTCTTAAAAATCAACAGGAGGATGATGATGAAGTGGACGATAGCAAGGTATCCAGGGACAACAAGAGCCGCTACGTGCTGAGGCGGTTACGGTGTGGGCTAATCCGTTTCCACCGTAGGGGGAGACTGTTTTGCCATTTCTGTGGCAGAGCAATCAACATGGACCTCGATAGCATGATCCAGCACGCAGAGGGCATTGGCAGAGGCGGAGGCAGAAGCCATAGGCCGATTACCTTGGCGCGGCACGCAGCCTACGACAAATTCCTCCGGGATTATGTCAGGACTGGCCTGTATCCTATCGACTAGGCTGTCGCTGTCTCCTGCTGATAAACCCCTGTCCTGCTAGGCGTCTCCGTATCCCAGCCTCCTACTGCCGCCCCTGCTTTTATTTTGTTCTAGTTAATTATTACCTGTGTGTGGCATGTAAGACAATATATCCGTGGTGTCTCTGGTGAACCTTCTATATTAATCTACTCCTTTATATGGAGTGCCTTAAAGTTTCTAGTGTTCAATTATATTTACTGATCATGCTCATGCACACTACAAAATATTTCTAGTGCTCAATTATATTATAATTGTCAAGGAATACATCAACAAGTTAAATTGGTCGAAATTTTGTATTGAAGTAACTAAATGTATCAAACACATAATAAATTAGAAACTAAAATCTAGTTCAAACACATAATGTATCACCACCACTTGTTGTCGTCCTTGACTTGCTTCCCCTTCAACCGCTTGATGTCGCCACCGTCCCAAGATCCCTGCTCGTCCTGAAACCGCTTTCTGTCCTCCTCATGCTTCTTCTCCTGGGCTAGCTTGCAACCAGGGCATAGCTCTCTCGCGAAAACCCCGCCTTAACCATCCCATATTTCATGGTAATGAGCTTACTGTACAACTCGTACGCCATGTAGGCATCTATGGCTGCATACTCGAGGCGCACCTGGCTCATCGGCTTCCACTCCCAGTAGTCGTGATCGAGTCGCTTCAATTTCTTCAGTTTTTCATAGGATTTATCGATGATTTCCGCTGCCAGATCACCCATTTCATCCTTCGCAGGGTATGGTTTGATCTTGTACAGATTTTGGATGTCGATGTGGTGCCATCTGGGATTTTTATCAATGCACGAGAAAGCATAATTGTGTCATTTGTGATATCCACGCTAGTGAAAGTTATCCCTTTCCTACACAAGAACTCGACCAGAGCTAGACAATGCATCTCAGTTGGTTTACTCCTGCACTTAGATGGTTTTAGGGATGTATGGGAACAAGGGATGCAGAGGTGGTGATCTCAAATTTAAATTTCACATACCTGCAGAAGTGGTAAATGAGGACCTCCTCATGTATGGCGATTTGCACGACAGTGATCTCTTGTGGAGGATTTTTCGCTTATTTGCACGGGTGTACTCCAAGTCTAGCCCCACAAACTTGTGCTTCTCTTTCTCAAGCAATTTCTCAAACCTAGCGAGAGTTGTCTCCATAGTCGCTTCATCATTTGTGTACACCACTGTCAAAGTCGTGGTGCCATGGGCAAGGGCCAAGTGGGTCTCTGTTGTGCGTTTCCCATCGTACATGCCTGCAAGGAAATGGGTGAAAGGAAATGTCTGCAAGGAACTGCCTTCGAGAGGAAGAAGAAGATGAACCGACGGTTCTAGAAACGAGGAAGAAGAAGCGCCCAGGAAAAACTGCAGAGGAATGGCTGAGGAAGAGGAATGACTGCAGAAGAAACGTGGTAACTGCAACTTTCGGTTCGAGAACTCACCATGGTTATGTAGAGATCATGGCAGTGCCGCCGGTTCAACAAGTGGGGCCAGTTCCTGCGAGAATATGGAATTAGTTGTGCATTTTTCTATGCGAGAAATTGAGAGAAATCATTTATATTTTGTCTTTCATAATTAAACACAATGAAGTTGGTACAACCCAAGAGATTTGAACAAAAGATATTTGCTAGTTTAACATACAACAACACAAAAGTTTCTGAGCATGTATTCTTGAAATTTAAATTCTGATGATTTATTCAGAAGTTCTGAGCTACAACCGACATTACAAAGCCAACGCTCTCATCTTCGTCCTCCTCGTGCTGCTCATCGTTGTCATCTTCCGCATCCTCTTGTTTCCTCTGCCAGACCGGTGACCACCTCAATAATTAGCTTGATATAGTGCCTCATCACTTTGACCTGGACAACGAGCAGATCATCAAGGCAAATTCTATTTTTAGCACAGAAGTCAGCCTAGGGGTCGGTGAACTCAATGCAACCGTCATATACTTCCGATATGCGATATCGCCCCAAGATTTTTAGGCCTTTGTTACAATTATTCTTCATGCATACACAATAGAACCCTTACAGGTCCAACATGATAGAACTTAAGCTACCACAGAGACCTCAACAGAGGTGGCAGAATTGGTGCGGGTGCAACCACGACGACCGTGAGCTCGGATTATAGAGGAGGAAAACAGAACCGAGCATGGTTGACACGGTAACAGATCTCACCGGGAACCAATTCTCGTTCTCGCACCATGCCATGGGTGCGTCGATGGTGAGGGTGAGCTTTGACTCGGGATGGGGAGGAGAGCAGGGTCGAGCAGGTTCGTCACGTCCCAGCTCTACGCCATGGCCACGACCACAGATTGCCGCTCCGGGGAAGAAGAAGACTCATAATGGATGCAGGCGCCAATGTTGCAAGCCTACAGGGAGGAGAGCTAGGCCGAGCATGTTCATCCACGTCCCAGCTTCGCGCCATGGCTGCGACGCCCCACAGATTGCCGCTCCGGGGAAGAAGAAGACGCGTAATGGATGCAGGCGCCAACGCTGCAAGCCTAATTGACACCTAAGCTACGGGAGCGACATAACGGCGAGAACTGATAGGGGGGGCCAACTTGACGGCCGTTAGCCTGATTTTTTGTATTGAAACATAAAGTTGAATTCGTGCCAAAAAAGACCCTCTGAGTATTTGGCACACCAACTGTAGTCACCCCGGCTGATTTCAGGGGACTTGGGTACCGCGTTGCTTGGACACCCCAACTTTCGGTCCGCAAAATGATATTCTCGTTATGATGGCCCAATTTCTGTGTAAACAGAATAATTGGTGAGGGATGGATTATCCGCACCTTGGGTGGCTGGATTATCTGCCCCAGCGGATTATCTGCCTTTAGTGGTGGACGGATTATCCGAACCAGGTAATTTCATCTAGTTAGGGTTGGGCTTCGGGTGCAAAGGCTCAAACAGAGCAGCCAGTCCACCCCGACCCCCAACCTCTCCCCCAGCGACCACCGGCCTCCCCAATCCTCCCGGTGCTGTTCTGGCCACCGGATTCTCTGGGCCTCCCCTAGATCTTCTTCGCAGCTTCACCGGGTGGCTCTTGTGGGATGTCTCAGACATACAAGCATCATCCCCATGCTCGCTATTTTAGGCCTAGCGAAGAGGGTGCCTATGATGAGGAAGAGGAAGAGGATGAGGATGAGGAGTGATCTCTAGGGATGCTAGCATCGCGCTTTTCCCTTTTTTGGCATTCCGATGCCAAAGGAGGAGAAGTAGTTCTAATATGTGTCAAGGGGATTTGCATGGGTCGGGCACAAGCACATTTAGCATTTTATCGTGTTTCTTAGCGTTGAACTCTCCTATTTCCATTTGGTTTGTTTCAGATTTTGTTGGTCCATATTGTGTCATGAGACTATGGATTCATCGTTATGGATTTCTGCAATTATCTATGTGGATGTATCATTATATCTTTATTCTTTGAAGTCTCAATATGGGGTTTCTTCAAAAGTATCTATCATTATCTTATTGAGGACTTCATTTTTCTAGTACAGTACATCTCTCTCCCTAACTCATCACTTGTTCCTTATCTTCCAATTCATGAAAATTTACTGAGCCTATGTGTGTGTATTTGTATTCAAATGCAAACTTAATATATGCACACGTGTAGGGGGGTCCTTTTTCATCCTTGGAATGATTTGTTAGTAGGGATATATTGCAAATCCTAGTATCGTCATCTAACACCAAAAAGGGGGGATTGAAAGAACATTTTATGATCCCTAGTATTTTGTGTGTTAGATAACAATGCCAAGGATTATTTAATTGTGTGTGTAGTGTGAAGAACAATGTTTCCACCCAAATACTGCTAAACCATAGTTTTGGGGGCGGATTATCCGCCCCTACAAATGGCCGGATTATCCGCCCCACCAAGATCGCTAAAGCCAACAATGCGCATCATGCAATAAGGGGGCGGAGTTCCTCCCTGGATTAATCGGCTAGGGCTGGAGCATTCGCCCAGGCCGGATAATCCGCCCCCTCAGGAGTTTGCCAATGCCAAAAAGGTGCGTCACACTATATGGGAGCCGAATTTCTCCCTGGATTAACTGACCAGGGCCGAAGCATTTTCCTAGGCCGAATAATCCGCCCCTCCAGGATTTTTGGCAAAGGCAACCAAGCATGTCACGTTGTGTGGGGCTGGACTTTTGTCCAGATTGTCCGTGATAGGGCTAATGTTTGCCTCGATCAGATAATCTAGCCCCCAAATCGCCAACGATAGCTTTTCAAGTGGGGTTATAAATAGCCCCTCAGATCCCCATTTCAGATCTCTTGGATCCTGCGAAAAAGCTATGCCCAGTTCATATCGATTCAAGTGCAATCTCCATCTTCAACCACTCAAAGGCTCCGGGCTTTTGGGAATCGAAGGAGGAGACTTTGATCTACATAGGCATCCATCAAGATCTTCACTTCCCCTCCATAGTGTTTCTTGCAAATCTCTAGATCTCAAATCCGGTTATTGATTAACTTTTTCTGATGGCAGCTTGTTGTCATCACGGGAGCCTCCAATTCAATTGTGGATGCGTTCCCTAGTAGAGTTGTAAAGGCACTAGTTCCCGCCAAAAAGGGTGCCAAATAGTGAAAGGTGGATCAGGCCTTTGGTGGCGAGATCCATCAGAGAACAGGATGAGGCCTATTGTGGCATCGCGGTCTTAGTACCACCCACCCCTCCAATGCAGACGTACTTCCCTTAACAAGGAAGGAACTGCGATAAAACAAATCATGTGTCTCCGCGTGCTTCACTATGGTTACCTTGTTCCACTCCCTCCGCCTTTACTTGCTTAGTAGTTAGGTTTACATATAGGGAAATTTCTCGTAGTTGCATATCTAGAGAATTTACCTTTGTGTTAAGCCTAAAATTGAAAAAGAACTACAAATTTGTTGTAGCACCTATTCACCCCCCCCCCCACCTCTAGGTGCCCGTATGATCCATTTCACATATCCCTCAAGATGAAAGGTCAAAGCTTGATTCAAAGACACGACAGTGTATATTTCTTGGCTATGGATGTGATCAGTTCGACTATAAGTTGTATGATCCAATAGCAAGAAAGGTTTTGAGAAACCATGATGCTGTGTTTGTTGAAGACCAAAAAATTGAGGATATTGTGAAGACAAAGGTGCAGGTTATGGAGCAAGTTCCGGTACATGTTTCTCCTCAAAATCAGCAGCAAGATAGATCTGATTCTGACCCAGTTCCTATAGATTCAGCTGAAGAAGAAGCTGAAGATGATGACGCAGAAGATGTGAAAGGTGATGCACATAGTGGTCCAGGTGAGGATGCTCCCCAATAGCAAGAGTATGATGTTGAAGAAGATGATCATGATCAGCAAGCACCTGAACTAGATAATCCACTAGCTGCTCCACTCAAACGATCCGGCTGAGGTTGTGTTCCTTCCACCAGGTACGATTCAGACCAATATGCGGTGTTATTGTCTGATGGTTCAGAACCTGAGTGCTTTCAATATGCAATGAAAAATGAGAACAAAAAGGAGTGAAATAAGGCTATGCAAGAAGAGATGGATTCCTTGCATAAGAATCATACTTATGAGCTGGTGAAGTTGCCCAAGGGCAAGAAAGTTCTAAAGAAAAAGTGGGTCTACAGAATCAAGGAAGAAGAGGACACGTCACATCCAAGGTACAAGGCTAGGCTAGTTGTAAAAGGATTAGGCCAGAGAAAAGGTATTGAATTTGATGAAATATTTTCTCCGGTGGTGAAGATGACATCAATCCGAATGATCCTTGACATGGCAGACTGTTGGAGATATGCCCAAGAGGTAATAATAAAGGTGTTATTATTATATCTTTGTGTTTATGATAAATTTTGACATCCCATGCTATAATTATATTATTAGGAAACACTAATACTTGTGTGTTTTGTAAACATAAAAGAGTCCCTAGTAAGCCTCTTGTTGAACTAGCTTGTTGATTAATAGATGATCATGTTTTCCTGATCATAGACATTGGATGTTATTAATAACAAGATCATATCATTAGGAGAATGATGTGATGGACATACACCCATAGTAAGCATAGCATAAGATCAAGTCATTAAGTTCGTTTTGCTACAAGCTTTCAAATACATAGTAACCTAATCCTTCGACCATGAGGTTATGTTAATCACCATCACCGGATGAATGTTTTGATGACATCAAACACCAGTTCATAACTGGGTGGTTATAAAGGTGGCATTGGATATTTTGAAAGTATGTGTTGAAGCGCATGGATCAAGAATGGGATTTGTCCATCCATATGACAGATAGATATGCTCTGGGCCCTCCCGGTGGAATGTCATCCAATTAGCTTCCAAGAATGTGACTAGGTCACAAGGGATGTCATACCATGGTACGAGTAAAGAGTACTTATCGGTAATGAGGTAGAAATAAGTATGGAGATACCGACGATCGAACCTCGGATAAGCAGAGTATCGTGTGATAAAGGGAATCGATGTCGTATGTAAATGGTTCTGTCGATCACGAAGTCATCGTTGAATATGTGGGATCCATTATGGATCTCCATGTCCCGCTAATGGTTATTGATCAGAGAGGTGTCTCGATCATGTCTACATAGTTCGCGAACTGTAGGGTGACACACTTAAGTTTCGATGTTTTTTAAGTAGATATGGAATATGAGTTGGAGAACGAATGTTGTTCGGAGTCTCGGATTGGATCCAGGACATCACGAGGAGATCCGGAATTGTTTGGAGAATAAGATTCATATAATGGAGATCACTTTCTAGGTTGCGAAAAAGTTCCGGAGTATTAGTATGAAGCTTCTAGAAGGTTTCGTAAGCTTCCGGAAGGTTCTAAGGAGATTACATGAAAACCAAGAAAGAAAGGGGTAATACTTGGGGGGAAGAAAGATCCCCCTCCCCTTATGTGCTGGCCCTAGGAGGGCAAAGGGGGGCAACCCTAGGCCGTCCCCCTCTATATAAGGAGGGGAGGCACCACCCCTCCCCCTTGCCCTTCCACCCAAAACCCTAGCCGCCACTCTCCTCCTCCTTCCTCATGCCCCGGCTTAGGCGAAGCCCTACAGGGTTTCTTCTCCACCACCACCACCATGCCGTCGTGCTGCTGGGATTCCATGGGGATCTACTACTTCTGCTGCCCGCTAGAACAGGGAGAGGAAGGTCTACATCGACTCCGTACGTGTGACCGAGTGTGGAAGCGCTGCCGGAACGTGGCGCCTGAAGGATCTTCAACTCGATCTTGAGATCGGCAAGTGATCGTCTACATCAAGCACGAGATTCGATCTCGCTCAAGGCTTTGGATCTACAAGGGTTAGTACAGATCTATCTCGTTGCACTTATCTCATAAATTAGATCTTGGCATTTCCATAGATTAGATCTTGGTTTTGTTCATTCTTGCGGTAGAATTTTTTTCCATGCTACAAACCCTACAGTGGTATCAGAGCCGTGTCTATGTGTAGATCTATTGCACGAGTAGAACACAATGGTTTGTGGGTGTTGATGCTTTTGTTGCCGTTGTCTTCACGTGTACTCTACATCTTGCGGGATGGTGGGATGAAGCGGCTCGGGCTAACCTTACATGTCAGCGCACATGAGACTTGCTCCACGCTTGACATGCAACTTGCATTGCACAAGTGGCTTTGCAGGTGTATGTCTCTCCCACCATAGTTAAAATCCAATTTACAATTAGCACCTAACAACACTTGTATCAGCATTGTGGTTTTTGTTCTTAGGTAAGATCAGTTCTTATACGAAAGCCCCAAGCCACATAAAATATGCAAAGGAAATTAGAGGCGTCTAACTTGTTTTTGCAGAGCATGTGATGTGATATGTCCATGATATGATTGTGATTATATTTGATGTATGCAGTGATCCTTATTGTAATATGGCAACCGGCAGGAGCCTAATGGTTGTCTTTAAATTCGTTAATACATGCGTGTTTATTCACCATGCAATAGCTTTATTCCAAGTAGTTGTAATAGTTGTTGTTAGTGATGGACAACCATGAAGCGGCGCCACTGACCTTGATGCCATGCTGGTGATGATCGAGATCATGTCCGTGCTCTGGAGATGGAGATCAAAGGCACAAGAAGAAATGCCATATCATGTCACATATTATGAATTGCATGTGATGGTAATAATTTTTGCATCTTCTATTGCTTAGATCGTGAGGGTAGCATTATAAGATGATCCCTCTCACTAAAATATCAAGTAATAAAGTGTTCGTCCTTAGTAGGCACTGTTGCTAAGACTCGTCGTTTCGAAGCATCTCATGATGATCGGTTGGTATAGATTCTAGTGTGCATACAACGGGTGCAAGCTAGATTTGCACATGCAGATACTAAGGTTAACCTTGACGAGCCTAGCATATACATACATGGTCTCAGAACACGGAATACCGAAAGGTAAAGCATGAGTCATATGAATGATATGATGAACATGTTGATTGTTCGCCTTTGAAGCTACATCTTCTCTCGTGAATATCGGACTTGGTGTAGTCAATCTGGTTCATGTAATCACTAAGGCAACATGAGTGATGTTGTTTTGAGTGGGAGTTCACCTAGTTAATTTAAGAATTAAATTTGAACTCAATTTGTCATAAACTTAGTATAAACTCTTTGCAAATATGTTGTAGATCATGGTGACCCCCTCCATCAACTTTACTGCGTTCTTAGAGAAAGAAAAGCTGAAAAACAATGGAAGCATCTTCCCTGACTAGTTCCGTGGATTGAGGATTGTCCTCAGTGTTGGTCAGTTGACCTATGTGCTCGATGCACCGCTAGGTGACCCACCTGCAGAGGATGCTACTGATGATATGAAAAATGTTTACGTCACTCAGAAGAACCACTACTCCACAGTTCAGTGTGCCATCCTGTATGGTTTAGAATCAGAGCTTCGGAAGCGCTTTGAGCACCGCGACCCTTTTGAAATTATCAATGAGCTCAAACTGATTTTTGAAACTCATGTGGGAGTGGAAACCTATGAGGCCTTCGAGAAGTTCTTTAACTGTAAAATGGAAGAGGGCAACTCCATTAGCAAGCACGTGCTCAAAATGTCTAGGCACGCAAACATGCTCCAAGAATTGGGAATAACGATTCCTAATGCGTTGGGCATTCATTGTGTCCTCCAATCACTGCCACCTAGTTACAAGAACTTTGTGATGAACTACAATATGCATTGCATGAACAAGACGTTGCTTGAACTCTTCTCCATGCTGAAAATTTCTGAAGTGGAGATTAAGAAAGAGCACCAAGTGTTGATGGTCAATAAGACCACCAATTTCAAGAAATAGGGCAAGTCTAAGAACAAGGGAAACATTAAGAAGGACGGCAAGAAAGCTGCCGCACCTGCTAAGAATCCCAAGGCTGGCCCTAAGCCTGATACTGAGTGATTTTACTGCAAGGGTGAAGGTCACTGGAAGTGCAACTGCCCCAATTACCTGGCAGATCTGAAGAACGGCAACATCAAGAAGAAAGGTATATTTGATATACATGTTATTGATGTGTATCTTACTAGTAATCATAGTAGTGCCTAGGTATTTGATACTGGTTCGGTTGCTCATATTTGTAACTCGAAACATGAGTTGTGGAATAAACAAAGACTAGCGAGACACGAGATGACGATGCGTGTTGGAAATGGCTCCAAGGTTAATGTGATCGCCGTCGGCACGCTCCCTCTTCTTCTACCTTTGGGATTAGTTTTGAATTTGAATAATTGTTATCTGGTGCCTACGTTGAGCATGAACATTATATCTGGATCTTGTTTTTTGCGAGATGGTTACTCATTTAAGTCTGAGAATAATGTTTGTTCGATTTATATGAGTAATATATTTTATGGTAATGCACTTGAGATGAATGGTTTATTCTTATTGAATCTCGATAGTAGTGATACACATGTTCACAACATAGATGCTAAACGAATAAAACTGAATGATAATACCACATACATATGGCACTGTCGTCTTGGTCACATTGGAGTGAAACGCATGAAGAAACTCCATACTGATGGACTTCTTGAATCTCTTGATTTTGAATCACTTGAAAGATGCGAAGCATGTCTAATGGGAAAAATGACTAAGACTCCATTCTCTTGGATAATGGAGCAAGCTATGGACTTATTGGAAATAATACATACCGATGTGTGTGGCCTAATGAGTGTAGCATCGGGCGGTGGATATCGTCATGTTCTTGCTTTCATGGATGACTTGAGTAGATATGGGTATGTCTACTTTATGAAACATAAGTTCGAAACTTTCGAGAAGTTCAAGGAACTTCAAAGTGAAGTAGAAAATCAGCGTAACAGGAAGATTAAGTTTCTATGTTGTGACCATGGAGGTGAATATCTGAGTTACGAGTTTGGCATGCATTTAAGGAAATGTGAAATACTTTCGCAATTGACACTACTGGGAACACCACAGCGTAATGGTGTGTCCGAACATCGTAATTGAACTCTCTTAGATATGGTTCGGTCTATGATGTCTCTTACATATTTACCGTTATTGTTTTGGGGTTATGCATTAGTGGCCGCATTCACTTTAAATAGGTCACCATCTAAATTTTTTGAAACGACACCGTACGAATTTTGGTTTGGTAAGAAACTTAAGTTGTCATTCCTTAAAGTTTGGGGCTGCGAAGCGTATGTAAAGAAGTTACAACCCGACAAGCTTGAACCCAACGCGGAAAAATGCGGCTTCATAGGATACCCTAAAGAAACAATTGGGTATACCTTCTATCATAGATCCGAAGGAAAAGTTTTCATTGCCACGAATGGATCCTTTCTTGAAAAGGAGTTTCTCTTGAAAGAAGTGACTGGAAGGAAAGTAGAACTCGACGAGGTTGTTGAACCTTCTCTCGGATTTGAGAGCAGCGCTGCACCGGAAGATGTTTCTATGCCACCTACACCAATAAGAGAGGAAGCTAATGATGATTATCATGTAACTTCGAACGAAGTTGCTACTAAACCTCACAGGTCAATGTGGGTTCATACCACTCCTAATTGGTATGACCCTGCCTTGAATGTCATGTTAGTGGACAACATAGACGACCCTGCGATGTATGCAGAAGCTGTGATGAGGCCAGATTCCGACAAATGGCAAGAAGCCATGAAATCCGAAATAGGATCCATGTACGAAAACCAAGTATGGATTTTGGTGGACTTACCAGATGTCCGCAAGGCTGTCGAGAACAAATGGATCTTTAAAGAAAAACAGACGCTGATAGTAATGTTACTTTCTATAAAGCTCAACTTGTCGCGAAAGGGTTTCGACAAATTCAAGGAGTTGACTACGATGAGACTTTCTCACCGGTAGCGAAGCTAAAGTCTATGAGAATTTTGTTAGCAATCGCTGCATATTTCGATTATGAGATTTGGCAGATGGGTGTCAAAACGGCGTTCCTTAATGGTGATATTGAGGAAGATTTGTATATGGTACAACCCAAAGGTTTTTCGATCCTAAAGATGATGACAAGGTGTGCAAGCTTCAGCGCTCCATTTATGGACTGAAGCAAGCATCCCGGAGTTGGAATGAACATTTTGATAAGGTGGTCAAAAACTTTGGATTTATACAAACTTATGGAGAAGCTTGTATTTACAATAAAGTGAGTGGGAGCTCTGTAGCATTCCTGGTACTATATGTGGATGACATATTGTTGATTGGGAATGATACAGAACTTCTTGAAAGTGTCAAAGCCTATTTGATTAATAGTTTTTCAATGAAGGATCTTGGTGAAGCGGCATACATTTTAGGCATCAAGATTTATAAAGATAGATCAAGACGCTTAATAGCGCTTTCACAAAGTACATACCTGGATAAGGTTCTAAAAAGGTTTAGAATGGAAGAAAGCAAGAAAGGGTTCTTGCCCATGTTGCTAGGTAAGACATTGAGTAAGACTCAAAGTCCAGCTACGGCAGAAGATAGAGAGAAGATGAGTAAAATCCCCTATGCCTCAGCCATAGGTTATATCATGTATGCCATGCTGTGTATGAGACCGGATATTGCACATGTTGTTAGTTTGACCAACAGATATCAAAGTGATCCTGGAATGGAGCAATGGACAATAGTCAAAAATATCCTGAAGTACCTGAATAGGACTAAGGATATGGTTCTTTCTTATGGAGGTGACAAAGAGCTTGTTGTAAACAGTTACACCAATGCTAGTTGGAACACCGATCCGGATGACTGAAGGTCACAGTCTAGATACGTATTTAATTTGAATGGTGCAGCAGTGAGCTGGAGGAGTGCCAAGCAAAGTGTTGTGGCGAAATCTTCAACTGAATCAGAATACATAGCTGCTTCGGAGGCTGTACAAGAAGCGATATGGATGAAGGAGTTCATTACTGAGCTTGGTATGGTTCCTAGTGCGTTGGACCTGATGGCCATCTATTGGGACAACATGGGTGCCATAGCTAATGCACAGGAGCCAAGGTCACACAAGAAGCTGAAGCACATCAAGCTACATGTCTACGCTATTCACGAGTATGTCCAAGATGGTGACATAAATATTTGCAAAGTACACACTAATCTGAATGTGGCAGATCTGTTGACTAAACCTCTCCCTAGAGCAAAGCATGACCAACACCAGAACGCCATGGGTGTTTGGTATATTACCATGTAATCTAGATTATTGACTCTAGTGCAAGTGGGAGACTATTGGAGATATGCCCAAGAGGCAATAATAAAGGTTTTTATTATTATATCTTTGTGTTTATGATAAATGTTTACATCCCATGCTATAATTGTATTATTAGGAAACACTAATACTTGTGTGTTTTGTAAACATAAAAGAGTCCCTAGTAAGCCTCTTGTTGAACTAGCTTGTTGATTAATAGATGATCATGGTTTCCCGATCGTAGACATTGGATGTTATTAATAACAAGATCATATCATTAGGAGAATGATGTGATGGACATACACCCATAGTAAGCATAACATAAGATCAAGTCATTAAGTTCGTTTTTCTACAAGCTTTCAAATACATAGTAACCTAATCCTTCAACCATGAGATTATGTTAATCACCATCAGCGGATGAATGCTTTGATGACATCAAACGCCACTTCGTAACTGGGTGGTTATAAAGGTTGCATTGGGTATTTTGAAAGTATGTGTTGAAGCACATGGATCAAGAATGGGATTTGTCTATCCATATGACAGATAGATATGCTCTGGGACCTCTCGGTGGAATGTCATCCAATTCGCTTGCAAGCATGTGACTAGGTCACAAGGGATATCATACCATGGTACGAGTAAAGAGTACTTATCGGTAACGAGGTAGAACTAGGTATGGAGATACCGATGATCGAACCTTGGATAAGTAGAGTATCATGTGACAAAGGGAATCGTTGTCGTATGTGAATGGTTGTATCGATCATGAAGTCATCATTGAATATGTGGGACCCATTAGAGCATCTCCACTCGGGGTCCTCAAAGGCCTATGAGGGCCACCGACGCCAAAAAACGCGCCCAGCCGCGGCCCTCATTTTAGAATTTCCGCCGGCGCGGCCCAATTATTTACCTGGCGGCCCCAAGCGAAACCCTATCTACGGGGAGGCAAGCGGGGGCGCCGGAAGGGAATAAAATATTGCCCTATCAAGCCACGTGCCCTTCGGCGGCTACGTGTCGGCCGGAAGTGGTTGCCACCGCATTCTCGCCAGTAACTTGCCGCAAGTTCCACCGCTTCCCGCCAGTTCCTTCCCGCTAGATCCACCGCTTCCCGCCTCAACTTCCCGCCATTTCCGGCTACATAGGCCACGGTCGCCATTTCCATAGCTCAGATCTACACGCAATGTCATCCTCCAACCTCCCCCCACTAACATTCGCCGAGGCGGAGGCGCTGTGCACCTCCCACTACCCCTACCCGCCGGGGTACGGGTGCCCTCCGGGCTGGAGGTTGAGCGTCGGTGGCGTGCCGGTCCTGCCCGTCCCTCAAGGTGCTGCCGCTGGTTGGCCATAACCATTCACCAACCACTACTACGGCGATCTCACACCGGAGCAGCGGATGGACACCAACTGGGACCCCGACAACGCAGCTACGACCCAGCAGAGGCGTCCCGGTGACCCGGAAGAATTTCTAGGCCAGCGTGCGGCCATTCGCGTGTCGCTCGAACCGACGCCACCGGGGGACACCTGGTGGCGGAAGGAGGAGGAGGCCTATCGTGCGCGCGGTGGAGGCGGAGTCGACGGCGAAGGCTGCAGCCATTGCAGGCGCCGGTCCCCAAAGCGACGATCGCTCTTCGGCGATCGTTCGATGTGGTGCGATCGTGGCCGCCCAACGCCGCTGAGGCCGGAGCGCGATGTCGTCGGATTGATGACAAGTATGCCATGAGGGGGTCCTCGAGGCGTGCGGAAGAGAGGGGTGTGAGACGTACGGTGTTCCGGGACGGTGAGCACACAAGTTTACCCAGGTTCGAATCCGCTGGCTTTGGACAGATCCTACTACTGCTAGCAATCCAGTAATACGGCAGAGCCGGAGTATGGGTTACAAGGGTTCGCCTGTGCGAGTTGAGATTCTAGACTATTGAGGTGTGACCTAAAGGCTCTCCCTAGGACGGCTTATATAGATATCCGGCCTAGGGTTTATAGGAGAGATCTGTCCGGCTACGACTAAGAGTTGGTTACAGAGTACATCTTGAGTTACAAGTAACACTATGGGCCTAAGTCGGTAAGTCTTCTGGGCCTTCCCATAGCCGTACTGGACTCCGTCTCTTCTCCCTGACTGGGCCGCCCGTGAAGCAAAGCTCTAACCCAAAGTGGGCCAGCCTGGTCAGTGAGGAACGGTGAGGATACCCGGAAAGTATATCCCCAACAGCAGCCCCCGGAGGCCTCCAAGATCCAAAGTCGGATTTTATCATCGCCTAGCTTGATCTTCGGCTTGTAGAATCTTGAAGGGTTCCTGAAACTTCACAACAAAAAATATGATCCGGGTCTTAAAAATAAGCCGGACCTATCACACGTTACTCGGATTTTCCGGCTTGATTTTCAAACTAAGCCGGAACTTGGTCTCTGGCGTCACCTGACAATGGTCATGGTCAAGTCACGACATTTGACAAACATCATGTCAGCACGACCGTTGGTGGGTCCGTCGTTCGCAGAACCGAGGTGCTGTTTCAATGCGTACGCGGAGATCGAGGCGACGTGATCATCATGTGGGTCCTTCCCAGTTCCTTCCACGACGCGTGGCGATTACACAGTGCGATTTGCACGAATCTTGGCGCAGGTAGGTGGATATAAGGGGTGAGGATTTCCTTCTCTCCTCTTCACCTATTCCCTTTGTCGTTCCTTCTCCTCCACGTCTCCCTAGCACACAGAGCTCTCCCACCTCCCAGATTCCTAGCGCCGCCCATCCAAGGTCACCGTCGCACCGGAGAAATGGCTACTTCCTCATCATCTGGCTTAACAACGACGGCGGCGACGGCAGCGGCAGAGAAGGAGAGCAACCGGGGAGTCTGGATCCTGTGCCTCCTCGATGACGAGAAACTCCACGGCGTGGAGAATGAAGGTCTCCTCCGCGCCAGCGACTGGCGGAGTGGTTCCGGCGAAACCATCCCCAACCCACATGCCGACGAGCAGGTCCACTTCGGAACCCACCTCGACAGAGGTTTGTCCTTTCCTCCCTCGGAATTCTTTTCCGAGGTGATTGATCACTACGGTGTAGAGCTCCACCATCTTCCCCCAAACTCCATCTTAGAGATGAGTTCTTACGCACCTCTGTGCGAGGGGTTTCTCGGCATTAGGCCAAGTCTCACTTTGTTTCGTTTCTACTTCCATGTTCGTAGAAACTCTATCACTGCCGGTAATCCCTACATTACCGGTACTATTAGCCTTTCTCTTAAACGCGAGCGTAGCTATCCTCGCATTTCTGCCAGTGAGTCGGTCAAACAATGGCCGGCCACTTTTTTTTCTACCATAAGGATATTCCTACTCCCGGCAAAGATACTGCTTTGCTGGCTTTCATCGACGGAGCTGCCACGGCCCAACCGTCTTGGTACGAGGCCCCTCTGGCTCTCAGTGACGATCTGATCCTCGCAAAGAGGCGGATCGAATACCTAATGAAGCACAATGGCCTGAAAGGGTCCGACTTAGTCCAATGTTGGGTGTCATGCCGGATCCAACCTCTCCAGTACCACGGCAACCGACTGATGCATTCCATCACGGCGTCAAAACAAGACTCCCTCCACATCAGCCCCAATTCCCTGAAGCCACAGGACTACATAAGCCAGATTAAATGGCTGATTAAGGAGCGGATTGAGAGAAAGATTCCGGATGTGTCTCTGGACATGCACACAGCGGAAGGCCCTGTAGTTCCGGTAAGCTTTAACAATAAACCCTTTTATGTGTTTCACCTTTTAAGTTATTTTGCAATACTGAAATATTTTCTTCTTTTCAGCTTGACGACCTCCCTGAGTCAGAGCTAGCTCCCCTCGAAGGATATCCTCCGGAGTTTTCTCAGGAGGTGGAACTAGTCCCACTGCCGGACATTGTGCCCAAGAAGCGCAAGGCTCCAACAGTGGCCGTCGGCACAAAGGAGGTGCCAGTCGTGAAGAGGTAACTTCCAACACAACTTCCAACTTTATTCCTTATTCGAATTTTGTTTCCGAGATGTAATGCTTTCCATTCTTATTGCATTCTCAGAGCTAAGCAGCTCATCAAGGGTAAGGGGAAGGGAACTTCTTCGAAGCCCTTGCGGCAGACAAACCTGAACATAACTTCTCCTGCCGTGGCTCCTCTGACTCCTGCCCCACAACCCTCTGCAACGCCGGTGATCACACCAATGCCGGTTGTCACAGAAGATCCGGTTCCTTCAACGGAGCCAGCAACCCTTGAGTCGCAGACTGACGCCACCATGGGTGGCTCAGGTTTAGATAAGGGTGAACCCTTTTTGGGTAATGATCCCTCGGCAGAGACTTTTGCTAAAAACCTCCTGAACAATCCGAGACTTGCCAAATTTGGCTTGCTCGGAAATCTGTAGAAGAAATCCAGCGTCTGGCCCGGCAATGCATGGAGAAGAGAAATCTCTCTGCTGAAGAAGAAGCACAAGAGGCGGAAGACATCAAGTACTCCGACCTTCTTGAACAAGTTCGCCTTCGCGACAAGGGACTTAGAACTGGTGTACTTCCACCACCTCCAGTTATTCCACTCACCCTCGCCGAGAAGGTTACCACCGAGGTGAACATGTGTCTGAGAAAGCTCACACATGAACATCATGTAAGTCGGAATTCCAACTCATGATTTTCTTTATTGCACTTCATATCATATCCTCTAGCCCCCAAGCATGAAGTAGGATATACAATCCGGGTTTATGCTTCCTTAGGATGCCAAAGAATGAACTAGTGTAGCCCCCAAGGCTCGTGCTGATATTAGTAACAATATTAGCCCGAGTCTTCAGTAGACTTCTGACCCTGGGTATTCTGACTTACAGAAAGTTAATTCATATAACCAGGAATTGTTGAAGAACATCTGCAACAAGCAGAGAGAGATCAAAGCTCTCCGACTTGAAAATGCTGAGCTGAAGGTTTCCAAGGATGAGGCCGAAGGTAAACATTCCGAGACTCAAACCTTGTCTTGATTTTCATAGTCGAATTTTTTTTTACTGAATTGTTGTTCTTTTGTCTTACAACACTGGTAAAACAGTCATGTGCTATGATTGAAGAGGCTGAGAATTTGAAGACCTTGGTGGTGGAAAACAAGGATCTCCGCCAAGAGCTAGACCAGCTTAAGGCGAATCACGAGAAGAGCATAGCTCAAGTTCTTGAATCCTCCTCCATGGCCACCGTGGAGCGTGATCGCAAGATTGCACTCCACGAGAAGAAAATCTCGGATCTCAATGACGAGCTTTGCAAAGAGAGGGACCTTTCCGCGACACTCCAGGCTGAACTCCAGAGTCTTAGAGAAGAGAAGACCAAAGTTGACGATGTCATCTTTGGTAAGTTTCCATCTTTCTGACTTGCTTTTATTCTTTGACTTTTTTTATGTCGCATCTTTCTTAACTATTTTGTGTTATATACACAGGCCCTCTGAACTTGACAGACTCCTCCTCTGCCGAACCCCGCACCCACCGGCTTACCCAAGTCGGTGATTTGCTCCATGACTTCCGCCAATCCATCAAGGACATTGGCGAAGCTCTCAAGGTTCCGGACATGCATAGCATGTCCGACTTTCAGGTGTGGGACAAGGCCAAGGAGATGCCGCAGCTTGTCCAGGACTGGAACATATCCTATGCGCAATCCACTACGCAGAACGCTCTCACCATGGTCATGAGCCTCCATGGAAACATGGAGATATGGCAAGTGACCAGAGGGTACTGCAAGGTGGATGAAGACGGCCAGGAGCAGGATATCAAGGCCATCATGGACTCCTGCGCCGGATATGGGTAACACGTAGCTGACTTAACCAGCTACGATACTCCCTTCTTCACCCACGTGGATACACCGCCTCCGCCTCCGGAAGAAGCTGCTGAAGTTTTCGACGACGAACAGATCGTCTCGGATCTGAACGTCTCGGATAGTTATCAAACCAAGGCCGATGCATCCAGCGAGCTGGCAGCGCCTACCTCTTCTCCTGCACCATAGATTACCAAAAACAAATGTATTATTCCGATAAACATTATGGGTCTGTAAATATGCAGTACTATAATTTTGCTAGTGCTAAGCTTTTGATCTATTCAGCACTTTTGGCTTTAAATTTTTATGTGCCTGAAATGTTTACATAAGCACTTATAATTTTTCGTCTACACTTATCGTTTATCTGGCTTTCTGCCTCGTCCCTTTCGTGAGCCGGCTAAACCTTTTGCACGGAAACTTTCCCGAGCAACGGATCTCAATTGCTAAACCAGTTTAAACTCGGAAACAAAGCCGACTTCCAGTACCAACAATTCACTACATGGAAAATACCCGCATCCAGCAATCAGACAAATAACCAAAGTGTAGACTAGAAACTTTATAGTTATACCCAAAGGTAGCATTTTTAGAATCAGAAATCTAAACCAGAACAAACATGAGCATAAAGTACTTTCAGGTATTCTGGGATTTTCGACTACGACATGATCATTCAGAAATAAGATGGTAGAAACTTCTCAAAAAAAACTTGAGGCAACCAAGACTTTTATTTCTCACAAAACATGCACATATGTATGATTACAAAGAAGGATAAACTAAGAATCAAAGGGACGTAGCTGAGCAATATTCCACGGTCTGTCTAACTCATCCGGATTTGTACTGCCTCTAGCTCTCTTTCTCTTCTTAGTAGCAGGTCTTTCTTTGACTGGCCTCATGTCAATTAAGTAGTATGAACCATTATGTAATACTCGACTAACCAAGAAGGGCCCTTCCCATACTGGGGAAAGTTTGTGCTTTCTTTGTTGCACAAGCCGGAGAACCAAATCGCCTTTATTGAAAGATCTGTTTCGGACTCTCTGTTAAGTCGAGATCATTTTTTCGAGAAATCTCGGCATCTTCTTCGATATACACGGCCACTCTAGGAGAAGTGTGAATCAAATCACTAGGAAGAACTTCTTCTGCGCCAAAGACCAAGAAGAAAGGTGTGTATCTGGTTGACCTGTTCGGAGTTGTTCGTAAACTCCATATTACAGAGGGTAATTCCTCTGCCCAAGCCCCCGTAGCATGTCGTAATGGTGCTTCGAGTCTCGATTTTAGGCCTTGTAATATTAAACCATTTGCCCTTTCAACTTGTCCGTTAGCCTGTGGATGTGCGACTGACGCAATGTCAAGCCGGATATTTTGCTTGTTGCAGAATTCAGCTAATTCTCCCATAGAGAAATTACTCCTGTTGTCCGTGAGAATACTATGTAGATAACCATATCGGATTATAACATCCTCGACAAATCTTTTGGCTATTGCTCCATCACAACTAGTGACGGGTTTGGCCTCGATCCATTTTGTGAATTTATCCACCATCACTAAGAGCTGAGTAAATCCACTTGGAGCCCATTTAAACGGTCCTACCATATCAAGCCCCCAGACCGCAAAAGGCCATGTTATAGGTATTGTTCGCAGCTGATCAACCGGAACATGAGCTTGTTTGGCGTACTTTTGGCAGCCCTTGCACGTCTTGACCAGCCTTTCGGCATCTGCCTGGGCTATAAGCCAGAAAAAACCGTGTCTGAAGGCTTTTGCCACTAAAGATTTGGCTGCAGCATGGTGACCACACTTGCCTTTGTGGATTTCCCTTAGGATATCCACTCCTTCTTCCGGAGATACATAGCGCTGAAAAACCCCAAAAACACTCCGCTTATAGAGCTCACCTTTAACTATAGTATAGGCTTTTGCTCGTCGGACAATCTGCCGGCTCAGCACCTCGTCTTCGGGTAATTTGCCATCTACCAAATAATCGAGGTAGGGTTGAGTCCAGCTAGGAATTATAGCCAGAACTGCTATTAAAGGTGAGTCGGATTTGGTCGGATATTCCTCATCCACTCCCTTTATTGAGGGAACTTTGAGGTGCTCTAAAAAAGCGCCATCCGGGACCTCTTTCCGTGTAGAGCCTATCCGAGATAAGGCATCTGCTTCCTCATTTTCTGCTCGAGGGATGTGTTGAACCTCAAACCCTTCGAACGATTTAGATAAATCATCCACGACAGCTTTATATGCTACCATGTGTTTATTTGCATTACAAATATCCGAAACTTGCTGAGCAACAAGATCCAAATCTCCGTAACACATCAAACATCGGATGCCAATATCTTTAGCAATCCGGATTCCATGTAGCCGTGCTTCATACTCGGCAATATTATTTGTCGCTGTGAAGTGAATCTGCAACACGTATAAACGTTTATCACCTTGGGGTGATTTGAGCACCACGCCAGCCCCCGAGCCCCCACGAGCCTTAGACCCATCAATATACAGGGTCCAATATTCTGACTCAGGGAGGGTCATATTCTCCTTTGTCTCTGTCCAATCAACGACAAAGTCGGCAAGGATTTGGGATTTGATTGCTGTCCGAGGTTTGTACTCAATATCGAAAGCTGAAAGCTCTATGCCCCATTTGGCGATGTGTCCTATGGCGTCACTTTTGTTGATTATATCTCTCATGGGAGTTGTGCTCACCACGGTAATTGGATGCTCCTGGAAATAGTGTCGTAGCTTACGAGATGCTAGGAATACACCGTAAGCCAGCTTTTGATAGTGCAGATACCGCTGTTTTGATTATGTCGAGACCTCACTGGCAAAGTAAGTCGGACGATGCACCAAGTATTCCTGATTTTCTTCCGGTCTCTCCACCACCATGACAATACTAACGACTTTGTTTGTCGTAGCAAGATAAAGCAACATCGGTTCTTGTGGTTCTGGTGCGGCAAGGATAGGAGCAGATGAGAGTACTTTCTTCAGGTCTTGTAACGCAGCTTCAGCTTCGTCGGTCCACACAAAATCCTTAGTCTTTTTCAGGAGTTTGTATAATGGTGCGGCTCTTTCACCAAGCCGGCTTACAAACCGACTGACTGCAGCAATGCAACCAGTTAGTCTTTGTACGTCCTTCAGGCGAGTTGGCCTGAAAATATTGAGTATAGCCTTGATTTTGTCCCGGTTCACCTCTATGCCACACGATGTAACCTAACAATTTTCTGGCTGGGATTCCAAAGAAGCATTTCTTCGGATTAAGCATTATGTTGTATTTTCGTAGATTGGCGAACGTTTCCTCCAAGTTGGAAATCAGTGTTTCCTTCTTTTTGGACATCACCGCAATATCATCCACGTATGCATGTACATTGCATCCGAGTTGGTCGTGGAGGCAACGCTGCATCGTGCGCTGGTACGTAGCTCCTACGTTCTTTAGCCCAAAGGGCATCGTAACAAAACAGAAGGTTCCGAAGGGGGTTATAAATGAAGTTTTGACTTTGTCAGACTCCTTCATCCGAATTTGGTGATAACCGAAATATGCGTCGAGAAAATAGAGGAGTTCCGAGCCTGCCGTAGAATCGATAACTTGATCAATCCTACGCAGAGTGAACGGATCTTTTGGACAAGCCTTATTCAAGGCAGTATAATCAACACACATCCTTAAATCAGTGGTGTCCTTTTTAGGGACCATTACAGGATTGGCCGACCACTCAGTGTGGATGACCTCTTCCATGAATCCGGCTAACTCGAGCCGTGCTAGTTCCTTAGCTATTGCCTTACGCTTTTCATCGCCGAAACGTCGTAAGGATTGTTTGACGGGTTTAGCGTTCGGGTTTACGTTTAAAGAGTGCTCAGCAAGTTTCCTAGGTACTCCGGTCATGTCAGATGGTTGCCATGCGAAGATATCTTGATTTGCTTTGAGGAACTTGACGAGCGCGCTTTCCTATGCGCTATCTAGGCCTACGCCTATCTGGGTCACCTTGGAGGGGTCATCATCCTTCAATGGTGTCTTATTTGTCTCTTCTGATGCCTTGAACTCCAGATTCGGCTTTGTCACCTCCTTCTTTGTTGCGGGCATCTCGGACGGATCTATGGTCTTCTTGATCTCCTGGTACTCCTGGGCGTGCAACATGGCTTTAGCAAAGGCGGAATTTCCATCCTCGCACTCTCGCGCTTTCTTTGGGTCTCCCCTGATGGTGATTACGCCGTTGGGACCTGGAATTTTCATCATATTGTAAATGTAACACGGACGAGCTATAAAGGCCCAATAAGCCGGACGTCCGAATATAGCGTGGTACACGCTCTTGAACGGGACTACTTCGAAGGAAAGTGCCTCCGTCTGATAGTTCTTTGGAGTTCCAAAGGTAACATCCAAAGTGATTTCTCCCAGGGAATTAGCTTGTCTTCCTGGGACAACTCTGTGAAAAATCACAGAGCTGTGATTCAGCTGGGTCTCCGAGATCTTCATCCGGCGTAGAGTTTCGACATACAGAATATTGATACTGCTGCCACTGTCCATGAGAGTCTTGGAGAAATCATAACCGTCAATAAGTGGATTGATGATTAAGGCGTATTTTCCTCGCCCGTGTAGCTCAGGCGGATGATCAGCACGGTCAAACGTGATTGCCACTTCCGACCAATCCAAAAATTGGGGGACAGCCAGAACTATTACATTGAGCTCATGTAGAACTGCTTTCTTGACCTTCGCTGGTTGAGATCCGAGGAAGGTGACATAAGTGTCTTTCATGGTCGGAAATGTTTTCTTCCCTTCCGGCTTAGGGTTTGAAGCATCAGCTTCCTCCATGTCAGAATCTTCCTTGGTCTCTTTATCTTTTTCCGGATTCTTCTTTCCCTTCTTCCGCTTAGCTTTGTGGCCAGCGGTGTCATATCTCTTGATGTCGTCATTGAAACGACATTCGGCGTTTGTGTGGGACGAGCCCCCATTGGCCTCTAGGTGATGCACACATGGGTTATTAGCAATGTCGGCCCAAGTGTAGGTTTTGCCTGGTTGCTGGTCTCCTCTACCTTGAACTCTCGAAGTCCCACGACCACGCCCGCGGCCTCGGTCGCGTCCTCCTCGTCCTCTAGACTCGAAAGTAGTAGTGACCACTGCCGTTTTCGTGTTGGGTTTTTCTTCCGAGGTGTTCTTGCGCTTCTGAGCTTGTTGCTTTGGTTGTTTTGCCGACTGTGGCACAGCTAGGGCGTTGAGTAATCCCTCTGCGTCATCGTCAGCATCCGCATACTTGCTCGTTGTTTCTATCATTTCTCCCAAATCAGTGACTTTGTCGCACTTCAAGCGATGACGTAGTAAACCAATTAGGAGACCTGCAATGAAAGCTTCAATTGCATTTTGGTCATTTACTCCTTCACAAGAGTTCTTGGTGTCAATCCATCGTCCGAGGTAATCCCGACAAGTTTCTCCGGCCTTCTGGGTGCAACGTTGTAGGTCTTCGACCGTACAGGGCCTCCGATATGTGCCTTCGAAATTCCGAAAGAGTGCACTTTGCATGTCATACGAATTGTGGATGGTGTTCTCCGGAAGTTCATTGAGCCATGATCGTGCCGTCTTCCACAACATGAGTGGGAGATATCGGGTTGCGACCAGGCTGTTTCTGCCTTTGGCGATGCAGCAAGCTTGGAAGAAATCCTGTAGCCAGGTATATGGCCGAGCGATGCCGTCGTAGGCTTGGATATGTCTCGAGATAGCAAATCCTTCCGGGAATCTAGTGGCTCTTATGCTTGGTCCGAAGCACTTTTGGCCCATGTATTATCATCATTTTCATAGCGTCGCGCCTCTATGTTGGAGTTGATCGTGTGCCTTGCGTCGTTCGGGGATAGAGATCGTCCCGAGTGTTGGCTGTGGTTGCGGTGCCTTGGAGCTGGACTTCGGCTTCTGCCACCACCTCGACGCCCTCCCTGGCCTCCTTGAGAGCCGTTGTGATGGCTACTTGGTGGAGATGGTGGAGCAGCTGGGTTATTTCCGGCTGATCGTCGGCCTCCGTCCGGAGCGTCATTATTCTGGTTCCGGGGAGGGTCTTCATTGTGATGAGCCCCCTACCGGCTTGTCTCGGCACGGTGTCCATCGTTCCTTTGTCCGTCGTCCGGACGGCTAGCATGTCTGGGGGTGGCATTCTCTGTCGGTCCTCCTCCTGACGTTTCTCTTTATCGTCGTCCCTGTGGTCTTTCGACTCTCGCCAGGGCGGGTTCCTCGGATTCAGTGCAGTGATTGCCTCTTGCTCCGCAACTGGGTTAACATTATGTAGGGCCACGTAGAGAAAAACAAAACTCTTTCCCTACGCGGTGATCCCAAGATCTAGCTCAGGTAGAAGGCCACGAGGATTACCACTAGACGCGCAGTTGCGGAATTGATGAAGCACGTCGCTTGATGCAGTGCAGTCCTCACGATCCGTTCCTGTTCCACGCCTCACGATCCGTTCCAGTTCCACGATCGTCAAAGTGCTGAACATACAACACCTCCGCCGGTATCCACACGTACCAGGAGGAGCGCCGGCGATGGACTGCTAGGTCTGGTACGGCGGCGACAGGACAGACTGGAGCTAGGGTTTCCAACACATGGAGTGACCTAACCTTGTGCTCTAAGCACCTGCGCCCCGGCTTATATAGGGAGTGAAAGTGGGCTCCACTCACTTGTGGCCCATTCAGTAAAAGGCCTATATTAGCCACTGTAAGTCCCACTTGCTGACTAAGTCCATGTCTCTATTTGGGTCCAACCCAAATAGATTTCATGTTTGGGTTAACCCAAACTTTCTGCCGCTCTTAAGTGTGTGACCTGACAGGCTCATGGTAACCCGGACACGATTCCGAGTCTCACTCGTGATCGATCGGTCGGTAGCAGCCCCTAGCAAAACGTGCCGACTCCCAAGTACCAATAAGTCATGACGACATACCTTTCCAATGCGACTTTCGTCTAAGTCTCTTTTGCCTCACGATATACCTTGTCGGACTATAGGCGAATGATCGTCATCCCTTAAATAGTCCGACTCTCTTTCTCGATCTGAGATAAGTGATTCATCTGACTAACTCTTAGTCGATTGCCTCGGTTAACACTTAACCGATATGCGCATGGCCATGCTTTCCGAATCATATCTTCCGAGAGAGCCCAGAGAATATCTTTCCAGATAGAGGGGCAAAATCCCGTCTTGGTTATTCACATCACGCAGCTTGATTCTCAGTCAACCCGAACTCCGCCTTTATAACTGCCCAGTGACGGAACAGCGTTTGACAGAACCTAAGTCGGTGATCCTCAACTCGGACTGTGCAATAACCTCAGGTCTAAGGATTACATTGATTGAGACATGCAAATGACGACTTGTTCGTTGCATCTCAATATGGGTCAGTCCGACTCGCTAAACTCTTTAGCCGAATCCATGTAAGTCGGAATAGCATCTCCATGCCCATGACAAGTGGAACCTAGTCATCTGCCGACTTTCACATTGGTCTAAGTTGTGTGTCCGGCACAACCTCAATGACCGAGGACAGTTAGCATGAACAACATGAATATGTAGTTCCACAATCGAATCACATATTCAATGATACATATCAGCAGTTCATACAAGGACCATAACCTTATGAATACATTGGGAAATATTATCAACCATGATTGCCTCTAGGGCATATTCCCAACACATTATGCCAGTCACGGGTCGCTTTGTCGTGCTGTCCTGAAGATCCGGTTCTTGAGTAATTGTCTTCCCGGCGATCGGGGTGCTGGTGGTGCACCGGAACGCGCTGGGGTCTTACGTCAGCCCATGCCGGGTCTGTGCGACATTGGTCAGAATCAGAGACCAGTTTTTGACTCCCGGACATGGTGACCTTTTGCTGCTCCAGTCCCCAGTTGAGTAGTTTGATTCCCAACCGGATCTCCTCTAGGCCTGGATTAGCCGATAAAATTTCTCGGGCTGCCACGGTGTTCTGCACCGGAGTTGTATATACCCAATCCCCTTTGCTATCTTTCCGAGGCTTCCCCATCTCTTCTCCGAAAAGGACGGCGTGAATGCGGGAATTGGTTATCATTAGTATGATGCTTCCTGGTCTTCTGGTATTGCCTGGAGTTGTATTTCTCTACAGATGCCATGCGTTTCTTTTCCTCCTCAATGTTTTTGGCTTCATCAAGGAGTACTTGACGAAGCGCTTCTAGGGCTTGCGCCCTCTCATCCAGTTCTTCAGCAGTAAGTTCTGCAGCTGTAGGAATAGGTGTGGTTAATGCAGCATCGATGAGTTTACGCACACCTTCAATGATCACGTGTCCATCCACCGTACTTTTTGGGCTCGTCTAGGATAAGGTCTCCATCCGAGTCTTCTTCGTATTCCTCGACAATCACCTCCTCTGTCAGAGGATCTTTTTCCGTGGTCTTGTTCTTCTTGTTCTTCTTCTTTGCTTTCTTGGCAGCGCCGGTAGCAAAGACGGCTTTGGGTCTGTTTCCTGGAGTCAAGCTCTGATCGGTACTTTCGGACATCTGGACTTCGGGATTATCTCCGACTTCCATGTCATCCTGCGCTTTGGGAGAGTGTTCCCGGATCCTTCATCCATGGCTTCTCCCTCTTCTACAGCCTTGGAGTTATACTCCTCTTCATATTCCGTGGAGAACTTTCGGAAATCCGCTGACGTCATCGATTCATCCGAGGATGCGGGTACGTCGGCATTTGTTCCAATTGCCTCCAGCACAGAGTCGGTGTTGTCTCCAGCATCGGCAGGGCCGGATCCGGATCCAACATATCCGATGAAGTGCGACGCGTGCTTCCTGAGGTATATGCGGCTCTCGTGATCAGCTTCGTCAAAACTTCTGATGGCCTCGAGAATTGCATCTGCGCTTGAGTTCTGCATTATCATACGTCGCAGCGTGTACCTTAGGAAAGGCATGTCTGTCCTGGCGTCATCAGAGCCGGAATCAGTGTCGTTGTTATGCTCCTCCTGGATTTCGACTTCGGCGGGTGGGTCGATCTGGGATTCGGTCTCTCCAAAGAGATCCACTCCAGATTCGACCTGGACCGCTAGGTCTACTTCAGGCTCGGATTTCTCCACTATCTCCGCAACTGGTGTGGGCTGGGTGGGATAATGGTTTTCTAAGATCCGGAACTCTGCCGCCTCTACAGACAAAGGGGACCCAGAAGATTCTTCTTCCTATATCATCACCGCTGGGGTGGGTGGGACAGATTCAGCAAAGCCGATATAAACATCGATCTCGCCAAAAGACATGATGGTGTAGGCAGTCACAACCTCCCTAGCCGGAATCCAGGTCTCGTCGAGAACGATGAGAGGGACGTCGCTGGCGTAGAGGATGCGGCCGATGACGATGGTTTCGCTGATTCTGATTCTTGCAAATTCCGCTCGGAACACAGATCCGAAGCTCAGTTGCCCCACGGTGGGTGCCAACTGTCGTCGGATTGATGACAAGTACGCCATAAGGGGGTCCTCGAAGCATGCGGAAGAGAGGGGTGTAAGACGTACGGTGTTCCGGGACGGTGAGCACACAAGTTTACCCAGGTTCGAATCCGCCGGCTTTGGACGGATCCTACTCCTGCTAGCAATCCAGTAATACGGCAGAGCCGGAGTATGGGTTACAAGGGTTCGCCTGTGCGAGTTGATATTGTAGACTATTGAGGTGTGCCCTAAAGGCTCTCCCTAGGATGGCTTATATAGATATCCGGCCTAGGGTTTACAGGAGATATCTCTCCGGCTACGACTAAGAGTTGGTTACAGAGTACATCATGAGTTACAAGTAACACTATGGGCCTAAGTCGGTAAGTCTTCTAGGCCTTCCCGTAGCCGGACTGGACTCCGTCTCTTCTCCCTGACTAGGCCGCCCGTGAAGCAAAGTTCTAACCCGAAGTGGGCCACCCTGGTCAGTGAGGAACTGTGAGGATACCCGAAAAGTATATCCCGAACACGCGCGCCGACCGACGACAAAGACAACGGCTCCTACGACGACCACGAGGACGAGTACTACAAGGCTAGGCACGATTATGACTAGTTTTCTATTTTTATTATGTAATAAAATTAGGTTTTCTCTATTTAAATAAAATATGTGTTTACTTTGGGGGCACGTATGGGAAGGCGGCGCCCCCCATTTTCGATTTCGCGTTGGCGGTCCCCCATACGGGCCAAAAACGGACCATGCCGGAGCCCATATGGGGGTTACGAGTGGAGATGCTCTTATGGATCTCCAGGTCCCGCTGATGGTTATTGATCGGAGATGTGTCTCGATCATGTCTGCATAGTTTGTGAACCGTAGGGTGACACACTTAAGGTTCGATGTTGTTTTAAGTAGATATGGAATATGAGTTGGAGACCGAATGTTGTTAAAAGTCTCGTGTTGGATCCAGGACATCACGAGGAGATCCGAAATTGTCCGGAGAATAAGATTCATATAATGGAGATCACTTTCTAGGTTTCAGAAAAGTTCCAGAGTATTTGTATGAAGCTTCTAGAAGGTTTTAGAAGGTTCCTGAAGGTTCTAAGGAGATTACTTGAAAACCAAGAAAGAAAGGGGCAAGACTTGGGGGGAAGAAAACTCCCCCTCCTCCCCTTGTGCGCCGGCCCTAGGAGGGCAAAGGGGCAACCCTAGGCTGCCCCCTCTATATAAGGAGGGGAGGCGTCACCCCTCCCCCTTTCCCATTCCACCCAAAACCCTAGCTGCCACTCTTCTGCTCCTTCCTCCTACTCCGGCTTAGGCGAAGCCCTACAGGATATCTTCTGCACCACCACCACCACGCAGTCGTGCTGTTGGGATTCCGTGGAGATCTACTACCTCCGCTACCCACTGGAACAAGGTGAGGAAGGTCTACATCGACTTTGTACGTGTGACCGAGTGCGGAAGTGCTACCGGAACGTGGCGTCAGAAGGATTGTCTACTCGATCTTAAGATCGACAAGTGATCATCTACATCAACCACAAGATCCGATCTCGCTCAAGGCTTTGGATCTACAAGGGTTAGTACAGATCGTTGCATTTATCTCATAGATTAGATCTTGACTTTTCCATAGATTAGATCTTGGCTTTTCCATAGATTAGATCTTGGTTTTGTTTGTTCTTGTGGTAGAAATTTTTTGTTTTCCATGCTACGAACCCTACAAGTCTCAACTTGGAGGTTGAGAAAATTGATGTGAAGACATTTTTTCTTCATGGGGAGTTGGAGGAAGAAATCTACATGGAGCAGCCTGAGGGGTTTCTTGTTAAAGGCAAACAAGACTATGTGTGAAAACTGAAGAAAAGTCTCTATGGCCTGAAACAAGCACCGAGACAATGGTACATGAAGTTTGAATCTATCATGAGGGAGCAAGGCTACAAGATGTGTATCTCAGACCATTGTGTAATTATCCAGAGGTTCTTAGGTGATGAATTTATCATGTTATTACTCTATGTGGATGATATCTTGATTGTTGACAAGAATGTCTCGAGAATTGCTAGATTAAAGAAAGAATTGAGCAAAAGTTTTTCCATGAAATACTTGGGTCGAGTAAAGTGTATTCTCGGTATGAGAATTGAGAGAGACAGAAAATCCAACAAGTTGTACTTGTCTAAAGAGAAATATATTGAGAAGGTACTTCGCAAGTTCAAGATGGGCAAGGTAAAGGAGGTGAGTTGTCCACCTGCAGATCATTTCAAGTTGAGTAAAAAGCAATGTACCTCCACTGAAGAGATGGAAAAGGAAATGCAGAAAGTTCCTTATCCTTCAGCGGTTGGGAGTTTGATGTATGTTATGGTGTGCACACGGCCTGACATTGCTCAAGCGGTTAGTACTGTGGGCAAATTTATGTCCAATCCAGGAAAACCACACTGGGAAGCTGTGAAGTGGATTTTGAGGTATCTCTGGGGTAGCACTAATATGAAGCTTTGCTTTGGTGGTAGTGAGCCCAAGCTGATTGCATATTCAAATTCATACTTGGTTGGAGATGTCGATGGGAGGAAGTCAATTTTAGGTTATTTGATTACCTATTCAGGGGGAGAAGTGGCATCTCAAAGCAGGTTGCAAAAGTGTGTGGCGCTGAACACAACTGAGGCCAAGTTCATCACAGTAGCTGAGGCGAGCAAGGAGCAATTGTGGCTGAAACGATTGGCTTGTGAGCTTGGTTTTGAGCAAGACAAGTATGTGTTGTTTTGTGACAACCAAAGTACCATTCACCTGAGTAAGAATGCAAGTTTTCATTCAAGGTCGAAGCATATTTATGTTCGCTATCATTGGATTTGAGATGTGCTGAATTCTAAGCAAATGCAAATTAAGAAGGTGCACATAGATGACAATGGGGCTGATATGTGGACCAAGGTGGTGACAATAGGAAGGATCGAGGTATGCCGTCGGCTTGCCGGCATGACTGTCGGTTGGCAGTGAGACCCTCCATGATACCGGGAGGGGGATTTTATTGGGCCAGGTCACTCCACATGGAGGTGTGTTGGCAGCCCAACATTAGCCTGTGAAGTCCAACATATTACAACCGTTGATCGATGTTCGTATCCAACGGCTAAGGTGCTCATTGGGAGAGGAGTAGAAAAGAAAACCCTAGCCACCCTTGGTAGTTGCGTGAGTGACTCAATCAGAGTATGAGCAAGTGAGAAAAGCAAGCCAACGTGGCTGCTACTGAGAGAGGGTGATAGAACACACAAGAACACCACAACCTAGTGAGAAGAGAGGAAGAAGAAGGAGAGGTGATTTCTGTCCAGATTTCTGAGATCTGGCCGGTCTATCTTCAAGATGGTGTTTGGAGGCTCAAATGTGTTTGGATTGGCTCCAAACTTGGTGAGCTTGCTCCTTACTTTGAGTACTTACATCTGATTAGCTGGTTTGAGATTTGGGTCAGAGTAGCATTAGATTTGGAAGTGGTTTTGTCAGCTCGAACTGCTGTAGTTTTAGCACAGAGCAGTTTTGGTAGACGAACAGATTGAGCAGGCAAACAGTATCCGATTGAGCTGAAATTTGGCGTGTATTTTGGGAACTTGTATGCCTACTTGTCTACCAAGTTTGGTGCTGATTGGATCTGTGGTTTAAGAGCAGTTTCTGATTACCGAAGGGGACAAAAGCTGAGATACTCTGCTTTACTGTAATTTTTCTTTCAAGTGGTTGTTGTTGCCGGTTGGCAACTTGCTGAGTGTGTTATATATCTCTAGATATTCTAGAGAAGACTCTGTACCCAAGTTGCTCATAGTGAAGCTCGCGTGGACCGGTTGGTCCACACCCGTGGTTTTTTCCTCCTCACCTTGAGGATGTTTTTCCACATAAATCCTTATGTCACCTGTGCATATGCTCGTTGTTTTATTTCCGCTGCATATCTGTTGATTGAAGCTATCCTCGGAGGTCACCGCAAGCAGCGGAGGTTGTGTATATTCCCCTAACAGGGTTCCAGTTAACGCCAAGCATCGATCTCATACCACTACAACAGAATTGTGCCAACACACCGAAACAAAACGTGTGACACTGATTTTGTCTCCACACATAGGCAGCACTTGTCGTATGTGGGTCCTCGACGCTCGAGGATCTGGTCATTAACAAGTAGCCGACCTCTAGAAAGTTGCCATAGAAAAATTCTAATTTTCAAAGGGAGGCTAGCCTTCCAAATGATTTTGTCAATAAGTTGGTTAGTTCCCGCAATTAGTTTTTTAGTTTTCTATACTTCGAGGCCACATAGTAGGTACCATTGGGTTCTAGAGCCTAGGAGATGGAGTCCAAATTATCCGAGGTGAACCTCAGCCAGCTCTCGGGTAAGTTGATTCCACGAGTTCAGGTTCAACTGGCCGATTGGAGTTATTAGCATAAAACCACCACATATCTGCGAAATATTCGAATAACCACCAGTTTTCAAAAAAAAGCAAAATGTGACCACTTTTCTGCAATTTTTTTGCAATTCGCACTAAAACCCAATTAAGAGGGAATTGACACTGTTTCTAACTAGTGGGACCCACTTGTCAGGATCAATTTGCTGAGTTAGACCAAGTCCCACCTCTCAGGCCAATTAAAAAAGACAAAGAAAATATAATAACTCAAAAAATAAAAATAAGCAGGAGGCAGGCCCACGTCCGCCGCCACCGGACGCCGACGAGGCACCACCTCTCCAGCGAACTCTGGTCGGGGCGAGGGTAGGGCAGGGTGGGGCGGCGCTGGCTGGGGCAAAGACGGGTCGGGGCGGCGCTGGCCGTGGCGGGGTGGCGCTGGCCGGGGCTAGGACGGGCCGGGCGAGGCACCGTTGGCCATGGTAGGGTGGCGCGTGGTGGCGCTGACCGGGGCTCGATGGGGCGCGGCGTTGGCTGGGCTGGGATGGGCTGGGCCAGGGTCGGACGGGGAGGCGCGGCGGCGCGGCGCCGGTGCTAGTCGGGGCGGCGCCGAAGCTGACCTTGACGGGGTGGCGCGTGGCTGGGACGGGCTGAGGCAGGGAGGCGCTGGCCTAGGCGCGGCGGCGGTGCTGGCCGGGCAATCGTGCTGGCGGGACGACGCGGTACGGGCGGCTATGGTGGTGTTGTACACTCCGGCGGCGATGTACGGGAGGTGGTGCTTTTTTTTCATTTAGTAATTTTTTGTCTATTGGTCTGACATGTGGGAAACGGTCCAACTCAGCAAATTGGCCAGCTCTAATTGGGTTTTAGTGCGAATTGCAAAAAAATACAGAAAAATGGTCACATTTTGCGATTTTTTAAAAAGTGGTGGTTATTCGAATATTCCGCGGATATGTGGTGGTTTTATGCTAATAACTTGGCCGATTGAGATTGTTCATACAGAGGCAAACAAAATGCAGCAGTTCTCCAGAAAAATGATGCGAGTACAGCAGTAAAACCATTCCAAGTTCTTTACTTAGGGTGGTAAATAAACGCAGTATACTTTCTGTCCACTCTCCATCAGAGCTGGTCTCGACCTGTAAACAACGACGACACACTGGCTACAGTGCCCTCAAGCTGCTCAAGGCGCTACTAGCTCTCTCTCCATAGGTACTCGATAAGATAGCTCGCCGGCCGGTGGATCAGTAGCTGTAGTTCTTGACGAACATGCCCTCCTTGGCGGCAGCGGCCTCGCCGTCGCTGGTGTACTTGCCGAGCTGTGCCAGGGAGTTGGCCTTGGCACGCAGCAGAAGCGCCTCCTGCGCCGCCGCGACGTTCTCTGGCCGCCCGCCCCACGTCTTGAGGCAGGTGTTCTGGAGCGCCCGCGCGTAGGAGAAGGATACGTGCCACGGGTTTGGCGCCTGGTTCATCGCGTTCAGGTTCAGCGTCGCCTCCACCTCTGACTGACCGCCAGACAAGAACTGCGCCAGAGCAAAAAAAAAACACGCAATGTAAGCTTATATATTCGTGAACAATGAGAAACCAAGACGTTTCATGGTGTTCAGGTGAGAGTAGACAAGCTAGGAGGAAGGAGGGCGCTTACCATGATGCCGGGGACGGAAGGGGGGATCCTTCTGTGGAGGAGCTTGAGGGTGTAGCTGGCTACTTCCTCGGGGGTGGCCCTGTCCTTGCACTCGGCACCAGGGGTCACCATGCTTGGCTTCAGGAGGATGCCCTCGAACATGACGTTGTTCTGGGCCATGTAGAAGAACGTCTCAGCCCACACCTTCTGTGCGACCTCGAAGGTCCTCTCGATGCCGTGCTCACCGTCGAGCATGATCTCAGGCTCCACAATCGGCACCAGCCCATTGTCCTAAAACATCGACAAAAAAAAAAAAGGTTTTGCATGCCATTAGAACTTTGCGGCTGCCTTGCCATTGTTCCATTAAAGTTCGGTCTGTTAGGAAATGGCAAGAATACCTGAGAGATGGCCGCGTAACGGGCAAGACCCCAGGCAGCTTCCTTGACAGCGAGCTCAGATGGGCCGTTAGGAATGCTGACAACAGTGCGCCTGCAAGAGAACTTCATGTCAGGTACGGGAGCATGGAGCTATGACCGAATGGAAGGTAAACTTCCCTTGTACTAGGTGCAAATTTCTAACCACTTGGCGAAGCGGGCGCCTTGCTGGTAGTACGCTGCTTCACGGGAGGCAAGGCCATCGAGACCTTGGCACCATGACTCATCGTTGGAACCAACAAGTGGCACAAGACCCTGAGAGAATGAGCACAGATATTAGAAGAATGCTGTGTTATCTGAACCTGAACTAAACCTGGGATCATCTGTGTTTCTATTAATGTAAAGCTAGTCACACGGAGAATCATGTCAGGCAGTTCAACAATGGTACATATGATTAGCCTGATGCATTAGTAATAACAGAATCTTTCATCTTCTTCAGTTTTGGCCATTATGAACCTACATAGAAGTTGCAAAGCTGGCTAAGGGTCCCTTTTTGATTTAAACTATATTCTGAATTTGGATGCAGAGACCGGACGACGGTAATTTCGAAACGAAATCTCCAAACTTAGAACTTGTAAGGTTGGAGTGAAATCTTCGGACAGCCTACCTTGTCAACCTTGATACCGGGAACAATTCCCTGCTCGACAAGGATGTCAACAATCTTCTTCCCATCAACAGTCGACTGGTAGAGGGTCTCCTCAAAGAGGATAGCACCAGAGATGTAATTTCCCAGGCCTGGTGGAGTGACAAGGAGGGTCCGGTAAGCCTGGCGGTTAGCCTCAGTGTTCTCAAGGCCAATCGATGCAAGTCTCTTTCCACAGGTGGCGTTCGACTCATCCATGGCAAGGATACCCCTTCCTGGTGATGCAACGGTTTTCTGCAGCAGGAAAAATAAAGGTTGACATCTTCATAACCATAACTGAATGGGTGGTATACTCATTTCTTAGAATTTTCACTTATGTACTGTTAATGATTTATACTAGCAAGGATTCGAAAATTAAATGTGACTAGGTGAGATTTTGCTATGACTTATGAACCTTCAGATGAATCGCTGAGCTTAAACAGGACAAATGGAATCAAATAAACATGATTGAAATGCTTTGAGTTGTAAAATTTCCGTGTGCCACAAGGCATCCCGTGTTATCATTACAGCTATCTCGCAGTGATTAAGATAGAAAAGTCACTCTACTGATGCAATATAGAATGACATAAGTTAAATATGTAGATTTGTACTAGTGGTTTTGGTGGATCAAAACAGATAAATAATTTTCCGCTGCCTGACAAAACATTAGACATACATTCCCTGAATTCTGATAAAGAGAAACTATGATAATTGTTCATCCTAAACATTAGGATTCATTTGAATCATCTCTTAATCAGCGATAGTTTTCTTATATCTATCTTGACAGATGCAACAAAATCCTCCATTTCCTGATGTAAAGACTAAAGAAGATTCTCACCAGAAGTTACTGCCTATCAAACTAATACACACATATGCATGTAAGATGGTAGAATTATACAGTTGGTGTTGAGCAAGCATACCGCGGTTTTGACGAGCTCATCGGTGTATGCGCTGGCACGGACAACCATGGAGACGGTCATCGTCTTGGGAGCAGCAGCCTGGCGTGTGGCGCCCCATTCGGACTTCTTGGGAAGGAAAGACGATTTGAGGAGAGTAGCAGACGCCATTGTTTCTGAAGGCAAGCAGATCAGGTGCTACCCTCTTCTTTGACACACCTTGCAATTGCAGCCTTTCCTTAGGGGGGTGAGAAGTGCAGCCACTGCTGAGATTTAAGGGTGAGCACCTGGGCACACAAGGGATATGAGTTGTGAGGTGGAGGAGGGCCTTCTGGATATGAATGGCTGTGATTTGGTTGCTCCAATCCTCTTGCCACCTTCTCGTTTTGTCCTGGCTCTGCCACATGCTTCCCCCTATGATTTCGTCCCCTTCTCTGTGTACCATGTAAAATCTATAATACTGGAATTTTCTTCTTTGTGCTACGCGGTCCATAAATATTGTCTGAATGTTCTTGGCCTTAAGGATGGTCTTGGCTGATGGACCATTACGGTTTTCTGTGGGTGTATTTCACCAAGGAGTATCACCCATAAGCGTCTTTTGACGGTTGAGATGCCCTGATATACTGCATCCATGAAATTGTACAGTAACCGTCGATTCCATGGAATAAATCAGCTTTTTCAGTCAGTCTTTTGGTGATAACAACTCGAGCTGTGAGCTGTTTGTAGGGTGCAGGGTGGCTTGTGTGGCACACCATTATTTGTTCTGGCTCTGAGACAAAGTGCAGCTTATTTGTTCTGGCTCTGAGACAAAGTGCAGCTTATCCTTGTGTCCCACCCAGTGCCTGGCTGCAGAAAACACATCCACCGTCAGCTTGACAACCCCTTGCCAAGGATGCTATCAAGAGGATGCCAACCATGTAGCAATCTTGCATATCATCTCTGGACCACCTTGATTCCTGTTATGACACTTTCAATTAGGGAAAAAAATGATCTTCCCTAGCCTTACTAAAATATCAGAAAAAATGGCATAGCTAATTTCACAATGCATTAGCAGGAGCTAGGAAGTGTCACTACTTGTAGGAAGTGTCACATTAGTGGAGATGTTTGATGACATCAAAAGCATAAAGCAGAAAGGAATTTGGGCACCTTGGTCTAGTCACCAAAACATTAACATCAGAGCGCAAGTTGGTATATGGCACCTACTGCCCTCAATAAAAAGAAAAGACACATAGTACCATAAATGCTGATAGTTACAAATTGTTTACAAGTACATAAGGTTGGCCTACTAAGATCAGATGATTTCCTATAACTCTGGAGAAATACATCCAGAGACTCCCTGTGTTGTATGTGACCTTTTCTGTGAAGTGTATTAGCATGCCAGCACTCACTATCACAAGCTTGATGTGCTGCCAACACCTGGTCTTAACTCTAATCACATCATCTAATGTATCCCAGACTTGTCAAAAAGCTCACTGAGGCTTCTTTCATCAGGTCAGGCAGATGATAAGTTTTTGCAGATAGTTGTTCCTTTGTTGCCAGCACTTCAGTTCATCATATTTGAAGCCGACTTGTAATAAATCAAATGAAGCAAATTTTATCCTTCAGTTAAATTCATCCTATACTTCAGATGAACATATGTATTCTTTTTTTTTCCCACTCCATATCACTCGAAGATACCATAGGTTGAGCAAACTCTTGATTCGTCATAGTGGCCTCTGATTCTGATTGGACATATTATGTACATATTGGTTAGGAACAGGTTTGTAGGTCCAAGGGCAGGCTGGTGATGAGCCCAAACTCCAAGTTCCTTTTCCTTGCTCAAGGGATGTCTTCACCGGAATTGCTGGTGAACTGATGGCTTTTCTTAATTCCTCTTGGTAGGTGTTCGCACAACATTCAAAAGGAGGAATTCCTGCTGAACTGGTGCTGAATGTTCATTCCGGACACAGAAGGATGCAACATTTAGTTTGAGCAAACTCTCTTCTTCAGCTCTGCTGCTTCGGAAATTTCATTACTAGGTTTCCCACAAGCTTGTACAGCTGATACAGGACTGGTACTAGATAAAAATGCCACAAGCTTCTGCCTAAGCAATGGCACCAGCTTCTCGCAGCTCGTCAACAAATCCAATGACAGGACAACTCCTTTCTTCACCAGCACTGTAAATGCGGACCTCACACACTGCGCAATGGCCTCCTTCCTCCGCACTTCATAGTTCTCAATCAGAAGAAATAAGAACTCGAGTAGCATGTTTGTGATATCTACATACTGAGATAGTGAGTTCACCATCAGAAGCATTGCGGGCTCAATGTTCATGACGTTACCCCCCTTACTCTCATCGAAAAACAGCCAGTCATAGAACAGCGCCAACTTGGCATTTGCTACGATGTAGGCCTTGCTGCAGCTCGTCAGCAACCAACCAATGACCGCCCAGCGGGCAATGACACCGGACTGTATAACCTCATTCTTGGGATGGTACCCGCAGCATATGAAGCGGACAATGTCCGGTATCCTCTCCTCCCCTCCAGGCACCATCAAATGCTTCCTGGCAAACCACAGCTGGTACCTCTTCTGATTTCCCCACTTCACATTCTTCATCAAGAACATCAGCTGCGTCTCCATCTCCGGCGAGATGGATAAGGCAGTGCACCAACCAGGAGTGCCCACGCCGCCGATTTCCATGCAGCGGCCCATCATCAAGTCTTTCCACAGTCCCTGGAACTCCGGCACGAGCACCAGTTCATGGAGCGACCGCACAAGGTCCCTCCCGATCAGTGTGCACGCTTGGAAGTGATCCCGCAGCACGGAGACGCAGAAGGACACCAGCTCCTTCCCGCACTCTTCAAGGTTCTTCGCGTTGCTGCACTCCTCGCAGTTGCTGCACTCGGCGCTGCTTCTCGGGAACGGAGCGAAGCGGTTCCTCGCAAGGAGACGGAGGAACGCGAAGACGGCGGAGGCCAGGAGCTGGGGCTCCTCGGAGGCGAGGAAGGAGGAGTGCTCGCGGATGAGCTCGAGGAGGCGGGCGTCACCTTGGAAGGGCACGCGGCGGAGGAGGGAGAGGAGCAGGGCCGCGAACCCCGGGGCGGCCGCGCGAGTGAGCTCCGCGGCGGCGATGAGGAGACGAGTGCGCGGGTGGGGCAGGAGGAGGGGGAAGGGGAGCGAGAGGAGGGCGGAGGCGAAGGAGGTATAGAATGCGGGGAAGCGGGCACCGGCCGCGTGGAGGATGACGAGGAGGCGGCGCGGGAGAGGGGACGGATGGGTGAGGAAGGAGAAGGCTAGGGCGTGCGGGAGGTGCGGGGAGGAGAGGTCGGAGGTGGATGGGGAGGGGAGAAGGAGGTGCGCGGAGAGGAGAGGGTGCTCCGGTGAAGAGGGTGACGTGGGGGACGGATGGTGCTCGCCGACGGCGAGCAGCCGTGGCGGCGGCGGCATCGTGGAAGTGGATGGAAAAGGTTACTACAAGTTTTGGATGGGCCCTCTCCAGCTCCCCAGATGATATGAACGGACCCAAACATCTTAGCGGGCTGGGCTCTATGGCGGGCCGCAAAACAAGAAATACCCAGTCCATCCCATCTGTTAAAGGAGACCCAGAGCAGAGAGAGCGAGGCTTATACCCTAAAAAAAAACAGAAAAAGAGAGGCGAAGCGAGGAAGAGCGGCGGCGGCGGCGATGGCGCCAAGAGAGCTGAGGGTGGAGCAGATCGTCCTGATGCAGTCGATGTTCGCGGCGAAGAACATCCGAGGCCAGCGCGAGCGTCTCCTGGAGTTCCAGGTCCAGCTGCGGCAGGGGCAGCAGACCTACCCGATCGAGGAGGTGGTCTCCGGCCTCGCCGAGGTGCGCTTCCGGGGCCTCAAGGTCGCCTCTCGCTACCTCACCTTCTGCCTCAAAAAGGCGACCGAAAAAGGGGCTCGCCTCGCGCCCGACCCCTCCTTCTCTGACTGGCAGGCGCGGTCAAGGCGGCGCAGCGGCTCCCCGCGCGGCCGACCACCCAGACCGAGGCCTACGCACGCATCCAGGCCGCCCTGTACGCCGTGAAGCTGCTAGAAGAGCACGTCCTCCCGCGCTGCATGGACGGCCTCCCCACCGCCACCGTGCAGGCGGCCGACAGCAGCAGCAGCAGCAGCATTGAGGGGGTCTCCGGCTTCCTCGACGGCGCCTGCACCGTCGTGAACCTCGCCATCAACCACATCGACCTCGCCGTCGCCGCCATCTCCCGCTTCGTCCACCCAAAGGAGGTTGCCAGCAATTCCCGCTTCGCCGAGAGATACACCGACTTTGGTTGGAGCATGGAGACGCTGGAGATCCGTCGCATGGCTCGAGAGCTCGAGGAGTGGGACCTGTTCAAAGGCGGTCAAGAGTAGGAGTTCGACCTACGATTTCTAGATTTTTTTTTATGCAAAATCTTTCGGTTCAGTTAGATTAATCTGCTAGTCCGAATCTCGTTTAGTTTCTGGGCCATCTCAATTAGCTTCGTCTGTTAAATGCCAATACCAAATCTGCGTTCTATCTTTGGACGATCGAATCCACTTTGCAGCAGAGCATGTCAAAATTGGCAAATTGGAGATGTTATGTTCATAAATAAACAAAACACAAGAAAAAAGAATACTGTAGAGAAAACCTAATATTCAGAATCGCAACCTAACATGTTCACTGAATTGGTTCAGGAAAAACATTCTTTTGATACGAAAAAAGCATAATAAAATCTCAGAAACAATTTTGCACTGCCTTGTCACTGTACAGAGGTGACCAACAAGCATAATAAAATCTGATTTTCTTCCAATTACCAGCAGGCAAAATGGTTGACAGTAAACAGTAGTAGTGCTACGAATGTAATCTCCAGCTACAACCATACAATGTTCAAGAACCTGCAACGACAGGAATACATATTCATCACATCATCACCACCTCCACCGTCTAAGGTTTCTGGTTACAAGGAAGACGGTGTGCCATTTCCCTCTCCAGCTACTACTACGAAAATCCATGTCTCTCAACCTCCCTCCTTAGATTTAGTCCACCTGATCAGGCATGCAAAAACTTCCAAAGAAAATGGCATGGCATGTCATGGCATAGCATTTTTCCTCCCCACACTGAGTTAGCTGCTGCTGGGATTCAAGATGTCGCCCAGATTCAGTTGCAAGCTGTTCCGCATGGTTCGCCTCCCCACCGCACCAGCATTGCCCTTCCTCATCATCGCTGTGAACTCACTGTAATCGATTTGCCCATCCTGAAAACAGCACAGAGATTCATCGATGAATGAAGAAGTCAGGAAACGAAACAAAACAAATGCACAGGGATGGGACAGAGTAGATCATGTAAGTATCAGGAAGACTGACATTGTTCTGATCCACGTCGTTGATCATATCCTCAAGGTGAACATCGTCGAGACCAAATTCACGGCACGCCTGTGATAGCTCATCGATGGTTATGAATCCACTTCCATCCTTGTCGAAAAAGGAGAAGGCTGACACCAGGTTCTCCTCCCTCTCCAGTTTGTTCATGTGCAATGTAGCTGCGAGGAATTCACCATAATCGATCGTTCCACTGTTGTCGATATCCGCCTTAAGCAAATTACACAGATAACATTCTAAGTCATAAAAAATCCAGACATGGTAATACTTGTTTATTTTTTTAACGAAGTACCATTTATTTAGCTTAGTAACGAAGCACCTACCGCATCCATTAAAGCCTGAATTTCATGTTCGGTTAACTCTGAGCCCACCCTTTTCAAGCCATCTTTCAGTTCATCAAATGTTATGGTTCCACTATTGTCGGTATCAATCATTTTGAACAGCTCTTTTAGGCCTCCAATCTCTTCCTCAGACAGGCTTTCAGCAATAACCTGCAAATAAACAGTAAGATGCCTATGGTATGTGAAAAAAAAAGCAGCTAAAAATGAGCATTGCAAGTTGCATAGTCTACATCAAGTATTTGAGAAATTATGCAATCTTTACAGTGCATCAATGGCCCATAAAGCCAACAAGACTCCATATACGTAGTTAACTAACAACCAAATGACAAAGGATGGGGGAGTTAATAACAATATCAATTAATCCAACTCCTACCGTATTAATGCTGATGTGCTATCGTACATTGGCCTGAACAAAATCATTCTAAAACACTAGAAAACCATCTGGACCAAACAATGTTGATTAAGACTAGCAAAACAGAGGAAAGAAAGCAGCCACATTAAGAGGCTCCATCATTCCCTTCACTAGCGGTTATGCAGCCTCAGATGCTTGATCTTAAACTAGAGTTAAAAGCAGGATTCCTGTAGTATAAAGAATGGGAAGAGATATGCATACTTAGTTGGCTTTGGCATATGAAGCAAATAAGGTAACCATATTGTTAACAATAATGAAATGAATCATTAAATATTGAGGTGTTAACTTAGCAATGAACTAGTAACACGAATATAACCTACATCTGCAGAATCAACTAGTGCATTTAAGATGGGACAATTAAATCTTTTCATACCCTCAATGCCATCTTTTTGAGCTTGTTCATTGCAGAAAAATGTTTCAGTCTTGACAAAACAGCAGAATCAATAGGCTTATCAGGTGCTACAGCATCATCAACAATCCATGGGTGACCTGAAAGATGTCAGAGGCAATGCCATTGTCAGAAGCATATCAAAATATATCGACTTGAGCAAGAGATAACGAGTACTTACAAAGAACCTCATGAGCACTGAATCGCTTTGTTGGATCCCGACAAAGCATGTTACGGACTAGATCTTTAGCACTGTCAGAGATACTAGGCCAAGGTTCAGATTCAAAATCAAGTTTGCCCCGAAGGATCTGCCTGAAGATCCCTGCTTCAGTTTCTGGGAAGAAACAGATATGATAATGGAGAACATGAGAATCTAGAAGCCTGGCAATTTGATGATATAACCGTAAATAGTTTACCTGCCCAGAATGGGGGAACACCACATAGCAAAATGTACAGAATCACCCCAGCGCTCCAGACATCAGCTTCTGGACCATAGCATTTCTGAAGCACCTCAGGTGCAACATAGTAGGGGCTCCCAACGACATCAGAGAATTTATCACCTGAGGAAATAGAAACAAACATTTCGACAAACTTAGTCTGACTCATAGAAGTTTTTACCAAAATATGAATATCAAATCATGAGTGACCAGAAGAAAAACAACTAGATTGGTGATATTGGTAGTAATGGATACCACTATGCATTTTACAATATCTTTTTACCAAATGTGCAACATGCAGATAATCAAAATTTCCTTCAGAAGTTTGAACTGGACTTGGCTGATTATATGAATACACTTCTGTTCACACCTATATCAAGATTCAGAATAGTAATCTTATGAACATTATAAAATTACACGCTTCCTTCCTAAGTTGCTACCTTGCAACCATCAACACCATATCTAAAGAGAACAAGTTTCAGACAATGACACTCCCCAAGTCAATGACACAAGCACCACCCTTGACATTCAGTAACACAGGAACTGTTTCCTCCATGGAGAAACTGACCCTCCCCAAATAAGGCATGCATCCATGAGATCCAGATTGACTCCAATAAGCATTCCATGAGTAAAGAGTTTTGGGCATAAGGTTCCATGACACCCCCCTTATGTAAACAACTACAATAACACACTGATTATCATTTTCGTTTGGAACTCAAACAAGGTTCCAGTACCATCATTTGCCATTACCAAAGCAATGTCACATCATGACAAGTATTATTGCACTAGCAAAAAGAGCAAGGTACCATTGCCACTTCAATCAACTTGATCATGAATCTGACCAACGAGGCTCCAACTGGTCAACAAAGTACTACTAAACATGGAAGGCAACTGGTCAAGAACTGGGCAATTGAGTACATACCAGGCTTGTAGAACATGGATAGCCCGAAATCAGTGGTCTTGAGTGGCGCGTCCTCTGCGGTGCTGGCGAATAGGAAGTTCTCCGGCTTGAGGTCCCGGTGCATGACCCCGAGCGAGTGGCATCCCTCAACGACCCCAACGATGGTCCTGATGAGCTGCGCCGCAGCACGCTCGGTGTAGTGCCCCTTGGCCACGATGCGGTCAAAGAGCTCGCCACCGGCGCAGAGCTCCATGACAATGTGCACGAAGAGGGCGTCCTCGTAGGCTGCGCGGATGCGGACGACGTTGGGGTGCTCGGAGAGGTGGTGCATGATCTGGATCTCGCGCCAGGCGTCCTCGTAGTCCTCGCGGCACAGCAGCTTGCGCTTGGGGATGGACTTGCAGGCGAACTCGCCGCCGTCCTCCTTGGCCACGCACAGGTAGGTGGTCCCGAACTGGCCCTGCCCCAGCTTCTTCCCGATGCGGTAGTGGTCCCGCACGTTGGCCGTCTTGTGCGGCAGCACCGACACCGGGCGCCCGGACGAAGCCGGCGCGGCGGTCACCGGCGGGGGCCGCGCATTGGCACCGCCCCCGGCCTTGCCGGTCCCGTCCGGCTGCATTGGCGAGTCCCGGGACAAGAACTGCACGGAAGCCGCGACGCCCTGGATCAAGAAACGAAGAGGGGTCAGGAAATCGTGGGGCGCGGCCGCAGGATGCAATCAAGAACCGGCCAAAAAAGGTAAGCTCGTTCACCTCCGATGGGGATTCCTGCGGATTGCGACGGAAGAACTCGGAAAAAGCTCGGGATCTCGGAGTGGAACTCTGGACTTTCCAATCCTGTCGATGAGATTAAGAGGCAAGAAAAGGAGCTTTATGAGAGGTTTATGGGCAAAGCTTGAAGCAAGAAAAAAGGGAAAAGATAGAAGAAATTTCGCTCTCACTTTCTTTCTTTCTCAGGTGGCACAAGGGGAAGATGCAATCTCGCCCAAAAATGAAAACGAAGAACAGAACTATAGACGAAAAGATTGACCGAAACAAACCTGTCTATCTTGCGTGGAGCTACTGGCCTACTATACAAGTTGGGGGAGTCAGGGCGCACAAAAGGACAGGATCTTGGTGGCTAATCCATTTTTTATAGGGGTTTTCTCGGGGGTGGATGTGATGATGACGACGACGACGAGAACGAGGACGCTGGTAAGAGCTGGTAATACTTTTTCTTTGGTTTTTCGGGGTTGGAAATGGTAAAAGGGTTGGTGAAGAAGGGGGGTGGCTGATTGGGGGAAGGAGAATGCCAGAATTGTTAGGTCGGGTCGTACCTCGAGGTTTTCTCAGTTATGAACAGGAAGGAGGGAGGAAGGAAGAGCCTCTCTTCCATTATTTTATTTATTTATTTAATACGTAGCAGTTCTTATATGTATATTATTATATTATAGGACATCTCTTATTAGATCATAAGTAGAAGTTTATTTGTAAACTTTTTTATCAGGACACCTATTTACCCCATAGATGCAAACACTCAAATACAGAGCTAGAATATTGGTAAAATTCTTTTTGATACTCCCTCTTATTTAGATTAGTTTGTCATAGATTTGGTCCGATTTGGTTTAGATACCCATGTACATGACACGTTCGAGTGTATAGGTTCACTTATTTTAGAAAAAAAACTATGGCGAAACTTGGATAGGAGGGAATAACGTTTTGAATTTAGGTTTCCCTTGATTTATAGGATTTCTGTAGGATTGAGATCTTAGGAAAAAATCTACACCTATCTGTTAGATTCAAATGATCATATTCTATAGAAAATAATACCATGAGAATCTTGTACTATAAAGTTCAAAAAAAAATCTTGAATAGTTTTTTTAGAAAATAGGCTAAAGGCCCGTCGATAAATCGATAGCTACAAAAAGTAAAAGGATACAAGGAGCTGAACCCAGCTTACACGAGGCACTGCACACACACAAAAGAAGACTACCAAGAAAGCTACAAGAGGAAGCTGAGCAACAGGTACGGCCATTACAAAGACTACACAAAGGAGAGGCAAAGCTAGAAGACAACATTGTCGGGCTGGAGCTCACCTAAGGACGGGCCAACAAACACGCACGTCGTCGAGCTCGCTCTGTTCACGCATGCAATGCCACCAGAGGTCAACCTCCACTAGGCGTCGACCAAAGCTTCCCACAAACCACCATGCCGCGCCAAGGGAGACCGAACAAGGAACCGATGAAGCTACACTCGAGGTACGTATTGCCGAAGATATCACATCGAACTTCCGATGCCAGAACATCGCAGCTTTGCCACACCATCAACGGAGAGCCACAAGCCGAGAGCTCCAAGGCGGTGTCCTCAAGAAGAAAATGACGCAACAACGCCACCACTGCCCAATTTGAGGATCTTGGATTTTCACCTGGAGCAAGTAGAAGAAACGAAAGACTTCGCCATGACGCCTTCAAGAAGGGGACGGTGTCCTCGGACGTCGCTGTCGCTATCCAAAGGGCAAGGGTTTCCCCTCGGCACACTTCGCCTTCTACATGGCAAAACCGCCACCTCAACTTGTGTCTCGTCAAGACCACACCACCCTCACAACCGTGGACACCGGCTAGCTCCTGACCCACTAGCACACCCGCCACCCAGAGTGGCTCCCACATTCCAGGGCCACCCCCCCCCCGGCTTACCCAGCTCTACTTCCACCCAAAGATCATCGTTGTAGGGGCATTGGACACCGACCAAGGGGCCCAGGCCGGCCGCTGCACCCAGCACCACCACGGCCAGATGGGAGAAAGATCCACCAGCTAGACTAGCCACTTGCAGCCCCCATGGTTGCCGGTACCCAGATCTGGAGCAAGGACGATGGGCTTAAAGGGGGCCTGGGGCCCTGCCTCCGCCCGAAGTCGAGACGACCAGATTGGAGCCATTCCACCCATCACGTGCCTAGAACCCATTGCATCGGGTCGGATGAGCGTAGCGCCGCCGCTCACCATATCGGACTCCTCCCGCGACTACCGTCAACATGCCAGGATGGGAGCTCCCGCCTCCACCGCCGCTCTAGGGAGTCGTCGATGGGATGGGAATGTCAGGACCACGCAGACACCGCGTCGACACCGGAGCTCCGCGCCGCCATGCCCTATGCCTAGCGCTACGCCCTCATTGCTAGTGGGGACCCACGCCGTTGCCACGGCGTGAGGGATCAAAGAGGCCCCGTCGTCATCGGCGTGCATGGGCTTTGCATGGCTACGCCCTCTAGGGTTCCGCTTTTGGACTTCGCCGTTCAATTAGCTAAACCGTCCAAAAAATCCATTTCTCACAGCATGGAAAAACCCTTCACCACAATCAAAAGAAATAACTATTTCCATAGATTCAAGTAGACATGGCATTACAATCCTATGGCTTTCCTATTCCTACTCTTTTCCTATTATCCTATAAATCAAAGAAGCCCTTACAATGTAAAAACATTGCATGAATTCACCAAAACATCCGAAAGCGAGTTTCCCATATGAGAGAGAGAAAGATCTCCATGATCAACGGGGGCCTTATCTCTGGTTGTGCATGAGCATGCAATTATGTTGTTCAAAGTTAACCCGGATGAAATATATGTATTGCTTTGCTAGATAATGGTCTGACTTTTATAGATGTTCTCTTGTGTTTACACATATTGGAAATAGTATGCTACCTAGAGGAATAGCTACCAACCCTAACATATGTTTGTCACTATCAGCTCATCCCGTCTAGAAACTGAAAAAACCAGCTGACACTATCGCATTTTGCCCCCACCACAACACTACTTGTCATCTATGACTCCTAATATCCTCTACACCAGCGCCCTTGGCCTGACCTCCTCCTCCTACACTAGCACCAACTGCATCTCCCCCGCACTGGTGCCCCTGCCCCGATCTCCTCCTGCATCGGTATCAATAGATCCCCGGATCGACCGCCATCATCGCCCTAGGAGACTACCTAACCGCCCTCAAATCCACATGCGCACCTTCACCTAAGGAAACCATACCCCGTATGATTCTGCCCCGAAGAGGGATTCATGGGGCATGCCAACCCACCTCCGAATTCATGCTTGAGGTCAATCTTTTGGCACCCCGAACCTATCCATCTTCTTCTCTGGCTGGGCGCGACCTATGTTGGTGGCCTCGGTGGATATGTTGGTATACATGTTTTATGGGTATTTTACCCTCAATTATTTTTGGTTAACAATGACACCGAGGTTAATCGCGGGCTAATGTTACCTTCTAAGTGTCTTACACAAGTTTTAGTCCAAACTTGTGTTGGAAGATTATTGGAGACCTCCTCCCCCTTTTCTTAGAAGAAGAAAAGTGCCAGAGTCTCGTTCTGTTTTGCTTGAGTCTTTAGAAAAAACGTACTATTGAGAGGGGTGATCTCGGTGAGCTTTATGGGGATGTTACCATAGCCAAATACACATCCCACCACACTCAAAAAGAGAAGAGTTAGTTTTTGGAAGAAATCTGTTTGAAGGAGCTCTACCATTCCCGATTCCTACCTCGGTTCAATCGGGTGACAGACCGACCGTTTAGGTGCCTGCATCGGTTCACATGTCTTCACACTGATTGGATTGGTTGTCCTATTGAGTTTATATCGAGTCGGTATCCAGTGGTGATTTGGTCTATGACCCGGTATACCGGTTCAGGAACCAGAGCATCCGGTCTGCAGTCTGGTTTGACCGACTTAAGACTAGATGGCTCGAAGAATTCCACTCAAACGGTTAGTTTTTCTCCTTGGACTATAAAATGCATTTCTTACTCCTTGACGGGGTTAGGTCAACCATTCAAATTGAATACCTTTGATCTCTCTCTATCACACACACTGCTGTTGAAACACCAAATATTGAGGATTGCCCATTCTACCCAACCAAACACAAATCCCCTTGGTAGAAAGGAAGAGGAGGTCCCGATCTACATTATCACCAGGCCATATTACATTCCCCATGATTTCATTGAGCTAGCTAGTTACTCTTTGGTTTATGGAAACCCTAGGGACTAGGATCGCCCGGAGGCTTTCGGCTTCTAATTTGCCTCGTGGAAAGTTTGTGAAGGTTTGGAGGCCACCCCAAGGCCTACTACAAGTGATCAAGCTCTTTCTTCATGGAAGAGGCTCAAGGAGAATAAGGTGATGCATGGTGGCGTCCGGGGGTCCTTCATGGTAACGCACATCTTTCTAGTGGTGGCATAGTTCCCCCAAGGGAGCAAACATCGGGTTACATCTTCGTCTCCACGTGCCTCAGTTATTTCTATACGAGCTCTTTTACTTGTCTATCTACTTTTGTGATAGCCTTCGTGCCTGAAGTACCTTACTTCATCATATAGGTAGTTTCACTTAGTTGTTAGGCTTCACCTTATTTATCTGCATAGCCTAAAACTTGTGAAAAGAAATAAAAATTTGTAGAAACCTATTCACCCCTCTAGGTTACCTTCTCTATCCTTTCAATTGGTCTCAGTGCCAAGGACTCTTTTTAAGGGTTCACCGCCTTAAGAGTGAGATGGCACCACCAACGGAGAAGGATAAAGATCAAAAATACTCGGAGACGCAACTCAAACAATTGTTAGATGAGCGACAAACCCTTGTTTTGGCTTTTATGCAAAATGAAAGTTAAAAGGTCGTTGTCGCCACTTTAGAACAACACAAATTGCTTCCTTTTCCACCAACTCTCCTTCTCGTACTAGCAATAGTGAAGGTGTGTAATGCAAGGACCTCGTCCCCTCCTGGCCTAGGGAGTGGTCATGCCTGTACCAGTGCGGTTGGCCATGATTACCTACCCCCCATACTAATGCCGCATATAAATAATTGTGGGACTCCTCCCCATCCCAGTTTTGTTGGATCTCACTTTTCCTATTGAAAATCTTCTATGGAATCTCATCTTGACGATGGTAGAGAGGATCTTTGGGAAGTGATGGCTCAAGGATACACACACGTGGAACCAAGTAACTTGACTCATGAGAGACATGATCATCAACTCAATGCCACCGCCTGTGACAAGATTAGGAGTGCTCTTCACCGCCCTCTCCATGATCAAGTCCACTGCTACGAATCCGCTAAGGACCTATGGGATAGAACCATTGTCCTTCAAGAAGGAACATCTCTCATCCAAAACTCTAATTATGAAAGTGCCAAGTTGGAGATGGTTGTGTTTATGGTCAATGATGGAGAGTCTCTTAGTATTGCCTACGCAATACTAGATGCTATATGTGTGAAGATTAAAGGTCTTGGATCTCCCAAGTACAATGATGGTTTTGATGTGAATGATGAGTTCATCAAGTCCAAGATCATGCTGATTTCTCCTGATAATCAACAATTGACCCTCAATATGCAATTTCTTGATGCTCGCAAGGATATGACCCTAAATGACCTTGTTTCCTACTTTCTCGCCAATGATAATATGGATGCAGAAGGAAAGATGATCAAGGAAATGGCTCATGCAATTAAATCTCCAAACCATGCGTTCAAGGCCAAGCAAGTTCTTGTCCAAGAAGAAGATGTCCAAAAATAAGAAATGACTAGTTCAAGTGAGCTTGATGTGTACTTACCGTTCATAACCAAGAAGTGGGTAGGCGGTGGTTGGAAGAAATGAAAAACATCCTTCAAGCCAAGAATGAAGAATGAAATAACTCGTTACAATTGTGATGAAATGAGGCACTTCTCCGACAATTGTCCTTATGAGAAGAGGGAAGGCAAGCCAAAGCATGACAAGAAGAGTGAAGCAAAACCTAGGATGTTACCAAACCCATACAATAATAAGAATACCCTCAAGGGCCATGCTCTAGTTGGTATAACATATACGCCCGATGATAAAGAAAGTGATGAGAAGGAAGATAATGTGGTTGGCTGTTCCAACTTGGCGATGGACACCCCTAAGTCTATCTTATCCCAACACTACTCCAAGGACTATAGGAAATCTTCCTGCAAGTGCCCTACAAGTGCCTTATGGCAAAGGAGGTGAAGGTATCTCCCTCCTATCATCCTCCCATATTTTCCCATACACCTTGCTCGTTGGAAAATGTTAAATCTCTAAGTTTATAAGCTCTAAATGATGATGATGGTACTTTAAAGAAGTTATCTAAGTTTTTCACTTCTCTTCATGGGGATGCTCGCTCTAAGTTCGAGTAATTAATGGACCTTGCTTGTAAAAAAGGCATACCATTGAGGAAATGAACACTCATTTTGAATAAGAGGAATGGAGATCCGGTCTCCTTGCGAGCAAGAGCTCCTTGATGAGAAGAGCACCATTGCTTCACTTACTCAAACCATTGAATGCACGAACTTGATAAAGTTAAGACTTTTGAAAACCTTGATGAGGTTCTCATATATTATTTAGAATTATATGCCTCAAATAAAGAACTTAAAGTTTCTCATGCTACTCTCTCTAAGGATCTTGAGCACCTTGAGAAAGACCGCTCTCTTCTCACAAAGGATCTCACTAGACTTAGAAATAATTATGAATAACTTCATGCTTTAGATATGAAGACTCTTGCTTCTCCTAGTGCCACTATTGTTGTTTATATTAATGCTAGTGCTACTAATATTGAGTGATCAAGCATATCTCATTAAAGGTAACAAAGAGTCGACATGCTCAACTTGTAGGGGTTTACAGTAGAAAACAATATTTTTTCTAACTAGCGTACGTAAACTACCAAGATCTATCTAGGAGTAATGTTGTAATGGGAAGATTTCAGTGACATACCTTGTAGACCGAAAGCGTTTAACATTCACAATAAACGTGGATGATATAGTTGTACGATGTAGCCGACCGCAAGGTCGCGTTGATCCTCGCATGACGAACAGGGGCCACAACTGGTAGCACCTCCGTGGTTTTGCATACGTATGGTGCTCAACAATGACTCTCGGTTCTCCAATCTAGCTGAGATTGCGGAAGTAGATCTTTTGGATCAGGTACTAGCAGCGCGACAACGTGCACTGATGAAGTTGTCTCCCACGTGTGTACTTCTAGGAACCATGAGCGCAAAAGGTAACGAGGGAAAGAGAGGAGAGCCATGTGGAGGGAATGCCTCTACGGCTTGGGGAATTGTGTACTCCTCCTCCCTACGTGCCCCCTCCTTATATGGGGGGAAGAGGTGCTCCGTAGGGAGGGTCGGCGGCAAGGGAGGTGGGGGGGTCGGTGGCCAAGGGTGGACCCCACCCCCAAAACTCTAGGTGCCTCCCACCTTATCCACTTGGGGTGGCTGCCCCACATGGGCCCTCCTTTGGGAGTGGCCCATTAAGGTGGGTTGTCCCTAAAATTCAATTAATATTTTTAAAATATTAACTAGACTTCTCTCTTCCCCTTTTGGGACGCGGTGGTAGGCATAACGCGTAATAAGGAAAATCGATTACTCAGACAGATGTATTACAATACCCAAAAACGTAAACATGTACTGCAATATCTTCATGCGCACATAAGACTATTCTGTGCTCAGTATCGCGCATGAAAAATATAGTGGAGAGTCCCTAGCAAAAGACAACAAACCATACACATTCTCGCATACACGCCTAGTTGCAGAAAAATCTGAATTGTTGAAAGTAGGCAAAATAGACAACTCGTACTTCTTCGATGCACACTGGAACCCATACATAAGGCAGAGAGTTTCATAGATACAGAAGGAGCGTCAAAAGGAGCGTTTCGTACCATATACTTTCTTCTACACTAGCACACAAATTATTTCAAATGAAGAACGTACAAACTGTTCTACAATATGAAAACATACAAATTATTTCAGATAGGACAGCGTATAATTTATTTGGAACGAAAGAAAGAGTCTCAATCCTACACGCATAAGAACGTAAACATGGCAGAAACCCTATACAAAAGCTGAGAACAGAGAGAAAAGATCCACCACACCTACCTAATTCTTCGCGGCGTCTTCCCAGATGGACTATTCCTAAGGAGAACTGTCGTCATTGGACCAACTTCCTCTCTTAGGATTGTTGTCGGTGCTCATCAATGCCTCATCGACTCCCGCCGTGACCTTGTCGAAACTCATGTTCTGACTAATGGCATCCGCTCCCATCTTGTTAGCACCTGACATGATGCGAAAACGCTAGCGAGCTAGAAGTCGTAGATGCGCCAGAACCTCGTTGTTCCATTCCTCGGTAGGCATATGCGAGCGAGCTCTCCGACGGTGACAACTTACCTTCAAATTCGCAGAAAGCTTCTCTCGAACCAACAAAGAGGCAAGAACGTGAGTAAGGACAGACAACGAAGATCTAGCGGTTCCTCTAATGCGCTGATGCCTAGGCATGGCAGATAATTAGGTCATGTAAGACGATGTTCTTGTAGAGCTGAGGAAACCATGAGAGGAAACGCAAGTTCCTTTGGATGATGCATATATAGGTGATAGTAAAGGGAATATAAGTATCCATAGAATAGCATATGAAGAACACTACTTAAGGAGTATTTATGGTACACAAATAGGAAGAATAGTGAACCTCAGAGGTTATAATCGAATACGGCTTGCAGCCTTGCTGAACGGAAATTACAATCAGTTTGAGTAGTACAAGAATCATTACTAGAGAGAGAGACATCATTATCAAACAAAGTATTTGTAGTGTGCCAATATTTTTCAACCTCACCTTTTTGTTGTTCATCCTCTTTATCTTGTGGTTCCTGCAAATGGTTATCTTCAGGCACAATAGACTGTGCCTTACTCTCTACCACAAGTGGATTATCACTGAGACGTTCTTGGCAATAATATTGTAACATTGGTAACAAGTTAGTAAGTTTCATATGAAGCATACTACCACTACTCTTTCTCATGATTGAATCTTTTGAGAGTAGATCATGGAAACCTTTATAAATCAAATACTCTAAGACTTCAACACTAGTGTAAGATACTAGGGATTTTTCAAGAGTAATGGAACATTGAAAACTAAGGTGGCCAACTGCCATACATTTATCACAAATCTCTGATATGAATTACAAAATGATTTTACACCACCATCTAACAGTTCATACAAGTTAAACAAACCCATACCAGAGGCAGTAGCATGTTCACTGCGGTGTACATCATTTTCTTCTTTCTTCTGTGAGTCCTGCAAAAGGTTAGTCTCTTCCACAACAGAAGTAGTCAATAATGCATTACTACTAAAGTTATCAAAACAATATGAGTATATATGATGGACTACTCCATAGATTATAGCAAGTGCTTTATCTTCTTCAATTATATTTCTCATGCGAGTTAGCAACTCACAACAAGCAATAAAAAGCACATATTCTAAAACCTCCGCATCAACAAAGCCTTCATTACTTTCATTGTAAGATGCTAACGTGGTATCAATGCTATACTCACATTGATAATTAATATGATCCATGGATCCGCAATTTTCACAAACAAATTTGTATGAGGCACATAATGTGGATGAATAGCCTTTCAACCAATTCAAACATTCTTTTAATGTCTCTTGCCATGTAAAATAATATCTGAAAGTCCCAACTTTCTTCTCTTCCATTGTGAGATTCATCTATTCAAGAATAGCAATCTCGGAAGACATGAATAGTATCAAATGTTTTTATAAGTTTTTCTAGGTTTTTGGTTTTATAATTTTTTTGTTCTTTTCAAATAAGTAAAAGCAGTAAATAGCAACAAATAGAAATAAACTATATGCGAGTGGGTAGGTAATAACCAAATGCTCTCCCCGGCAACGGCGCCAAGTTGATGTCTGATTTTCCCGTGATCAACAACAGGGTTATTGCAGTACTTGTAGCAGCAACTATTTATTAGAAAGATCGATCCCAAAAGGAGCTTTGCAGGATAGAAACCACACAACCCTGCAACTGTGTTGTCAATGCAGCCACATTCGCACCCAAAACGGTGTTTGGAAATAGTCTACACTATAGGTTGCTAGAATAATAGTAAACAAGAGAGATTTAAAGTAACTAGTGAGAAGGTAAATAAAATATTGAAAGTAAACTAGAACGAGAACTAAACTAAAGGGTTGTAGCTGTAGGATTGAATGGAATGAGAGAGGGTTTCTAGGCTTCGGTCCCACTAGTACTAGATGGACGAATATATGTGTGATCCATTGTCTACAAGAGATTCCTTCGACAAATAAACGTTCCCCACTCGATTCCTGGGCTGTCATACTCTGTGTACTATGCACGACTCTCGCGTGTCACTCGCAAGGAAAACGTACACTTCCGAACCAAGGGATCCTATGAACTCATCTTTATAACTCATGTAATTGAATACTTGGATGACAAACATATTCTAACTTAGTGCACTAGATCAAACCTCAACCTAGAACCTAATCAATCAATCACACATAGATGAAAAACAAAACATAGATGAATATATTAATGAAGCCATAACCATGTTCAATCTTACAATTACAAGATCTAAGACAGGGGAGAGAGAGAGATGGATACGCCATTGGAGACGACGATGATGATGAACGGTGCACGCGATGAAGGTGGGGGTGCTTCCTTCTCCTTCTCCTCCTCCTCTTTCTTGATGGTGTGGAGATGTGGATATTGTGTGTGGCAGCTATGGAGGCGGTGGAGTGGCAGGGCTCTTCCCCTGAGGCATGGATGGATTCTCCCCTTTCTTCTAGGGGTTTCCCATCTTTAAATAGGCATCTGGAGGTCGGTTTTGCGAATCAAGGGAGCTAGGGGCCAAATATGTCCATTGGGCATTCACAAATGTTGTTCTGGTTGACAAAACGATGCCGTCGGAGGGTGGTATGACCGTACGGTACGGGCGGGCTCCGCCCGTACCAGTGGTCGTTACGCCCTCTAGACTCTACAGTGTTTTGGTCGTCATTTTTTCATACAGAATCCGATTGAAGTATTCTTTGGCTCGTTGGATTTGTATGGAAGAGGGTTACAACACCATGTCCTTGCATCTTCATTTGGATTTTATGAAAAAATCCATTTTTCCTCCCCTTAAATGGCTAAGTCTGGTGCTTGCAACTCCTCCATATTGAATCCTCTTGGTTCCTTTTATCCATGATTGTTCATAACACCTACACACAAGTCAAAAACAAGAAAAAGGTAATAAAATCCTACTAAACTATTAGTTGTGCAAAGTCCATGTGAAAATGAATGAGAACTAGTAATCATACATAATAGGCATAGTTGTAGCTAGATGTAGCATGTAATGAGTGACAATATGAATAATTTGTATACTTAAATATGCTTCAATTTTGGACTCATCATGGTGCATTGAGTGCTAGGGTGCCAGGTGCGGGGATGTACCCCTGGTTTGCTTCTTTAGCCACATTGGTGCCATAGGCCCCCTTTAGACCAAAGAAAGTGTAACGATCCTTCATGAGGTGATTCGAGCATCTCCGTCCTTCTAAGTTGACGTAGTAGTGCATGTGGCATGGCCCTTCAAGCATCTACATGGGTGAAGTTGGGGCCTCTTGAGGAGCTTTTGGATAGTTTTGTTGAGTTGTTCTGCTAGCCCTAGCTTTGTTTCGGTTGCCTCGATATGCTCCACTACTATTATAGCCCATGCGGTTGTCCTCATTAACGAAACCAGCCACGGCGTGGCTTGGTCCACCATAATCATCATAGTTGTGCAGCTTCCTGTTGTCGGTGTTTTTCCTATCTTAGTCCGCCATAACCATCTTAGCATCCCTATTTTTTATTTATTGCATCCTTGCAATCCTCCCATCGTTTAGCCATGTCCATCAACTAGGAAATTGTCTTCGGTTCCACCCGACCCAACTCGTCTATGAATTCTTCTCGGTGCAGGCCGTCATTGAAAGCGTCAATTTCCCCCTCGTCGACGATACTCTCGACTGAGTTCTTGATGATGTTCCACCACTATATGAACGTGCGTATTGGTTCTCCTAATTTCTGTTTGCACATGGCAACTCCTCAATAGATGTGGGTCGCTTAAATGTGGACTTGAGTTTTGGATGAACTTTTCCTCCGGATCATTCCAACTGCTAATGGATTTCTCAGGTAACTGCCTGATCCAAGAACGTGCCATGCCACTTAAGTCTAACTGTAGGCTTTGCATAGCGGTGTCCTTCAACCCACCTTGGAGTTTCACAGTTTGCAAATAATCATCCAACCATGCCTCTAGCTCCTGGAGGCCATCATACTTTTGGCGACCGTGGGGGGTTGAAGTCCTTAGGTACGAGTGTTCTGCGAACCCAATAGGTAAAACAACTCACACCACATGGTTCACAGTCCTCGTCACTCTTGTCGTCTGAATATCTTCGGGTGATGTGCTCCTCCTAGGATTTGTGAATTTTGCACTGTGTGATGTCGTTCCTAGCATCGTGACTGCGCGAGGAGTGCGTGAGGCGCACATGGTGCGGCGAGCTGGATCTTTGGTTTCTACCACTTGTAGAGGGCTGCTATCATGGATTGGTGATCTATTGGGTCACGGGACAATCTCTTAATCCCCTTGCGCGAGTGTCGCCCAACCATGTCGAGGCCCATTAGGGCACAGCAATGGATGGCTGCCCGCGGATTGTCGACTGCTGGTTGGGTTGTGAGTAGATATATAGGTTTGGTCCACAACGAGGGTGACTTGTGCTATTTTGGCCTTGAGGTTGCCCGTTGAATCCACATACATGAATGACAGGTCCAGATCTCGGGTCACCTTCCGTATTTTTCCTCTAGGTATGTTCTCCAGCTGAGAACCGCCCCATCTTGGTTGCCATCCTCCCATGCTCCCAAAATTGCGGTTGGAACTTAGTTGTGCTCATTGTAGGCTTGACTCATCGACTAACCTTTTCTGCTCATCCATGTCCCTTTTCAGTTTAACCAGCTCCCTCTTTTGCTTGTGGAGGAGATATTGGTAGGCCATCAGATCTTCACATGAAACGTCGGCCATCATAGGTACTACACCCTAGATTGCCCTTCTGGGGGAGCCGGTAGAAGATGTCGGCATTGTCGTATGTGTTGCGATTGCGACCGACAGATCTGAGTAGATCAGAGCCGAGACGTAAAGGTTTTCCACTGCCCTGATGGAAAAGTGGAAGTACCGATCATTAGATCTGTCTCCTGGTCTTAGTTTTTGGAGGCCGGAATAGGGGTGGGAGGGCATGGATCAAGATCGGTGGGATCATAGTGGATCTCACCGACCCCAATCATCAGGTCACTGCTTGGTGAAGATGAAGCCGTCGAATTCATGACTCCAGCGCTCAGAGTTCCCATAGACAACGCTAATTTTTTAGGGGTAACCTCGACAATGACCATGGTTATGGAATTGGGTTTTAGGGAAAAGATATCATTGGTGATTTCGTTGGTCCATTAGACAAACAACAGAGTCGATGTCATGTCTGATTATTGAAGAAGATGATTACAGGGTTACCCATTCGGTAGGTGCAATCTAACTCACGGTGGATTGTGTTTCGCTTAAAGCTATGGTTACCTCTCCGTCAGCTCCTCTCGGACTTTATATGAGAGGATATGTCTCAAGTCCAGGACGAATCAGTTACCGTTTAGATATACAACTCTATTATTATGTCGGTTTAAACTTTCACCTTGATCAACACGTATGGTTCCTTGGTTTCAGATGCCTCCAAGACTCTTGGCTTCTTCTGGGCTGTGTGGGCCATGGTTTGGCTACGTACCAGGTATACCAATTATGGAAACCCAGTAAGTCATACATATGTCAATCACCCCCACTACCCAATCACCTCCTAGTGCGTTCCCAACACTAGTATCCATAGATCGAGCCACCAAATCATAGAGAAGTCCCTTTGGAGGTTCTCCACCAAAGGGATATTCTCTTGTCGTGCCATCTTGGGAAACCTTGGGCATCCACCCTCCAAGGGCACTCCATTGAAGCTTAACTTCGCCAAGCTTGGGCCAAAGATGTTGGAGATATGCCCAAGAGGCAATAATAAAAGTGGTTATTATTATATCTTTGTGTTTATGATGAATGTTTACATCCCATGCTATAATTGTATTATAAGGAAACACTAATACATGTGTGTCTTGTAAACATAAAAGAGTCCCTAGTAAGCCTCTTGTTGAACTAGCTTGTTGATTAATTGATGATCATGGTTTCCTGATCATGGACATTGGATGTGATTAATAACAAGGTTATATCATTAGGAGAATGATGTGATGGACACACACCCATAGTAAGCGTAGCGTAAGATCAAGTCATTAAGTTCGTATTGCTATAAGCTTTCAAATGCATAGTAACCTAATCCTTCGACCATGAGGTTATGTTAATCACCATCACCGGATGGATACTTTGATGACATCAAACACCGCTTCGTAACTGGGTGGTTATAAAGGTGTCATTGGGTATTCTGAAAGTATGTGTTGAAGCGCATGGACCAAGATTGGGATTTGTCCATCCATATGACAGATAGATATGCTCTGGGCCCTCTCGGTGGAATGTCATCTAGTTAGCTTGCAAGCATGTGACTGGGTCACAAGGGATGACATAACATGGAACGAGTAAAGAGTACTTATCAGTAATGAGGTAGAACTAGGTATGGAGATACCGACGATCAAACCTCGGATAAGTAGAGTATCGCGTGACAAAGGGAATTGGTTTCGTATGTTAATGGTTCTATCGATCACAAAGTCATCGTTGAGTATGTGGGAACCGTTATGGATCTCCAGATCCCGCTGATGGTTATTGATCGGAGAGGTGTCTCCATCATGTCTGCATATTCACGAACCGTAGGGTGACACACTTAAGGTTCGAAGTTGTTTTAAGTAGATATGGAATGTGCGTTGGAGACCGAATGTTGTTCAGAATCTCGGATTGGATCCGGGACATCACGAGGAGATCCGGAATTGTCCGGAGAATAAGATTCATATATTGGGGATCATTTTCTAAGTTAGGAGATGTTCCGGAGTATTTGTATGAGGATTCTAGAAGGTTTCGGAATGTTCCGGAAGGTTCTAGAAGATTTCTTGGAGTTCGCTTAAAAACCAAGAAAGGATCAAGGAATCCTTGTGGGGCAAGACAAGGAGTAGTGGGGGAGGAGGACTCCTCCCCCCTTCCCAATCCGCCGGCCAAGGGAGAGGGGAGTCCTACAAGGACTCCACCTCCCCATGGCGCCTCCCTCCTTTAAATAGAGGGGTGGAGGCGCCACCCCCTGGCCTCCTCCACTCTTGCCCTAGCCGCCTCTCTCCTCCTCCTTTCTTCTGCTCAGGCTTAGGCGAAGCCCTACAGAATTCTCCACTCCACCACCACCACCACGCCGTCGTGCTGCTGGGATTCCGTGGAGAAGATCTACTACCTCCGCTGCTCGCTGGAACAGGGAGAGGAAGGTCTGCTTCGACTCCGCACGTGTGACCGACTGCGGAAGCGCTGCCGGAACGCGGCGCCAGAAGGATCGTCCACTCGATCTTGAGATCGGCAAGTGATCGACTACATCAACCACGAGATCCAATCTCGTAACGCTTTCGGATCTACAAGGGTTAGTACAGATCTATCTCGTTGCACATGTCTAATAGATTAGATCTTGGCTTTTATCTAGATTAGATCTGGGTTTTGTTCGTTGTTGCGGTAGAATTTTTTTGTTTTCTATGCTACGAACCCATCAGTGGTATCAGAGCCGTATCTATGCGTAGATCTGTTGCATGAGTAGAACACAATGTTTTTGTGGGTGTTGGTGCTCGTGCCGTCTTTTGCTCTGTGTACTTTGCATCTTGCGGTATGGTGGGATGAAGCGGCTCGGGCTAACCTTACATGTCATCGCACATGAGACTTGCTCCACGCTTGACGTGTAACTTGCTTTGCACAAGTGGCTTTGCGGGTGTCTGTCTCTCTCACCATAGTATAGATCCAATTTACACTTTGCACTTGATAGCACTTGTATCAACGTTGTGGTTCAGTTTCGTAGGTAAGATCCGTTCTTATTCGAAAGCCCCAAACCACGTAAAACATGCAAAGAAAAATAGAGGCGTCTAACTTGTTTTTGCAGAGGTTTTGTGATGTGATATGGCCATCATGTGATTGTGATTATATTTGATGTATGCAATGATCCTTGTTGTAATATGGCAACCAGCAGGAGCCTAATGGTTTTTAATTCTGTTAAGACCTGCGTGTATATTCATCTTGTAATAGCTTTATTCCAAGTAGTTGTAATAGTTGCTAGTGATGATGGACAACCATGAAGCGGCGCCACTGACCTTGACGCAATGCTGATGATGATGGAGATCATGTCCGTGCTTTGGAGATGGAGATCAAAGGCGCAAGAAGAAAGGGCCATATCATATCACACTAATTATGAATTGCCTGTGATGTTAATCCTTTATGCATCTTGTATTGCTTAGATCGCGACGGTAGCATTATAAGATGATCCCTCTCACTAAATATCAAGTAATAAAGTGTTCACCCTTAGTTGGCAATGTTGCTAAGACTCGTCGTTTCGAAGCATCTCGTGATGATCGGATGTGATAGATTCTACGTGTGCATACAACGGGTGCAAGCCAGATTTGCACATGCAGAAACTAAGGTTAATCTTGACGAGCCTAGCATGTACAGACATGGTATCGGAACACGGAATACCGAAAGGTAGAGCATGAGTCATATAAATGATATGATGAACATGAAGATTGTTCGCCGATGAAACTACATCTTCTCTCGTGAAGATCGGACTTGGTGTAGTGGACTTGGTTCGTGTAATCACTAAGACAATGTGAGGGATGTTGTTTTGAGTGGGAGTTCACCTAGTTAATTTAAGAATTAAATTTGAACTCAATTTATGATAAACTTAGTCTAAACTACTTGCAAATTTCTTATAGATTATGGCGACCCCCTCCATCAATTTCAATACGTTCCTAGAGAAAGAAAAGCTTAAGAACAATGGAAGCAATTTCACGGACCGGTTCCGTGGACTGAAGATCGTCCTCAGGGCTAGTTAGTTGACCTATGTGCTCGAAGCACCGCTAGGTGACCCACCTGCAGAAGATGCCACCGATGACGTAAAGAATGTTTACACCACTCGGAAAAATCATTACTCCACAGTTCAGTGTGCCATCCTATACGGTTTAGAAGCGGAGCTTCAGAAGCGTTTTGAGCACCACGACCCGTTCGAGATCATTAAGGAGCTCAGGCTGATTTTTGAGACTCGCGCGGCCATGGAGAGCTATGAGGCCTCCAAAAAGTTCTTTAGCTGTAAGATGGAAGAGGGTAGCTCCGTTAGCGAGCACGTGCTCACCTTGTCTGGGTACGCAAACAAGCTCCAAGAGTTGGGGATATCGATTCCTAATGAGTTAGGGATTCACCGTCTCCTCCAATCACTGCCACCGAGTTATAAGAACTTTGTGATGAACTACAATATGCACTGCATGAACAAGACGTTGCCTGAACTATCGTCCATGCTGAAAATTGCTGAAGTGGAGATCAAGAAGGAGCACCAAGTGTTGATGGTCAATAAGACCACCAATTTCAAGAGACAGGGCAAGCCTAATAAAAAGGGCAACATCAAGAAGGACGGCAAGAAAGCTGCCGCACCTGCAAAGAAGCCCAAGGCTGGTCCCAAGCCTGAAACTGAGTGCTTCTACTGCAAGGGTGCTGGCCACTGGAAGCGTAACTGCCCCAAGTACCTGGCGGATCTGAAGAATGGCAACATCAAGAAGAAAGGTATATTTGATATATATGTTATTGATGTGTATCTTACTAGTAATCGTAGTAGTGCCTGGGTATTTGATACTGGTTTAGTTGCTCATATTTGTAACTCGAAACAGGAGCTGCGGAATAAGCGAAGACTAGCGAGAGACGAGGTGACGATGCGCGTTGGAAATGGCTCCAAGGTTGATGTGATCGCCGTCGGCACGCTCCCTCTACATCTACCTTCGGGATTAGTTTTAAATTTGAATAATTGTTATTTGGTGCCTGCGTTAAGCATGAACATTATATCTGGATCTTGTTTATTGCGAGACGGTTACTCTTTTAAGTCCGAGAATAAAGGTTGTTCGATTTATACGAGTAATATCTTTTATGGTAATGCACCTGAGATGAATGGTTTATTCTTACTGAATCTCGATAGTAGTGATACACATGTTCACAGCATAGATGCTAAACGAACAAAATTGAATGATAATTCTACATACATGTGGCACTGTCGTCTTGGTCACATTGGAGTGAAGCGTATGAAGAAACTCCATTCTGATGGACTTCTTGAATCACTTGAAAGATGCGAAGCATGTCTGATGGGAAAAATGACTAAGACTCCATTCTCTGGAATAATGGAGCGAGCAACAGACTTATTGGAAATAATACATACCGATGTGTGCGGTCCAATGAGTGTAGCATCGCGTGGTGGATATCGTTATGTTCTCACTTTCACGGATGACTTAAGTAGATATGGGTATGTCTACTTTATCAAACATAAGTCCGAAACTTTCGAGAAGTTTAAGGAATTTCAAAGTGAAGTGGAAAATCATCGTAACAAGAAGATTAAATTTCTGCATTCTGACCGCGGAGGTGAATATCTAAGTTATGAGTTTGGCATGCATTTAAAGAAATGTGGAATACTTTCGCAGTTGACACCGCCGAGAACACCACAGCGTAATGGTGTGTCCGAACGTCGTAATCGAACTCTCTTAGATATGGTTCGGTCTATGATGTCTCTTACAGATTTACCGCTATTGTTTTGGGGCTATGCATTAGAGACAGCTGCATTCACTTTAAATAGGGCACCATCTAAATCCGTTGAAACGACACCGTACGAATTGTGGTTTGGAAAGAAACCTAAGTTGTCGTTCCTTAAAGTTTGGGGTTGCGAAGCATATGTAAAGAAGTTACAACCTGATAAGCTTGAACCCAAAGCAGAGAAATGCGTCTTCATAGGATACCCTAAAGAAACAATTGGGTATACCTTCTATCATAGATCTGAAGGCAAAGTTTTTGTTGCCAAGAATGGATCCTTTCTTGAGAAGGAATTTCTCTCGAAGGAAGTGACTGGAAGGAAAGTAGAACTCGATGAGGTTATTGAACCTTCTCTCGGATTTGAGAGTAGCGCAGCACCAGAAGATGTTTTTGTGCCGCCTGCACCAATTGGAGAGGAAGCTAATGATGATGATCATGAAACTTCAAACGAAGTTACTGCTGAACCTCGCAGGTCAACAAGGGTTCATACCACTCCTGATTGGTATGACTCTGCCTTGAACGTCATGTTGGTGGACAACGCTGATGACCCTGCGACGTATGAAGAAGCTATGGTGAGCCCAGATTCTGACAAATGGCTAGAAGCCATGAAATCCGAAATGGGATCCATGTACGAAAACCAAGTGTGGACTTTGGTGGACTTACCGGATGGCCGTAAGGCTGTCGAGAACAAATGGATTTTCAAGAGAAAAATAGATGTTGATGGTAATGTTACCGTCTATAAAGCTCGACTTGTCGCGAAAGGGTTCCGACAAATTCAAGGAGTTGACTATGATGAGACATTCTCACTAGTAGCGAAGCTAAAGTCTATGAGGATTTTGTTAGCAATTGTTGCACATTTCGATTATGAGATTTGGCAGATGGATGTCAAAACGGCGTCCCTTAATGGTGACATTGAGGAAGAGTTGTATATGGTACAACCCAAGGGTTTTGTCGATCCTAAAGATGCTGACAAGGTATGCAAACTTCAGCGCTCCATTTATGGACTGAAGCAAGCATCCCGGAGTTGGAATCAACGTTTTGATAAAGTAATCAAAAACTTTGGATTTATACAAACTTATGGAGAAGCTTGTATTTACAAGAAAGTGAGTGGGAGCTCTGTAGCATTCCTAGTACTATATGTAGATGACATATTATTATTGGGAATGATATAGAACTTCTTAGTAGTGTCAAAGCCTATTTGAATAATAGTTTTTCAATGAAGGATCTTGGCGAAGCGGCATATATTCTAGGCATCAAGATTTATAGAGATTGATCAAGACGCCTAATAGCGCTTTCACAAAGTACATACTTAGACAAAGTTCTAAAGAAGTTTAGAATGGAAGATAGCAAGAAAGGGTTCGTGCCCATGTTGTCAGGTAAGACCTTGAGTAAGACTCAAAGTCCAGCTACGACAGAAGATAGAGAGAAAATGAATAATATTCCCTATGCCTCGGCCATAGGTTCTATCATGTATGCCATGCTGTGTACAAGACCGGATATAGCACATGCTGTTAGTTTGACTAGCAGATATCAAAGTGATCCTGGAATGGAACACTGGACAGCGGTCAAGAATATCCTGAAATAACTAAAGAGGACTAAGGATATGGTTCTTTCTTATGGAGGTGATGAACAGCTTGTTGTAAACGGTTACACCGATGCTAGTTGGAACACCGATCCGGATGACTCGAAGTCACAGTCGGGATACGTATTTATTTTGAATGGTGCTGCAGTGAGCTGGAGGAGTGCAAAGCAAAGCGTTGTGGCGAAATCTTCAACTGAATCGGAATACATAGCTGCTTCGGAGGCTGCACAAGAAGCCATATGGATGAAGGAGTTCATTACTGAACTTGGCGTGGTTCCCAGTGCATTGGACCCGATGGCCATCTACTGTGACAACACAGGTGCCATAGCTAATGCACAGGAGCTAAGGTCACATAGCAAGCTGAAGCACATCAAGCTACGTTTCCATGCTATTCGCGAGTATGTCCAAGATGGTGACATAAAGATTTGCAAAGTACACACTGATCTGAATGTGGCAGATCCGTTGACTAAATCTCTCCCTAGGGCAAAGCATGACCAACACCAGAACGCCATGGGTGTTAGGTATATTACCATGTAATCTAGATTATTGACTCTAGTGCAAGTGGGAGACTGTTGGAGATATGCCCAAGAGGCAATAATAAAAGTGGTTATTATTATATCTTTGTGTTTATGATGAATGTTTACATCCCATGCTATAATTGTATTATAAGGAAACACTAATACATGTGTGTCTTGTAAACATAAAAGAGTCCCTAGTAAGCCTCTTGTTGAACTAGCTTGTTGATTAATTGATGATCATGGTTTCCTGATCATGGACATTGGATGTGATTAATAACAAGGTTATATCATTAGGAGAATGATGTGATGGACACACACCCATAGTAAGCGTAGCGTAAGATCAAGTCATTAAGTTCGTATTGCTATAAGCTTTCAAATGCATAGTAACCTAATCCTTCGACCATGAGGTTATGTTAATCACCATCACCGGATGGATACTTTGATGACATCAAACACCGCTTCGTAACTGGGTGGTTATAAAGGTGTCATTGGGTATTCTGAAAGTATGTGTTGAAGCGCATGGACCAAGATTGGGATTTGTCCATCCATATGACAGATAGATATGCTCTGGGCCCTCTCGGTGGAATGTCATCTAGTTAGCTTGCAAGCATGTGACTGGGTCACAAGGGATGACATAACATGGAACGAGTAAAGAGTACTTATCAGTAATGAGGTAGAACTAGGTATGGAGATACCGACGATCAAACCTCGGATAAGTAGAGTATCGCGTGACAAAGGGAATTGGTTTCGTATGTTGATGGTTCTATCGATCACAAAGTCATCGTTGAGTATGTGGGAACCGTTATGGATCTCCAGATCCCGCTGATGGTTATTGATCGGAGAGGTGTCTCCATCATGTCTGCATATTCACGAACCGTAGGGTGACACACTTAAGGTTCGAAGTTGTTTTAAGTAGATATGGAATGTGCGTTGGAGACCGAATGTTGTTCGGAATCTCGGATTGGATCCGGGACATCACGAGGAGATCCGGAATTGTCCGGAGAATAAGATTCATATATTGGGGATCATTTTCTAAGTTAGGAGATGTTCCGGAGTATTTGTATGAGGATTCTAGAAGGTTTCGGAATGTTCCGGAAGGTTCTAGAAGATTTCTTGGAGTTCGCTTGAAAACCAAGAAAGGATCAACGAATCCTTGTGGGGCAAGATAAGGAGTAGTGGGGGAGGAGGACTCCTCCCCCCCTCCCAATCCGCCGGCCAAGGGAGAGGGGGGTCCTACAAGGACTCCACCTCCCCATGGCGCCTCCCTCCTTTAAATAGAGGGGGGGAGGCGCCACCCCCTGGCCTCCTCCACTCTTGCCCTAGCCGCCTCTCTCCTCCTCCTTTCTTCTGCTCAGGCTTAGGCGAAGCCCTACAGAATTCTCTACTCCACCACCACCACCACGCCGTCCTGCTGCTGGGATTCCGTGGAGAAGATCTATTACCTCCGCTGCTCGCTGGAACAGGGAGAGGAAGGTCTGCTTCGACTCCACACGTGTGACCGACTGCGGAAGCGCTGCCGGAACGCGGCGCCGGAAGGATCGTCCACTCGATCTTGAGATTGGCAAGTGATCGACTACATCAACCACGAGATCCAATCTCGTAACGCTTTCGGATCTATAAGGGTTAGTACAGATCTATCTCGTTGCACATGTCTAATAGATTAGATCTTGGCTTTTATCTAGATTAGATCTGGGTTTTGTTCGTTCTTGCGGTAGAATTTTTTTGTTTTCCATGCTACGAACCCATCAAAATAGGCCACATCTTCGGGTATTCCTGCTTCCTATATCCCTTCTCAAATTCCATCCTTTTATTTCACATATGATGTATTTGGAGATTTAGGGTTAGATCCTTCATCATTGGAGGCCAACCATGTCAAGCCGTGGCTTTCACTTTTTTATATTGTTGTATTTGTACGAGTATTGGAGTCATTTTTAATTTTTTTGATGCACCCATGTGTTCTGGTCTCCATACCGGTACACCGGGTTGCACAGTGGAAGTGGTTCGATTGACCAGTACTGACATCGAACCTAAACCTGACCGTCTTATCCTTGATCCAGTTCTATCAGCCCTAGGACAGACCCTGACTGCAACAATTTTGATCAAAATGCACTTGTTCAAATGTAGTTTCTTTGGGTTCCTTCCTATGGCATGTGCACTTATGTTTATGTTATGTATCTATGCTCTATTTCATATGTGAAAGTGAGGAGTATGAAGATCTAGGCAACAAGAAAAAGAGGAGTGTTAACATGAGAGAAGAAGGGTGTCGATCTAGTTCTCGTAAGACTGACAAAGTTGTGCAGGTTCAAGGAGAGGGCAATGGTAAGTTCCAAGGACCAAGTCAAGGTCTAATAGGAAAGGTAAGGATGATGCTCCTTCTCCGGTGTTCAATAAGTTCCTCAAGACAACATGAAGTTAATGTAAGTGTGTCAATGGCATTGCATTCGACAAGAGAATCATTATTGCTTTCCTACAAGAACAAATGATATATTCGACTAGCGGGTTTTGACCAAGACTCGGATGTTAATGTGGGAAGAGTTCTACAATGAAACCAAGTTGTCACTTTTTGAGAAGCCTGAAGCTTTCAATTTGGAGTCCCACAACATGTATGTGGACTCGGATTTTTGCTATGTTGATGAAGTCTTGAAGAAGATGGATTTTTTTGATATTGTGTGTCTCAAGGAATACTTTTACCCCCACATAATCCAGCAATTCTTCTGCATTGTGTACTTTCATGATGGTGATCCTTGCACCATGACTTGGATGACCGATAGAGAGAAATTCCAAGGAAACTATGCATATTTTGTTGATGCCTTGGGATATTGACACTGATACCTTCGATCCGGATTATGGATGTAGTATAGCTATTTTTCCCTAGTAGACCTAGGTTATCAAATCCAAGGGAAGCGAATGCGTAGTGAAGTTACTTTAATGGACCTTCGGGAGTTTTAGAATTCCTTTTGTGTTTTCACCAGACTAGTAGCTTGCATCTTTTTGTTGTTGTTGATGATGGGGAGAGAGAGGGCCTAGGGCGTTCGGTTTCACCTGTAGCTGTGCAAAAACATCTGATGGAAATAAAAGATAGAAATAAAGTATGCGTGTACTTGTTAGAGCAAGATAAATTATATGTGGGCAGTGCATCCATAATTGTTATTGACTTCGCAACCGCTTATAGCAATAACCTACTAGTCTCATCCATATAAGAAAGAGAACTAATGATATGCATAGTGATGTCACCGTTAATCCCAAGCAAATCCCTCACATACAGATGTACTACCCCTTCTGTCACTAGGGTTCCTAACCTGCATATCAGTCATCACTCATACTCCCTATACCTGGCTCAACCCTCAGGGTCTTGGGTACCTGACAAGTCCTTGGATTGAGGCAAGAGAAGATACAATAATCATCATGTCATACAAACTAATACGTGATCCCATCTATGATAAATCACATGCACAATTGCTACATGGCTAGGCCGAAGCCCTTAGCCCAAGGAGAATTTCTCACACATAGAGATGAGATGAACAATCACAAACATTGTAATGAAAATCATAAGATTGATAGAAATAGTCTTACAATATCGCCAATCAGAGAAGAGATCTACTATTACAAGTGGTCAAGGATGGCTATGGAGATGGAGAAGGGTTTGGATATCTGGAGGCGGCTTTCTAGCGAGGTATGGCTTCTGGGGTGCAGCGTCTTCTTTTTATCGTCGTCTGAGGTTTCTTTATATAGGAGTCCCTTCACAAACGTTATTCTGTTTGACCTAACGGTGGCGGCGCCAACTATATGACCGGACCTATACGGTCGAAATTTTTGCTTCGGCCGTATAGTTGGTCGTTACAACGTCTGCCTTCGTTGGACGGCTCCTGGGTTTTTCTAGTTGAAGGAAATATCGTATCTTTAACTTTAATATAGTGATTCCCTCCTTTAAACAACACTATCTATGTAGGAAAAATACAAGAACAAAGGATTGCATACCCCTCTGAATATTAGCATTAGTGGCAAGGTCTAGAGAGATATTTCATCAAAAATATGATTAATATCCATTTTAAATTTGGACGTAGATGGCTATATTTCAGAGCCATCAACCTCCCCAAGCTTAAACTTGATCGTTCCGAGCAAGAAAACCAAAATCAAAAAGGAACTCAGCATTTAAACTAAAATAACGAGCTGGTGATCTTACTCATAATTAATAATCTCATGTTTCCTCCACTTCATAAATCTGAAAAACTTAAGCATAGATAGAGTAATGGCAAGCATATCATACGGGTTTCATGCATCCTTATAGCGCAGTCAAATTATTGTAAACATGGATGATTCAAATGAGTAAATTGTATTCCATGTCAAGTAATCAACACGTAGGCTTGCCTTTGAACAGTAAAGTATAATCATGTAAATTAAGAGTGTGAGAGTTGTCATGAAAAGCATATATACTAGAGTATCTCAATTCTCCCACATCAATGAATCAGGACTTTGCAAGCACTACTTTTCTATTCATTGTCCTTCAAGAATTTCAGTTTTTAAGTAATTGAGAGCATGCCAAAGATTTTTATTAGTTTATCGGGTTATGATGGACACTTGTGGAATCACTAAGGTTTTTGTTCCTTTTGCATAATGATTACTCATAACAACAAGAGGAGTGATTCCATCATGATTACAGCTACCCGGGAGTGCCAAGAATCTTACCCACTATAGCATTGCTACTACAAGTGTTTAATCAACTCATAGACGAAATCTAGGAGTTTCCTCCATGAAGATCGTTCGTAGGCTAGCAGAGTTGTTGGCATCCCATGAAGTTTGACACGCGTAAAGCTATATCATTCTTATGATTAACAAGTCAAACTTTGGCATGCTCACAAAAAGCGCTAAACATTAATTCAATCGAACAAATCCTTTTAAAGGGAGCTATTAAGTCAATCAACATTTTCAGTGGTGTCGAGTGTCTCTAGAAATAAGTCTTCAAAACTAAGCACTACAACACCCAAGCCTTCAATTGTGAGACTTTTTCTTATTATAATTGTTTAGCAATCTTTAGGCAAGACTTGGTTAATTACGAGAGCTGGAACAAAATAAGCCCAATTAAATACCCATGCAAACGAGAATCTTACTATGATACAAAGACTCACTCAACCAATATAATTATCTCAACATTTACTACTAACTAGCGTGGGTTTCTCAAACTTCAAAAGTGGGGAGTCACAAGGCATACCTCTCATGTTTGGTTCCACTTCTCTCTTCCTGTTTTATTTGTTTCTTGGAAACTCGAAGTCGATCACTCTCCTGCAAACATACGAAGACCTCAAGGCGAAAAGAAAAGAAAGAGGGAAAATAAGGAAAAATGGAGAAATATTTTTGTGATTTTTAAGAGAGGGAAATAAAGAATAGAAAATTGGTGGCAAAGCTCGGCCAATTTTTTTTGAAAGCAAATAGAAAGAACTAAAGATAAAGTGTTGGAAAAACCAACACAAGTGCTTATAAACTCAAATAAAAATGTAACCTTGAATTAAAATAAAAGCAAATAAACGCCAACTAAAGATACACGAGGATACTTCCCCAAGCTTAGGCTTTTGCAAGCCCTTCAAATCATTGTGGTGGCGGGAAAAAGTCGTTACTCCAGTTTTCAAATTGAGTGGAGAGGTTACTTGTTGATTCTCGGAGGTTTAAAGAGAGGTTGTGCATCCTCTCCACAGTCCCTCCAAGTCCTTGGAAATCTTGGTATGTGGTGAACCGGGTTTGTGGCTGCTCCTCTTGATGAGGAACTTCTTACTCCTCCTCTTGGTCCTCATCCTCTTCAGAAATCTCCTCCTTGGGTTGGTGTTGCTCAACCTGCACATCATATAGAAACATCCTTTCTCGATAGAGAAAAGACCATTAGGCACAGGAGCGGGGCAGATACACCCAGCTCTAGCAATATGCAGATAATAAACACCACCTCTCCTAGTGAGCATTCCACAGGACCTCAAGGTGGAGAAACCAACACGCGTCTCACTTAGTACGGGTTGCAACTCACCTAGATCGATGTCTAGGGTAGTGGCAAGGACGGTGATGATGCCTCCTCCTGTGATTGACCCTTGGCTTTGGGAGTCTTGCTGCTCTAGGTAGCGCACAAGGATGGCGCCCAAGTTGAGTGATAGGTTGCAGTTGATGTAAGAAGCCTTGGTGAGGACTAGGATGTCCTACTCGTTGAGTCTCGTGAACTTATTATGTTCCTACAAGGTGTTAGCAATAACATAGAACAAATAGCGAATTGCAGGATGTTGAATATTCTTCCCCTTGTTCACTCTAGTAGCGAAACTCATTCCATTATAATATTGTTCAGGGGAAGGATTTAAGCCAGTAAAGATTGCACGTAAGGCATGAACATCATTGTTTGGAAAATTAAAGCATGCACACCATTCATCTAACGTTAAGGTGTAGTTGTTGTTCATCAGACGGAAAGAAATAGTATCCTCTCCTTGCCACAATTTAAAAGTGCTTTGCAATGAGCTTAGGAATTCAATGATTAAGCGGCGATAAGTAGGTACATCATTGTACACAAAGTTTTGCAAGCCAGCTCTATTGCAAAGTAAATTAAAGTCATCAGAAATACCGAGTTGGTTCAATATAATGGGGCAAGCCCACTTGGTGGCCTTGTAACTACCTCGGTGAATTACGCTCTTAGTTACATGCCCGGATGAACGAAAGTGGTTAAAATAGTACGGTGGGGCCTAGAGCCACTCACGGTAGACCTTTCGGCCGTCCTAACCACTTTCAGATCATCGGGACAAGAACGAGCGGCGTAATCGGCAGGCGAAGGGATCAACTACATACACAAATGAGTATGTATGCAAGCCACATACAACAGTCCTCAGAGCCATTCCATCTAAAAGAAATAGAAATATTGCAACGCCATACGACAAGATTCAAATATCCTAGATAGAAATAATAATTTAGGATAGCTCCTCATACAACAAACATCAGAGTATCAGGCGGAAGCGGAAAACAAGATCCGAGTACGGATAAGAAGCAAATCGGCATAAGATGCCCCATAAATAAACACATCCCGCCCACAGATCTCACGGATCCCCGTTCTCGGAATCTCTACACCGAATGATCGTTGCCAACATCATCTGTCTCTTCCACCCAATATCCATCTTGCGGGTACACCTGTTCATCTGAATCAAACAATTTATCGTGCGAGACCCTAGGGGTACTTAGCAAGTCTTTATGCCGCTAAAGGGGACACAACCTGGGGTGACACAATTGCAGCAAAAGATAATACCTAACAATTCTATAGATACTCGCTAACCATCCGCCTAACCAATGATAGACGGATGTCCGTGAATTAAGAACAACAGTTATAACAGTATAATTAACAGATCCATCCTCCTCCTCGCTTACCAACGAGGAAGCGGACAAACAACCCCCATCATCCGTTGGCAGTTTTATTAACCATTCCATGAGCGTTGCACTACTTACTAGTCAACTACTTAGTCAAATTAAAAGCGGTACTTTAGTTATACTTGTCTATGATCGAGAAATCGTGCTCCAAGTCGTCCATAACCGCGGACACGGCTTTCAGAAAGATTTACCCTGCAGGGGTGCACGAATAGCAACACACACTCGATCAACCTCGGAAAAACCAAATCAAAACCCAACGAGGCATTCACGACAAAGCAATCACAAGATTCAGAAATATTTCAGGGGGCCACCCCATTAAGCTACCCGCAACGAAGTTGGCCGGCTCCGAGACGGACCCAAGGTTTGTGTCAATGGCTGTAAACGACGGGGAACCCGAAAATGTGACTGGGCTTGTCGATACCGCGAAAACATTCCACGATCCAAAATAGTACAGGTGCTCCACGCACAATCTTAATAAAGCAGTAACATGGCATAAGTACAGGTTAGTAATAAAGCCCCAAACTACTTTGTGGCCCCAAGAAATAAGAATGAGTCAAGCTCTGGCTCAGGGGGGTCCATAAGGCCTCCCGGATGTGGATAGTGCGAATAGTCAAGGAACATGAATCAAGTACTCGGGGTCCTACGGGACACAAGTGAGCATGAAAAACCAAATAGCAGATATTGCTCACCGGTGCCTCTTTCATTAGTTATCCCATTACTACTCAGGTTAAGTTGTTTAAGTACCTCGTTATTCATCAGACACTCACATACCCTACACATGCTTTTCTACGACTCGCATGGCTCAAACAACTCCTGTAATAATGGCTCATGGGATGGAGGAACAAGCTTCAGTGGGGTTTAAAAGTAAAGGCTATGCAGTACTTGGGATTCAATTTAATGCAATCGCGACTCAATGATGCAAGAATAAGATAGAGGCAATAGGTACTGTATGTATGCAAGCATGTGGTAGTGCTTGCCTGGCAGCTCAGTTGAAGCGAGAGATGGATCTGGGTAGTACTCCTATGATTCTTGGTAATTCTCCTGCTGGGCGTCTATTCGAAGAAGAACCAAACAAACAAGTGCCAACATAAATAAACTGCACAAACATATGAATTATCATGCGTCAAGCAAACAAGCATGCCATGATGAATGGTGCATAATTTACATGGCATTAAAGTAGCATGGCAAAGGTGAGGTGTGGCTACAAGAAATAAAGCATTTTATTATTTATTTAGTCAAATTTTATTGCCATAAACAGTTCAGATTGGTAAGAATGACATGATGCATGCTTCAATTCAGAACAAGGACTGCATAGATAGAACGGGCTCATCGCGCTGATCGATTTAGACATATTATTTGCCCAATTTGGTGTTATAGAATTAAAGTTCTTAATTTATTAAGAAAAGGGGCATTTTATTGTAATTTTAATCATCTCGAAATTTTAAAGTGCTCAAACAATATTTTGAATGTCATATTTGAATTCCTCACATTTTTCTGATTTCAAAACATATATTATTTGTATTATTTGGATTTATATTTGAAAAGTTATTTAAATCTGATTTGAATTTGAATTTAAATCAATTTTTGAAAAGGTTTAAATAAAACAGACAACAGGGCAAACTTTTATCACCCAGCTCGACCCAGCCATAGCCACTGACGGGTGGGCCAGTCGCTGGCGGGGCACACGCGCGCGGAAAACTTTTCACACCGGGGCTCTGCTAGCTGCTGCGGGTGACAGGCGGGGCCAGCGAGCTAGGGCCCACGTGACAGTGGGTGATCCCGCTGAGGCTGACAGGAGGGGGTAGGCTAGACCGCGGGTTTAGGAAATAACAGTCTGGGGGGTTTTCTGAAAGATGATCACGGCGGCTGACAGGTGGGGTATGATGGACTGCGGGTTGAGCGAGAATTAAAAAGAGGGGGCTATTTGTAATTTGACCACGACCCGTACTGTTCTTCTTTCTCCTCGGTCTGACGGGAAATCAACGCGCGGCGCAGCGAGACGGGGATCGAACTCGCGACCTGGCGTGCGCGGGCGGCGGCGGCTACCGCTGGGCTAGGGAGGGGTTGTTGTCTGGGAGCATGTGCGCGGCTAGGTAGGGTTCCCGCGATGCACAGCGAGAAGGCGACGACGAACCTGCCGTGCGCAGAGGGCGTTCGACATGACGTCCGGCGAGACTAGGAAGCGGCGGCGAGGTAGAAGATGTCTGGGAGGATCACGGGCTCACCGTGGGGTTGTCGATGGGGTTGGCTCGGGCAGGGAAGTGGCCGATCGGCGAGGATGCAGGAGCTCCGGTGACCTAGGGTTTCGGGGGAGCAGCGAGGATCTGGCGGTCCTAGTGGCCTTCTCCTCCTCGCTGAGCCGGTCAAGGTGGGGTAGTGGTACCTCCTTGGTCTTCCAGACCACCTCCACGACGCGCATGCCGGCCGGAACGTCGAGACGCAGGGGTAGACGACGGCGACTGGCGGTAGGTGCTGGCGACGGTGAAGAAGAAGGGGAAGGAGAGGGCAGGCTTGGGGTGTATCTGGGAGAGGCAGGGGAGCCATGGGGCGGAGGGAAAAGTGAGGGGGAGGACGGGGGTAGCGTGTGGGCACGGGCAGGGTTAAAGGGGCTTCGGCCCTTTCCTCTTTCTCCCCGAGCACGTGGTCGAGCTAGGGCTCGACCTGGGGCAGGCAGCGGCAGAGGAGAGGGGCTGCAGGTGGGGCCGAGGAAGAGAGGAGGGAAGGTGGGGCTGGTACGGCAGTTAGAGAAGAAGAGAGAGGAGAGGGGCTCGGGTTAGCTTGGGTGTAGCTAGGGCTAGGGTTAGAAGAGGGGTAGATGGGGTGTGGGCTAGGGAGAGAGGGTGGCCAGGTGGGACATCATGGTAGAGAGAGAGATAGAGAGAGAGGTGAGGTTAAGGGTTAGGGTTTAGTGTAGAATTAGGGTTAGAGGAAAAATAGAGAGAGGAAGTTAGGTTAGATTTTGATTAAGTGTTTAGGTTTTAAAAATGTGTTTATGAGATCAACCAAGAGGGTAATTGAGGCTTTGATTAGGTTAAGATGAGGTGAAAGGAGAAACCAAGAAAAGAGAAAGAAAAGGATTATGGGAAAGGCCTCATTTGAATCATGCATGGAGAAAATAAAATAAAAATGATGTTGATGAGAATATGGGGATGGTGGAAGGGATGGAGATGATCCACAAAGGAAAGATCCAATAAAACAAAGGAAAAACCAATGGGATTAAAGGTGGTGATGAAGGTTGCATGGCCCATGCAAAAATAATAAATGCCATGATTGATTTTGTGAAAACAATAATAATATGGCATTATAGTTATGCATTTCCAAGAAGTGGAATAAGGCTAATCAAAAGAATTAATAGAATTATATCCACCCCAACCCACATGAGCTAGAATAAATATCAAAGGAAAAGAAGAACAAGCTCATGGGTAATAGGATGGTGGAATTATGAGGTGGTAAAAGAAAGGTGATGAAGGTGAATAAAAGATATGCCCCCAACTCAACTTGGGCATTAAACAATATATCAATAACCAAATACAATATCAAGAAGCAAATACAATTAATAATGCATGTGAGAGAAGAACCAAAAGAAAAGGGTTTTGTATGATGCTCAAATGCAAGGTGGCATGATGACATGAGCATGATATAATTATGATGCAGCAATTATATATAGGAAGTAGCCAATATATTACTAGACCAAGTAGCATTACAATTGTTAGACAGTTGGGATGCTACAACTCTCCCCCACTAAACAGGAATCTCGCCCCGAGATTCTAGGAAGAAGAAGAAGACTCAAAGAGGGTAGGATACTTGGCACGGAGCTCATCTTCATGTTCCCAAGTGGCTTCATCAACGGAGTGGTGCGACCACTACACCTTGCAGCACTTGATGGACTTGTTGCGAGTCCTTCTTTCTATGACTTCAAGAATTTTTGTGGGGTGTTCTTGATAAGAAAGATCTTCTTGGAGATTGATGAGTTCATGGTCCACGGTCCTGCCGGGATCCTTGAAGCACTTCTTGAGTTGAGAGATGTGGAAAACATCATGGACTTTGAGTTGTTCAGGGAGCTCAAGAGCATATGCAACTTCTCCTCTTCTTCCACGAATTTTGAAAGGACCGATGTATCTAGGAGCCAGCTTTCCTTTGATACCAAAACGGTGCGTTCCTCTCATGGGAGTGACACGAAGGTAAACGAGATCACCAGGAACATACTCCATGTCCGTGTGCTTTCTGTCATAATTGCTCTTCTGGCGACTTTGAGCAATCTTCAGATTTTCAAGAATGATGTGAACTTTCTCCTCCGCTTGAGTTACAATGTCGGGGCCAAACAATATTCTTTCACCTGCGCCCGACCAACCAATCGGAGTTCTGCATTTGCGACCATAAAGAGCCTCAAATGGTGCCATCTTTAGACTTTTCTGGAAACTGTTGTTGTAAGAGAATTCAGCATAAGGAAGACATTCTTCCCACTTCATGCCGAAAGAGATAACGCAAGCATGGAGCATATCTTCCAGAATCTGATTGATCCTTTCAACGTGTCCTTGCGACTGAGGGTGGTAAGCTGTGCTGAAGTTTAATTTTGTTCCCAAAGCATTTTGGAAACTTCCCCAGAACTTGGAAGTGAAGATGCTTCCACGGTCTGAACTAATCTCAAGAGGAACTCCATACAGAGAGACAATTCTGTTGATATAGAGCTCAGCCAACTGAATTGCAGAAATTGTTTCCTTGACTGGAAAGAAGTGAGCTACTTTGGAAAGCCTGTCAATGACAACAAAGATTGCATTGTTGCCCTTCTGCGACCTTGGAAAACCAGTGATGAAGTCCATCTCTACTTTCTCCAATTTCCATTCCGGAGGCTTCAATGGCTGTAGAAGACCGGAAGGTTTCTGATGGACAGCTTTAACTCTACGACAAACATCGCACTCCGAGACATACTTGGCACAATATCGTTTCAAACCAGGCCACCAATATTGTGTTTTCAAGTCCATGTACATCTTAGTGCTGCCAGGGTGGATAGAAAGAACAGAATCATGCGCCTCCTTGAGAACTTGCTCTCTTAAACCCGGGTAGTTCGGAACAAACATCCGGTGTACAAAGAAAAGAGTGCCTTGGTCATCTACGTGGAAAGACTCATACTTCGGAAGCTGAATGTTGGAGATGATCTTTTTAGTGTAAGGATCACCAAGCTGAATGGAACGGACCTTTTCTTCCAAGAGAGGTGTTGCTAGAAGGTTCAGAAGATAACCTTGATCCACAATTTCAAGGTTGAGTTTGCGGAATTCCTCGCACAAGAGAGGCTGTTGTTCTTCCACCATGAGATTGTTGACATAAGCTTTTCGGCTGAGAGCATCGGCCATGACATTGGCTTTGCCCGGAGTGTAGTTGATGGTAAAATCGAAATCATTGATTGTTTCAATCCACCTCCTCTGACGAAGGTTGAGATCAGGCTGTGTGAAGATATACTTCAGACTCTTGTGATCAGAAAAGATCTCACACCGGTTGCCAAGCAAATAATGCCTCCATACTTTCAAAGCAAAGACAACTGCTGCAAGTTCGAGGTCATGTGTAGGATAGTTGATCTCATGCGTCTTCAACTGCCGAGATGCATAAGCAACAACTTGCTTTTCTTGCATAAGGACCGCACCCAATCCTTGCAAGGAAGCATCACAGAATATCTGGAAAGGCTTTGATGTATCTGGAGGAACTAAGACTGGTGTGGAAGTGAGCTTCTCTTTGAGTGTTCCAAAGCTTGCTTGACATGCAGGAGTCCAAAGATATTTCTTGCCTTTCTTGAGGAGATCGGTAAGAGGCTTCGCAATCTTCGAGAAGTTTTGAACGAATCGACGGCAGTAACTGGCCAACCCAAGGAAACTTCGGACTTCTTTTACATTTATGGGTGGAAGCCAGTCCATAATTGTCTTAATAGTTTCTGGGTTGATGGCAATGCCCTTGGCAGAGATGACGTGACCAAGGTATGTGACTTGAGGCAGCCAGAATTCACACTTGGAGAACTTTGCATACAGGCGGTTCTCACGAAGCTTGTTTAGGACACGCCGAAGGTTTTCTTCATGTTCTTCTTTTGACTTAGAATAGACTAGAATGTCATCCAGATAGACCACAACGAACTTATCAAGATACTCCATGAAAACCGAGTTCATAAGCCTCGAGAAGGTGGCAGGTGCGTTGGTGAGACCGAAAGACATGACCGTGTACTCATACAGGCCATAGCGGGTGGTGAAAGCTGTTTTGGGAACATCTTCCTTGCGAATCTTGATTTGATGGTAACCACTTCTCAAATCAAGCTTAGAGAATACCACAGCTCCAGCTAGCTGATCGAAGAGATCATTAATCCGCGGAAGGGGATATTTATTCTTGATTGTTTTAGCATTGAGTGCCCGATAGTCAACACAAAGTCTATCAGTCTTGTCTCGCTTCTTCACAAAGATGGTTGGACTACCCCAAGAAGAAGTACTGTGCTGAATGAAACCCAACTTCTCTTGTTCATCCAACTGACGTTTGAGTTCAGCCAACTCAGCAGGACCCACTTTATAAGGCCGCTTGGAGATAGGAGCGGTAACAGGTTCAAGTTCAATGACAAACTCGACCTCACGATCCGGAGGCATACCTGGCAACTCTTCAGGAAAAACATCTGGAAACTCATAGACTACAGGAACACTCTGAATACCTTCCATAGCATCATCATTCAGAGCCGCCAAAGAATAAAGCTGAATTGCAGGAGTCAGACTTGGAGAATAGACTATATGGCCTTCAGGAATTTTCAGAGAAACCGAACGTTCAGCACAATCAATCACAGCTGCATTTGTTGTTAACCAATCCATGCCCAAGATAACATCAATATCAGAATTGCCCAGAACAATTAAGGAAGCCAGAAATGAAGAACCACCAATCTCAATTTGATTGTTATGGCTGATTTTGGTAGATAACAATCTTGCCCCGGGAGAAAGAACCATTAACTTTTTATCCAGCTGGTCTATAACAAGCTCATGCTCATTTGCAAATTTGTGAGAAACGAAAGAATGTGAAGCACCAGAATCAAACAAAACTCGTGCAGGAACTGAGTTAACAGGAAGCATACCCATGACAACTCCAGGTGCATGCTCAGCTTGAGCGACGTTGACATAGTTGGCACGAGCAACCGTAGACCCAGGCTTGGTGTTGATGTTGAGAGCCCGAGGTGGAGGTGCACGAATCATAGGATCACTTGCCGCAGGTCTTGGAGGTGGTGGTGGAAGAGCTTTGTTGTTCAATGGACAATTCCAGTGCTGATGCCCAGTGTTTCCACAAGTATAACAAGAACCAGGTGGACGTGGAGCAACGTAGCCAGGGACTCCGCCAGGCACTCCAGGGTAGTTGTGGTTGTAGCCCTTGGGAGCCGCAGTGAAGGAGTTTGGTGGCCTTGGTGCGTAGCTTGAAGGTCTTGGTGGAGCAGGGAGCGACGGTGGGGTGTTAGGAACCCAGACACGACGCTTAGAAGGAGCTGTCATAGCAGAAGAGCTTGCTGTATCACGGCCGTGTTTCTTTGACTCCTCAAACACTTGCCTACTTGCTTCTTCCTGCAGAGCTGTGTGTTGGAGTTCGAGAAAAGACGCCGGCCTTGCATGAGTGATAGCATATTTGATGGAAGCATTGAGGCCTTGCCGAAACCTCTTTTGCTTCTTCTTGTCATCAGAGATCTCATCGCCACCATAACGAGAAAGGTTCATGAAGTTTCTGATGTAGGTCTTGACATTGTCAGTGCCCTGCTTGAGGTTGAGAAACACTTCCTTCATCCTTTCCATGACAATTTCTGACAGATATTGCTCTTTGAAAGCAGCAGTGAATTGCTCCCAAGTAGGCTGAAAACCAGAGAGATCTGCCTTGAGGTAATTTTCCCACCAGAGAGCCGCATCTCCCTTCAGAAGGTGAGTAGCACATTTGACCCATTCTTGCTCGGGAACATCTGCGGTCATCAGCAACCTTGACACTTCACGCAGCCAATCATCCGCATCAAGCGGCTGATCAGACACCTCAAATTGACGTGGGTTGAACTTGAGAAAACTCTTGATGTCTCCTCGCTTGGGAGGTGGAGGTAGCGGAACAAACTCATTCCTTCTCACGCTTTCCTCGAAGCGCTGCTGGTTCTGCTGCATAGTGCCCAAAGCATTTGCAATACTTGCCAAAGCAGCCCCAAGTTCAGGTGGTATGTCCTCCTCAGAACGGCGTGGTGGTGCCATCCTGTGATTGATATAAAACACAAGTCAGTACTATAATGGAGAATGATAATAATCCAAAATAGTACCAAAATGGAATTAATCAAGATTAAAGGATGCAATTCATTGAGATGATATTAAAATATCAACAAAGTCAAAGGCACTAAAAGATATTAAGCATAACGCACACGACTGAACAAGGAGTGTGGTACACATACTACAAAGAAAAATTTTCCGCAAAATTTCGGCATTAAAATACCACTATATGCGCAAAACCACTTAACGAATCAATATTAGTAACTCTACTAGTTCAATATACAAGAGCAAATGATAACAGTAGTGGTATGGTCGCGACTCCATCCCGCACTCAAATCATTACTCCGCACATGAATCAGTAAAACACATATCCCAACACCTTCTTCTTAAGATGAACCTAAAGATTGGTAACTACGAAAAAGAACACCCCAACAAGATAACGTCGGATACAAAGAGTAAGATAGACCGCATCGGTATACAACGAATCAGAATAGATCGCGTCGGTTTACAAAGGCCTGTCGGTATGGAATGTACCAACAGTTGATAACCAAAAGGCAGATAGTGATAACATTTGGATGCAACAGATAGACAAAGAATTCACACACACACACACACACAACCTATGGTACTACGGAACCCAGAACACATGAATCCTAGTTTGAATTTTAGACAAGGATTGAAAACGTTACACTTCCTTACCAGAAAAGGGTGGGTGGGTGGGTAAGAAGAAAAATGGAAGCAGTCCTACTCTCACGTTTGTTTTTCCCTAGTATACATAACTACCAAAAATATTTGCCAGACTGACAACGACCATTTTGGCTGAGACCCTGAAGGGCGGGATGGCTCTGATACCAATTGTAACTACCTCGGTGAATTACGCTCTTAGTTACATGCCTGGATGAACGAAAGTGGTTAAAATAGTACGGTGGGGCCCAGGACCACTCACGGTAGACCTTTCGGCCGTCCTAACCACTTTCAGATCATCGGGACAAGAACGAGCGGTGTAATCGGCAGGCGAAGGGATCAACTACATACACAAATGAGTATGTATGCAAGCCACATACAACAGTCCTCAGAGCCATTCCATCTAAAAGAAATAAAAATATTGCAACGCCATACGGCAAGATTCAAATATCCTAGATAGAAATAATAATTTAGGATAGCTCCTCATACAACAAACATCAGAGTATCAGGCGGAAGCGAAAAACAAGATCCGAGTACGGATAAGAAGCAAATCAGCATAAGATGCCCCATAAATAAACACATCCCGCCCACAGATCTCACGGATCCCCGTTCTCGGAATCTCTACACCGAATGATCGTTGCCAACATCATCTGTCTCTTCCACCCAATATCCATCTTGCGGGTACACCTGTTCATCTGAATCAAACAATTTATCGTGCGAGACCCTAGGGGTACTCAGCAAGTCTTTATGCCGCTAAAGGGGACACAACCTAGGGTGACGCAATTGCAGCAAAAGATAATACCTAACAATTCTATAGATACTCGCTAACCATCCGCCTAACCAATGATAGACGGATGTCCGTGAATTAAGAACAACAGTTATAACAGTATAATTAACAGATCCATCCTCCTCCTCGCTTACCAACGAGGAAGCGGACGAACAACCCCCATCATCCGTTGGCAGTTTTATTAACCATTCCATGAGCGTTGCACTACTTACTAGTCAACAACTTAGTCAAATTAAAAGCGGTACTTTAGTTATACTTGTCTATGATCGAGAAACCGTGCTCCAAGTCGTCCATAACCGCTGACATGGCTTTCAGAAAGATTTACCCTGCAGGGGTGCACGAATAGCAACACACACTCGATCAACCTCGGAAAAACCAAATCAAAACCCAACGAGGCATTCACGACAAAGCAATCACAGGATTCAGAAATATTTCAGGGGGCCACCCCATTAAGCTACCCGCAACGAAGTTGGCCGGCTCCGAGAACTCCTGTAATAATGGCTCATGGGATGGAGGAACAAGCTTCGGTGGGGTTTAAAAGTAAAGGCTATGCAGTACTTGGGATTCAATTTAATGCAATCGCGACTCAATGATGCAAGAATAAGATAGAGGCAATAGGTACTGTATCTATGCAAGCATGTGGTAGTGCTTGCCTGGCAGCTCAGTTGAAGCGAGAGATGGATCTGGGTAGTACTCCTATGATTCTTGGTAATTCTCCTGCTGGGCGTCTATTCGAAGAAGAACCAAACAAACAAGTGCCAATATAAATAAACTGCACAAACATATGAATTATCATGCGTCAAGCAAACAAGCATGCCATGATGAATGGTGCATAATTTACATGCCATTAAAGTAGCATGGCAAAGGTGAGGTGTGGATACAAGAAATAAAGCATTTTATTATTTATTTAGTCAAATTTTATTGCCATAAACAGTTCAGATTGGTAAGAATGACATGATGCATGCTTCAATTCAGAACAAGGACTGCATAGATAGAACGGGCTCATCGCGCTGATCGATTTAGACATATTATTTGCCCAATTTGGTGTTATAGAATTAAAGTTCTTAATTTATTAAGAAAAGGGGCATTTTATTGTAATTTTAATCATCTCGAAATTTTAAAGTGCTCAAACAATATTTTGAATGTCATATTTGAATTCCTCACATTTTTCTGATTTCAAAACATATATTATTTGTATTATTTGGATTTATATTTGAAAAGTTATTTAAATCTGATTTGAATTTGAATTTAAATCAATTTTTGAAAAAGGTTTAAATAAAACAGACAACAGGGCAAACTTTTGTCACCCAGCTCGACCCAGCCATAGCCACTGACGGGTGGGCCAGTCGCTGGCGGGGCACACGCGCGCGGAAAACTTTTCACACCGGGGCTCTGCTAGCTGCTGCGGGTGACAGGCGGGGCCAGCGAGCTAGGGCCCACGTGACAGTGGGTGATCCCGCTGAGGCTGACAGGAGGGGGTAGGCTAGACCGCGGGTTTAGGAAATAATAGTCTGGGGGGTTTTCTGAAAGATGATCACGGCGGCTGACGGGTGGGGTATGATGGACTGCGGGTTGAGCGAGAATTAAAAAGAGGGGGCTATTTGTAATTTGACCACGACCCGTACTGTTCTTCTTTCTCCTCGGTCTGACGGGAAATCAACGCGCGGCGCAGCGAGACGGGGATCGAACTCGCGACCTGGCATGCGCGGGCGGCGGCTACCGCTGGGCTAGGGAGGGGTTGTTGTCTGGGAGCATCTGCGCGGCTAGGTAGGGTTCCCGCGATGCACAGCGAGAAGGCGACGACGAACCTGCCGTGCGCAGAGGGCATTCGACACGACGTCCGGCGAGACTAGGAAGCGGCGGCGAGGTAGAAGATGTCTGGGAGGATCACGGGCTCACCGTGGGGTTGTCGGTGGGGTTGGCTCGGGCAGGGAAGCGGCCGATCGGCGAGGATGCAGGAGCTCCGACGACCTAGGGTTTCGGGGGAGCAGCGAGGATCTGGCGGTCCTGGTGGCCTTCTCCTCCTCGCTGAGCCGGTCAAGGTGGGGCGGTGGTACCTCCTTGGTCTTCCAGACCACCTCCACGACGCGCACGCCGGCCGGAATGTCGAGACGCAGGGGTAGACGATGGCGACTGGCGGTAGGTGCTAGCGACGGTGAAGAAGAAGGGGAAGGAGAGGGCAGGCTTGGGGTGGATCTGGGAGAGGCAGGGGAGCCGTGGGGCGGAGGGAAAAGTGAGGGGGAGGACGGGGGTAGCGTGTGGGCACGGGCAGGGTTAAAGGGGCTTCGGCCCTTTCCTCTTTCTCCCCGAGCACGTGGTCGAGCTAGGGATCGACCTGGGGCAGGCAGCGGCAGAGGAGAGGGGCTGCAGGTGGGGCCGAGGAAGAGAGGAGGGAAGGTGGGGCTGGTACGGCAGTTAGAGAAGAAGAGAGAGGAGAGGGGCTCGGGTTAGCTCGGGTGTAGCTAGGGATAGGGTTAGAAGAGGGGTAGATGGGGTGTGGGCTAGGGAGAGAGGGTGGCCAGGTGGGACATCATGGTAGAGAGAGAGATAGAGAGAGAGAGAGGTGAGGTTAAGGGTTAGGGTTTAGTGTAGAATTAGGGTTAGAGGAAAAATAGAGAGAGGAAGTTAGGTTAGATTTTGATTAAGTGTTTAGGTTTTAAAAATGTGTTTATGAGATCAACCAAGAGGGTAATTGAGGCTTTGATTAGGTTAAGATGAGGTGAAGGAGAAACCAAGAAAAGAGAAAGAAAAGGATTATGGGAAAAGGCCTCATGCATGGAGAAAATAAAATAAAAATGATGTTGATGAGAATATGGGGATGGTGGAAGGGATGGAGATGATCCACAAAGGAAAGATCCAATAAAACAAAGGAAAAACCAATGGGATTAAAGGTGGTGATGAAGGTTGCATGGCCCATGCAAAAATAATAAATGCCATGATTGATTTTGTGAAAACAATAATAATATGGCATTATACTTATGCATTTCCAAGAAGTGGAATAAGGCTAATCAAAAGAATTAATAGAATTATATCCACCCCAACCCACATGAGCTAGAATAAATATCAAAGGAAAAGAAGAACAAGCTCATGGGTAATAGGATGGTGGAATTATGAGGTGGTAAAAGAAAGGTGATGAAGGTGAATAAAAGATATGCCCCCAACTCAACTTGGGCATTAAACAATATATCAATAACCAAATACAATATCAAGAAGCAAATACAATTAATAATGCATGTGAGAGAAGAACCAAAAGAAAAGGGTTTTGTATGATGCTCAAATGCAAGGTGGCATGATGACATGAGCATGATATAATTATGATGCAGCAATTATATATAGGAAGTAGCCAATATATTACTAGACCAAGTAGCATTACAATTGTTAGACAATTGGGATGCTACAGGCCTTCACTTCGCGGTTCTTGATCTTGTCGAAGCGTTCGCGATGAGCCTGATCCCTGAACTGTATCCCCATGCATTCCTGGGCGATCGCCCGAGAAGCGCTAGAGGTGGCACGAGCACGAGTTTGACTCCTTGTGTTCATCTTCTAAAACATTGAAGAAAGGCAAAAATAATATTTTTTGATCCAACAACAGTAAGTATAATATGTTCCTCATCTAAGAACACTAAAGAATCTCATCAAGATAATAATCTAGGTAAGAAAATCATGGCAATTAGTTCATAGTAGGTCTCACCCTAGATTGATAATGGCAATAGATCAAAGATGAATTTGCAAAAAGTAATTGGAGGATCGGAGGAGAAACATACCGTAGATCACCTGTGTGTGAGGAAATCGAACAAAATTGAGTAGAGATGAAGATCTCTTGAGATTTTGAGAGAGTTTGGAGGTAGAAGAAAGAAAAAAGATTGAAGTTTTGGAGTTGGGAGTACCTTCCCATGCGATTTTGTGGTCGGACGCAACTATACGGGCGCAACATGCATTCCGAACGTATAGTTGGTGTTATGTTAAAATATTAGGTCTTCCTCCTGGCGATGAAGCTATACAACCGTAACTATACGGGCGGAACAAAATGTTCTAACCGTATAGTTGGTCGTTAAACTGTTTGTCCCTGCGAAAGAAAATTTGCAAAAGGCCTCGATATCTATACGACCGGAACTATACAGCCGGAATTTTTATTTCCGCCGTATAGTTGGTCGTTAAACTCCCAGTATATATAAAAAGAAATTGTACGAGGGTATTGATATCTATACGACCGGAACTATACGGCCGGAATTTTTTATTTCCGCCGTATAGTTGGTCGTTAAACTCTCAGTACATATGAAAATAAATCGTACGGAGGCATTGATATCTATACGGCGGAATTTTTTATTCCCGCCGTATAGTTGGTCGTTAAACTCTCAGTACATATTGCAGGAAAAAATTCGATGGCAAAGATAACTATACGACCGGGACTATATGGTCGGAATTTTTATTCCCGTCGTATAGTTTGTCATTAAATCGACTGTATGCATCAAAAAAATTCTGTTTCTTCATAAACTATTTCTTTTCCTGTAACTTAGCGATATACCTTGTTTTTGATAGAAAATTGATAGAAAATATTATCGACCAACAATAACATGAATAATGCAGAAATTCAAGTACTACCAAATTTCTTCTCCTCGAATGGAGTTTTCTAGCACTCTTTATTAAACATGAACTTAAACTAAAACTAAGAACTTCACTCAAACCTTAATTTAACATGGGTTGCCTCTCATGGAGCGCTCTTTTATGGTCAATAGCTTGACCTTGATGATACTCACTTGGACCAGATGAGTGGAACACCCACCCCAAAGTAATTAGTCTTTAAAGTGATGGCCTCCTTCTCGTCATATTTGGCTTTCTTCTTCCCGGGGAAATGAATAACAAAAGGATCCCACGAAGGCAATTGCAGCTTCATGTTCCCTTCATGAAGGTTAATTAAAGCTTTAATAGTTCTTAAGAAAGGACGACCTAGTATTATAGGAGCAACAGTATCTTCAGGCATGTCAACAATAACGAAATCAATGAGAGCAGGACAACCTTTGATGTAAACTAAAGTGTTCTCCTTAATCCCTATAGCTTGTTTGTAGGTAGAATCTACTAGATGCAATTTTAATTCAGTAATTTCAAAGGAGTCAAGATTTAACTTGTTAAAAAGACTCTTTGGAATTGTGGAGACGTTTGCACCTAGATCACAAAGTGCAGCTATCTCATTAGTTCCAATCTTTATCTTAATAGTGGGCTCAAATATGTCATATAGTTTAACAAGTAACTTTTCAGCGATTTTCTTGTATTCCTCTTCAAGCTCGCGTACCTTAATTGCTACTTGATCAACAAAGTGTTGATACATGGCTTCATCATTACCTTCACTTATCGGAATTTTGACGTTGATCCTTTTTACGAGATCTTTAATGGTGTAGCTTGGTGAAGGGGCATTACTATAATCAAGTTCTTCAGGCTCCTCCCTTTGGATTCTCATCATTTTGAGTTCTTCAACAGGATTGGGCTCAGCTTTACCTGCAAATTTAGCTAAAATGAGAGTTTGACTCTCGGTTATCTTACCTAGTTGTGCCTCAACGATCCTTCTTCTTTCTTGAAGGACCTGCAAATCATTTCTCAAACTAACAGCTTGGTTAGATAATTTACCTAGCATAGCATCATGGTTCTCTGTGATTTTGACTAGAATATTATTTTGTTCATTTTGCGAGTCTATGAAAGATTTAAGCGTTTCTTGGAGACTACCATTACTAGTTCCCATATTATTATTAGAGTTATTTGTAGGGCTAGCATAATATTTCTGAAAATTAGGATTGTAACTCTTCTTCCAAGCAGGATTATAATCATTACGAGCTACGAAGTCTATTTCTTCTATATTTGTTTTGGGGCTGGCTCTTACCTGGGTTTCCTTACCTTTTACGGCTAGTATGAGCTCATCTAACTTAGCATTAAGATCTTCGTTCTCTTGTGGTGAGACAGAGTTCACCTTCTTCATGTTTGATCTCTCAACATGCCATTGGGTATGGTTGTCTTGCATATTGTCTAGCAGCTGCTTTGCTTTGGTAATATGTTTACCCATGAATGTTTCTCCAGCTGTAGTATCAAGCATAGACTTAGACACAGGATTAAGAGTATTGTAAAATAAATGGAGGATTAACCAATCTTCCATCCCATGACTAGGATAGTTTCTTAGGCATTCTTTCATCCTCTCCCATGCAAGCGTTAGTGGCTCACGCTCTTCCTGTCTAAAACTAGTAATATTAGATTGGAGTTGCATAGTCTTTGCAGGTAGGAAAATTTTAGTCATAAATAAATAAGTACATCCCACCCATTATGTAATAGTATTTTTGGCAAAGATAACAACCATTCTTTAGCTCTTGCTCTTAGAGAGAAAGGAAATAGACATAATTTGACCGCATCAAGGTCAACGTATTTTATACGCATCATATATTTAAGTGCATACTTGCGTCTTCAACAGTAGAGCCTCTAAATTGATTCTGTTGAACCAAACTTAAGTAATGGGGCTTAATTTCATAGTCATCAGCGGCAATTGCTGGCTGAGTGATAGGAGTACACAAATAATCATTATTGGGAGTAGCAAACTCCCCAAGCTTCTTTTCAGCCATACTTCCTATGTTTTTGGGTTTTCTTAGATTAAAAATTATAACTAATTTAAAGACTAACTAATTTTTTTGGTTTATCAAATAAAAACTAAAAGCAAACTAACAAAATTAAAAAACAAGAATTAAAACTAGTAAGGTTCCTAATAACCTCACTAGGGTTGCTATTGCTTCCCCGACAAAGGCGCCAGAAAAAGGGTTGATACCTTCGATCCGGATGAAGGGTGTAGTATAGCTCTTTTTCCCTATTAGACCTAGGTTATCGAATCCACGGGAAGCGAATGCGTAGTGAAGTTACTTTAACGGACCTTCGGGAGTTTTAGAATTCCTTTTGTGTTTTCACCGGACTAGTAACTTGTGTATTTTTGTTGTTGTCGATGAGGGAGCGAGAGAGGGCCTAGGGCGTTCGGTTTCACCTGTAGCTGTGCAAAAATATCCGATGGAAATAAAAGATAGAAATAAAGTATGCGTGTACTTGTTAGAGCAAGATAAATTATATCTGGGCAGTGCATCCATAATTGCTATTGCCTCTGCAACCGCTTATAGCAATAACCCACTAGTCTCATCCATAGAAGAAAGAGAACTAATGATATGCATAGTGATGTCACCGTTAATCCCTAGCAAATCCCTTACATACAGCCGTACTACCCCTTCTGTCATTGGGGTTCCCAACCTGCAGATCAATCATCACTCATACTCCCTATACCTGGCTCAACCCTTGGGGTCTTGGGTACTTGATAAGTCCTTGGATTGAGGCAAGAGAGGATACAATAATCATCATGTCATACAAACTAATACACGATCCCATCTATGATAAATCACATGCATAATTGCTACATGGCTAGGACGAAGTCCTTATCCTAAGGAGAATTACTCACACATAGAGATGAGATCAACAATCACAAACATTGTAATGAAAATCATAAGATTGATAGCAATAGTCTTACAATGTCTCCAATCGGAGAAGATATCTACTATTACAAGTGGTGGAAGATGGCTATGGAGATGGAGAAGGGTTTGGAGATCTGGAGGCGGCCTTCTGGCAAGGTATGGCTTCTGGGGTGCAGCGTCTTCTTTTTCTCGTCACCTGAGGCTTTTTTATATAGAGGTCCCTTCACGAAAGTTGTTTTGTTTGACCTAATGGTGGTGGCGCCAACTATACGACGGAGCTATACGGTCGGAATTTTTTACTCCGGCCGTATAGTTAGTCGTTACGACGTCTGCCTTTGTTTAATGGCTCCTGGTTTCTTCTGGTTGAAGGAAATATCGTATCTTTGACTTTAATGTACTGATTCCTCCTTTAAACAATATTATCTACGCAAGAAAAATACAAGAACAAAGGATTGCATACCCCTTTGAATATTAGCATTAGTGGCAGGGTCTAGAGAGATATTTCATAAAAAATATGATTAATATCCAGTTTAAATGTGGATGTAGATGGCTATATTTCAGAGCCATCAAACACACACCTGGAGATTTTAGGATTTATTCATAGAAGGTCAAGACCGCTGCTGACATTTCCTTTTTCTACCCTCTTAAACCATATATAGTTTCCTTCTCCATGCATGTCAGGCACGTACTTCTTCATTCTACCGAAGCTAGTCAGGAATTTTCCATGAAAACTTAGTGACCAAGATGGGGGACTTGACCAATTGTCATGTCTACAATTGCAAACCTTATGTTCTATTGTCACCCTGACCATCAAAGGAAGATTGATGGTTGTGACTACATCTACCATGAGTTAAAGAGATTCGTTGAGGGTAGGATGAGTCCCAACTATTGTGTCATTGTGAAAAAGTTTCTCAAAAGATGGTGCCTAGTAAGTTCATGGTTGGGGAACGTTTCTTTCGAGAACAACTTTCTTGTTCTCTTCGTTGTGGTGTTCTGTATGTTCCTAATATGATGCCATATGAGCATGGAACCAAGCTTCTCCATGATCCTCGTGCTTCTTGTTCTCACCATGGAGGATCTTCGTCACTCAAGAAGCCTAAAAGTGGTGCAACCAAGTTCCTAAAGTCCTTATGGGACATGTGTCGCTCATCCTATATGTGAATCACCAAGCCCTTATGATGAGTCAAGATACAAGGAGAAGGCACAACGAGTTTCTTGCTACCCTCAATGTCACTCCTCCTCCGGATGGTCCCAAGATGAATCCTATTCCTTATGTCAACTAGGAGATGCCTACTATCACCAATGACATGTTTTATGGCTATGACTTCCAATGGTGTACGGATCCCCTCTATTTGCTCAAGGTGGCTCCTTCAGTTCTCCTCAAGGTGCAAGTCATGGCGATGAGATCGAGGATGATGCGAATAATGAAGAAGAATACAATGAGTTCTACTAGTATGGGCTATGCTAACATCACCTACTTTTTCTTCCTTTTTTGTGTTTCGATGCCAAAGAAGGAGAAGAGTATATCTCTATTAGGATAACAGGTTCCTTATCTGGGTTTCAAGGCTCATCGTTGCACAAGCCTTGCATCTTGATTTAGTTCTTATTGGCTTGTGCTCCCTTTGTTATTTATTTTGAACCTTTTGCTTCATAATTTGTGTGATGTACAAGTTTGTGTTTTGCTTTGTGAACCTTGGATATCTATTATATGTTCTATATGACTATGTGTAATATCTTATCTTGTTTAGATATCCTTGCTTTGATTCCTATCCTAAAATGCTTGTTTCCAAAAGATTGTGTGCAAGCTTTCCATGATACATATTGTTGCACTTTGCATTCAAAAGAAAATTAAATCAAGTGCACACATTATGGGGGAGTTTATCCTATATCTTATATTGAAACATTTGTTATAAGCTTATCATATTATTCTTGTGAACTCTAGCTCAGTTTGTCATCGTTAACGGGGAGATTGTAAGGGTATTTTACTATCGATTTTTTGGTTAACAATGACAATGGAGTTAGTTACACACTAATGTTACCTTCTAAGTGTCTTACGCAGGTTTTACTCCGAAGTTGTGTTTAAAGACCGTTGGAGACCCCATTTCTTAGAATAAGAAAAGTGTAAGAGTCTTGTTTTGTTTTTTAAAGAAATCTGTTTGAAGAGGCTCTACCCGTTCCTGAATCTGTTCAACCGTGTGCCACACCGACCGGTTCGCTGTCTGCATAGGTTTACCGGTCTGTACATTGATTGGGCTAGTTGTCCTATCGATCTTTACCGATTTGGTATCTAGTATCGATTCAGTCTGTGAACCAGTGTACGGGTCCAGGAACTGTAGAATTTGGTCCGCGGTCCGGTTTGACCGACTTAAGACTAGATGGCTCATAGAATTCCATTCAAACGACTAGTTTCCTCCTTGGACTATAAATTGTCTTTCCTCCTCCTTGAGAGGGTTAGGTAAACCATTCATATTGCATACCTTTGATACATCTATATCCCACACCATTGTTGAAACACCAAAGCTTGAGGATCTCCCATTCTACCCAACAATATACAAATCCCATTACTATAAAGGAAGAGAAGGTCCTGATCTACATTCTCACCAAGCCATATTACATTGCCCCTTGAGTTCACTGATCTAGCTTATTACTCTTTGGTTCGCGGGATACCCTAGACAACTAGGGTCACTCGAAGGATTTCAGCTTGTGATTTGCCCCATGGAAAGTTTGTGAAGATTTGGAGGTCACCTCGAGGACTACCACGAGTTACTGCACTTTTTATTCGTGAAATAGACTCAAGGAGAAGAAGGTGAGCCTTTGTGGTGTTTGTGGGTCATTCGTGATAACCCACACCTCTCCAACGGTGACGTAGCCCCCCAAGAGAGCAAATACTAGGTTACATCGTTATCTCTGCGTTTCTCAGTTATTTCTATCTGAGCATCTACTATTGTGATATTCTTCATGCTTGAAGTATCTTATTGCATTATATATGTTGTTTCACTTAGTTGTTAGGATTCACCTTATTTATCTGCATAGCTTAAAACTTGTGAAAAAAGGAAAAAATTATAGAATCATATTCACCCCTTTCACATGGGGCGACCGTGGTGCCAACAATGGTCGTTCAAGATGTAGTGGAGACGTGCAAAGGCGCCGCACAACCGATCGAGATGTAGGTGGGAGTGCAAGGAGTGGTTGGTCGCCCGAGAAGCTAGAAACATATGCGGGGGCGGGGCGTGGACAACCGACCGTCGTGCAGGTGGAGTCCCTAGACATCCCACAACCATCGTGCAGGTGGAGGCCTCCATCTCATGGTCAGGTGGGGAACCGACTGGTGAGGAGTGCCACATGTGGGACTATGGGGGTGGGTTTTCCTTTTGCAATGCCATGACGATAGTTTTTCCTTAATTAAGTGTTCGGGTGGTGCAAAATCTCCTATAGAGTTGATCCAACGACTGGCTATGGATGCTTTGGATGCATAGCTAGAACCCATGGTAGTAAATGTGTGTTTTTACATATATAATGCACAAACATAAATATCACACGCTGACTAAATTTATTGGGCGTACTTTAGAACTGACATAGACAAAGATAAATTTATGATTTTTTCTAAAATGTTACCGAAACAAATCATAAAATTCTCCTCCCTGCCATCAATCCCGCGAGGCGTCCATTTTCCTTCTCGCACATTTCTACCCCCACCTTTCACCCCTTAATCGCTCATTTGCACCCCCATCACGCGTCTCCTCCAATGGCATGTGGTAATGCTCCAGTGCCGGATCTCGGGTTGATCTGGATCTCTCGGTGTGCGTTCGTTGACACCCCTGGGTTCGACGCCTCCGATTGCACATGGCCTAGCAACAACAAGGAGCCTTTTGGGTGCCACGTTTTGTCACCCTCTATTGCAATGCTCCGAGTGGCTCCCGCCACCTCCTCACCCTCCTGATCCTCGGTGTTGATGTGGCCCTGATGCGGCCTCGGCTGCAGCATCGTCGCTACCTAGGGTTGCGGGCCTAGGCGAGACTCAACAACCTTCACCTGCACGAGAATCGTCGCAACTTTTCTACGGTTGTCTCTGAGTGTATTCACAATGGATGTGGACAAGACGACACTTCGCTGCTCCTTGTGCGAATGTTTTTTTTCGAGAATTCTCCTTGTGCGAATGTGATTTCGTTTGTGTGATGGAAACTGCACTGCATGAAAACTGTGTGATTGACGAGCGGCCGGTGCATTGTCCATGATGTTGAATATGATCCCAATCCTATGTACTACAGAAGGAGTCCTTACGGACTAAGGCGTGCCAACCGTGCTAGACGTAGCACATCTACAACTCTATTTCGTGTCCGCCAAGAAAGAGAGTTGTTTGTCCCTTTATATAGTGACAGGTAGTCATAGATTAGATTAAGAGAGTTCCACCATATTGTTAGCACGTAGAGGGTTTGTTTTCTCGTGTATTGTAATACTCCTTCAATTATAGTGATAAGCCGTCGTGCGTTCCGTGGTTTTTTCCCGCAAGGGTTTTCACGTTAAAATCTGTGTTCTTATTCTTCGTTTGATCTACTTTTTACTGTGCGATTGTGTAACATGTGGTATCAGAGCATCAGGTTTGAAGATCAATCTGTTGGCCGGGAGACTTTCCGCTGCGCTCCCGGGCAGTATCGCGCAACGTCATCTTCATTGGATCAACAACGGCATGCCATCAGGCAGTTTTTCAGTTTGAAGCGGCTTTGTTTGAGATCGGATCTGGAGTCGGGCGAAGAGTTTTGTTCGGGCGGTGTCCATGCGCAGCCTTTGACGGTTCACCGAATCGTCGCGTTCTGCTGTGTTGCATCAGAAAGGTTTTTCGTCGCGATGTGCGTCTAAATCCGTTTATATCGCTGATTTCGCGAGACGTCCTGCTATTTCTTTCCGCCGGCAATTGTGCATCAGATCGATTCCAAGGAGGAGCAACCGACCAAGCACCTGCTCTATTACGTGCAGGTCTAGGTGTGCAATCCGTCCAATCGATTTGACGGACACACACATCAATCACCATGGAGTTTCAGATGGATTTTAAAACATGCGTTCATGAAGCATCGACCGGATCAAGTCCCAGTCACGACTATCACGTACCGTTTGCTGCTCACGTGAAGCTTACAAATCAAAAATAAATAAATTCTCTCCCATTGCTACGTGCACTTCAAGACTACCAGAAAAGTTTCTGTGCTATTTTTACTAGTCTGCAGTTTATAGATTCTATTAAGAGTCGTTTTTTTCTGCCTTGTTTCGTCAAGTCAAGATACGGATCATTAATTCTACCACATGTGATATTTATTCTGGTGTAACAATTGGCACGGATAAAGTGAACAATCTGTTTTTCAGCTCGAGCATTGACCCATGCTCTATCCCGGTCCCAATACCGGCTACCCGCGACATCTATATTCGATGATTTGTTGCTGAGATGATCATCGTTTTGTTGTTTAAGGTGGAGTTTGTTGAAGTAGATTCAAGCTCTACTACAGTTTTGGTTCAACGTGTAGGCGATTTTATTTGCGGCATTGGACGACTTGTTCGTTCACGGGGTTATCATATTTGGAGGCTGAAAGTTCAAGTAAGTTTTATGATTGTTCATATTCAATGCAATTTATATGGGAGATATTATGGAGGTAAATTCAGGGTGTGATATTGCTGCGATTATATGAAGAACACAATTCAGAAATTAAAAAATATGGAGGAGGTGATTAAGCCTGTTGGTAGTTAGCATATACTCTTTTCTCTCCAGAGTTTTTTGCCATTATGTATGTGAAGGTTTTTGTCTTTGTTATTCAAGTTTGTGATGAGGATCAGATTGAGGTGCAAGAGGAGATTTGTTTTCTGCTAGATACTACAACATTGTTCGGTTGTCTTTGCTCTTTTAAGAGAGGTCTATTGCAGTGTTTAAGCTCCGTTGTATGTTGAGAAGGTTCCTACATCCGACCTTTGTTCTATATGGACAGTTCTTGACCATATCATGGATTTTTCATTAACCATTATAAGACGGCAGTTTTTGGTGTACGAGATGTCCTCCGTACCAGATGCTCTTGCATGAGTATTGTTTGCCGAGGTTTGTGCTTTTGTTGCACGTTCAGATTCCATGAGATGAGTTCTACACAAAGTTATGTGCACCAAGATGTTGCACTGTGAGCTTTGCGCTCACTCAAGCACCACATGAGATATGATGACTTATGTCATTTGATGATTGAGCAGTTTCTACTTTGGAGGTCAGTGGCATAGACTCAGACTTTTATCCGGTATTATGGAAGACCCAAGTTTGTATGTCTGCTTTGTTGATAGCTATGTTGTTTTTGGACGACCTACCGTTTGATTTGCTCAATGTGACTTCATAGAAGTTTATTTGTCCTATGGACGTTTCAAAGCACAATGTTTACTTGTGATGACTTTAATTGATGAGTTGAATGCTATCTATGACTTTTATAAGAGATTTCGGTTCAAGGTGGAGTTTGTTGAATATGATCCGAATCCTATGTACTAAGGAATCCTTACGGACTAAGGCGTGCCAACCGTGCTAGACGTAGCACATCTACAACTCTATTTTGTGTCCGCCAAGAAAGAGAGTTGTTTGCCCCAATATATAGTGACAGGCAGTCATAGATTAGATTGAGAGAGTTCCACCATATTGTTAGCACGTAGAGGGTTTGTCCTCTCGTGTATTGTAATACTCCTCCAATTATAGTGATACGCCGTCGTGCGTTCCGTTGTTTTTTTCCGCAAGGGTTTCCACGTAAAACTGTATGTTCTTGTTCTTCGTTTGATCTACTTTTTGCTGCGCGATTGTGTAACACACGATATAACTACTATGATGTCTTCTAACTCCAACACCCAACAAAGAGGCAGTTCTCCTGTTAGATTTTTTTTCCAGGGCTCCGGGCGGAAGACAATGGTTTTTTTTTCTGAAATATCTATTATATACTAAAAGCAATATAAGGGTGTTTTTCGAGGCGTCACGTTGATCCACCTCACCTAAATTATTTAGACCGTTAGATGTATCATTAGTGGCTATGATTTAATTTAAATTGTATATTATGTAACATATTAGATCGTGACGGGCGGGTCACCGGCCGTGTAAGTCCTTAACTCAACGTTACGTTAATATGAGAAGTTGTACCGTAGCAACGTAAAAAAAAACTCACGCAGAGAAGCATGATCCCTGGATCCGTATCCATCCAGGTTGTATAAGAAAAGGGCAAAGGCATTTATTTAAAGAAAAACGCAGAGGCTACTACAACCAAAAGAATCCATGGATTTCATCTTAAACTAGCTAGCTAGCTCGCTCGCTAACCAGATCGCTCAGCTTCGTTAGTACGTGCATTAGTAGCTAGCATGGTATGGGCAGAACTACAAAAGAAAAGAAAAAAGCTACTGCTACTGAAAGAATTGATCAATTAGCTAGCTAGCTTATATTTTGGTGGACTATTTTAACCTAAGCTTGGTCATAGCTAGCGTAGCACTACCTCATAATCGGTCAGCAAGCTTAGTATTAGATTTAGATTAAATTCAAAAAATGATTGGTACATGTTTAAAAGTAGTATATTTTGCTAGACTATTTTAGCCTACCAAAGCGTATAGTATATTTAGAAATAAAGCTAACTCGAAAACTGATAGGTGACCAAAACGATGCCAAGAAATGATAGGAGATGAAAAAGAACTTCAAAGCAGATCGATACGATGAGATATTGCCTACGGAAAAATATAAGAGGCTCTAAGATTACAATGATTTATACATACATAAATATATACTCCCTCCGTTCGGAAATATAAGATGTTTTAAGTTAGTGAAGCTAATGTATCTAGACACCTTTTAGTGTCTAGGTTCAAATGAATCTATACACACTAAAAGGTGTCTAAATACATTTACTTCACAAACCTAAAACATCTTATATTTCTAAATGGAGGGAGTACATATACATATATCGCTGAATACAAATAAAATTTAAAATTTGTATCAGTTTAGTTAACCTTGCATGATTTGAAAATGCGTGTGATTTCAGCGAGTAGGACCTAAGTCGTCGTACGCATGGTAATTTTAGAGACACAATTCTCGCAAGAAGACAAACTGTCCAACCAGTCTACCATCTGTTGGAGATATGCCCAAGAGGCAATAATAAAAGTGATTGTTATTATATCTTTGTGTTTATGATGAATGTTTACATCCCATGCTATAATTGTATTATTAGGAAACACTAATACATGTGTGTTTTGTAAACATATAAGAGTCCCTAGTAAGCCTCTTGTTGAACTAGCTTGTTGATTAATTGATGATCATGGTTTCCTGATCATGGACATTGGATGTGATTAATAACAAGGTTATATCATTAGGAGAATGATGTGATGGACACACACCCATAGTAAGCGTAGCATAAGATCAAGTCATTAAGTTCACATTGCTGTAAGCTTTCAAATACATAGTAACCTATTCCTTCGACCATGAGGTTATGTTAATCACCATCACCGGATGAATACTTTGATAACATCAAACGCCGCTTCGTAACTGGGTGGTTATAAAAGTGTCATTGGGTATTCTGAAAGTATGTGTTGAAGCTCATGAACCAAGATTGGGATTTGTCCATCCATATGACGGATAGATATGCTCTGGGCCCTCTCGGTGGAATGTCATCTAGTTAGCTTGCAAGCATGTGACTAGGTCACAAGGGATGACATATCACGGAACGAGTAAAGAGTACTTATCAGTAACGAGGAAGAACTAGGTATGGAGATACCGACGATCAAACCTCGGATAAGTATAATATCGTGAGACAAAGGGAATTAGTTTCGTATGTAAGTGGTTCAATCGATCGCGAAGTCATCGTTGAGTATGTGGGAGCCATTATGGATCTCCAGGTCCCGCTGATGGTTATTGATATGAGATGTGTCTCTATCATGTCTACATATTCACGAACCGTAGGGTGACACACTTAAGGTTCGAAGTTGTTTTAAGTAGATATGGAATGTGCGTTGGAGACCGAATGTTGTTCGGAGTCTCGGAATGGATCCGGGACATCACGAGGAGATCCGGAATGGTCCGGAGAATAAGATTCATATATAGGAGATCATTTTATGAGATAGGAAATGTTCCGGAGTGTTTGTATGAGGATTCTAGAAGGTTTCGGAATGTTCCGGAAGGTTCTAGAAGATATCTTGGAGTTTGCTTGAAAATCAAGATAGGGATCAAGGAGTCCTGGTGGGTCAAGATACGGATTCGTGGGGGAGGAGGACTCCTCCCCCCACCTCCAACCCGCCGGCCTAGGGAGGAGAGGAGTCCTACAAGGACTCCCCTCCCCATGGCGCCATCCCCTCTTTAAATAGAGGGGCAGGGGGCGCCCCCTCCTTGCACGCTCTCATAACGTCCAATCTCTGCCGCCTCTCTCCTCCACCATATTCTGCACAGGCATAGGCGAAGCCCTGCAGAATTCTCTACTCCACCACCACCACCACGCCGTCGTGCTGCTGGGATTCCGTGGAGAAGATCTACTACCTCCGCTGCTCGCTGGAACGGGGAGAGGAAGGTCTGCTTCGACTCCGCACGTGTGACCGACTGCGGAAGCGCTGCCGAATTGTAGCGCCGGAAGGATCGTCAACTTGACCAAGGGCGGAAGCGCTGCTGGAACGCGACGCCGGAAGGATCGTCTACTTGACCGAAGGCGGAAGCGCTGCTGGAACGCGACGCCGGAAGGATCGTCCACACGATCTTGAGATCGGCAAGTGATCGACTACATCAACCACGAGATCTAATCTCGTTAACGCTTTCGGATCTACGAGGGTTAGTTCCTATCTATCTCGTTGCTCATGTCTCATAGATTAGATCTTGGCTTTTATCTGGATTGGATCTAGGTTTTGTTCGTTCTTGCGGTAGAAATTTTTTGTTTTCCATGCTACGAACCCATCAGTGGTATCAGAGCCGTATCTATGCGTAGATCTGTTGCACGAGTAGAACACAATGGTTTTGTGGGCGTTGATGCTTTTGTTGTCGGTGTCTTAGCGTGTACTTTGCATCTTGCGGTATGGTGGGATGAAGCGGCTCGGGCTAACATTACATGTCATCGCACATGAGACTTGCTCCACGCTTGACGTGCAACTTGCCTTGCACAAGTGGCTTTGCGGGTGTCTGTCTCTCCCACCATAGTTAAGATTCAATTTACAATGAGCATCTTGACAACACTTGTATCAACGTTGTGGTTCATGTTCGTAGGTAAGATCGGTCTTATGCGAAAGCCCCAAACCACGTAAAACTTGCAAAGAAAATTAGAGGCGTCTAACTTGTTTTTGCAGGGGTTTTGTGATGTGATATGGCCAACATGTGATTGTGATTGTATTTGATGTATGCAATGATCCTTGTTGTAATATGGCAACCGGCAGGAGCCTAATGGTTGTCTTTAATTTTGTTAAGACCTGCGTGTCTATTCATCTTGTAATAGCTTTATTCCAAGTAGTTGTAATAGTTGCTGGTGATGATGGACAACCATGAGGCGACGTCACTGACCTTGACGCAATGCTGGTGATGATGGAGATCATGTTCGTGCTTTGGAGATGGAGATCAAAGGCACAAGAAGAAAAGGCCATATCATATCACACTTATTATGAATTGCCTGTGATGTTAATCCTTTATGCATCTTGTATTGCTTAGATCGTGACGGTAGCATTATAAGATGATCCCTCTCACTAAATATCAAGTAATAAAGTGTTCACCCTTAGTTGGCACCGTTGCTAAGACTCGTCGTTTCGAAGCATCTCGTGATGATCGGATGTGATAGATTCTACGTGTGCATACAACGGGTGCAAGCCAGATTTGCACATGCGGAAACTAAGGTTGTCTTGACGAGCCTAGCATGTACAGACATGGTCTCGGAACACGGAATACCGAAAGGTAGAGCATGAGTCATATAATTGATATGATGAACATGAAGATTGTTCGCCGATGAAACTACATCTTCTCTCGTGAAGATCGGACTTGGTGTAGTGGACTTGGTTCATGTAATCACTAAGACAATGTGAGGGATGTTGTTTTGAGTGGGAGTTCACCTAGTTAGTTTGATAATTAAACTTGAACTCAATTTGTCATAAACTTAGTCTAAACTACTTGCAAATTGTTGTAGATTATGGCGACCCCCTCCATCAATTTCAATGCGTTCCTAGAGAAAGAAAATCTTAAAAATAATGGAAGCAATTTCACGGACTGGTTCCGTGGACTGAAGATCGTCCTCAGGGCTGGTCAGTTGACCTATGTGCTCGATGCACCGCTAGGTGACCCACCTGCAGATAATGCCACCGATGACGAAAAGAATGTTTTCGCCACTCGGAAGAATCATTACTCCACAGTTCAGTGTGCCATCCTGTACGGTTTAGAAGCGGAGCTCCAACAGCGTTTTGAGCACCACGACCCGTTCGAGATCATTAAGGAGCTCAGGCTAATTTTTGAGACTCGCGCGGCAATGGAGAGCTATGAGGCCTCCGAGAAATTCTTTAACTGTAAGATGGAAGAAGGAAGCTCCGTTAGCGAGCACGTGCTCACCATGTCTGGGTACGCTAAGAAGCTCCAAGAGTTGGGAATATCGATTCCTAATGAATTGGGGATTCACCGTCTCCTTCAATCACTGCCACCAAGTTACAAGAACTTTGTGATGAACTACAACATGCACTGCATGAACAAGACGTTGCCTGAACTGTCGTCCATGCTAAAAACTGCTGAAGTGGAGATCAAGAAGGAGCACCAAGTGTTGATGGTCAATAAGACCACCAATTTCAAGAAACGGCGCAAGCCTAAGAACAAGGGCAACTTCAAGAAGGACGGCAGGAAAGCTGCCGCACCTGCTAAGAAGCCCAAGGCTGGTCCTAAACCTGAAACTGAGTGCTTCTACTGCAAGGGTGCTGGTCACTGGAAGCGTAACTGCCCCAAGTACCTGGCGGATCTGAAGAACGGCAACATCAAGAAGAAAGGTATATTTGATATATGTGTTATAGATGTGTATCTTACTAGTAATCGTAGTAGTGCCTGGGTATTTGATACTGGTTCGGTTGCTCATATATGTAACTCGAAACAGGAGCCGCGGAATAAACGAAGACTGGCAAGAGATGAGGTGACGATGCGCGTTGGAAATGGCTCCAAGGTTGATGTGATCGCCGTCGGCACGCTCCCTCTACATCTACCTTCGGGATTAGTTTTAAATTTAAATAATTGTTATTTGGTGCCTGCGTTAAGCATGAACATTATATCTGGATCCTGTTTATTGCGAGACGGTTACTCTTTTAAATCTGAGAATAAAGGTTGTTCGATTTATATGAGTAATATCTTTTATGGTAATGCACCTGAGATGAATGGTTTATTCTTACTGAATCTCGATAGTAGTGATACACATGTTCACAACATAGATGCTAAACGAATTAAATTGAATGATAATTCTACATACATGTGGCACTGTCGTCTTGGTCACATTGGAGTGAAGCGTATGAAGAAACTCCATTCAGATGGACTTCTTGAATCACTTGATTTTGAATCACTTGAAAGATGCGAAGCATGTCTAATGGGAAAAATGACTAAGACTCCATTCTCTGGGACAATGGAGCGAGCTACAGACTTATTGGAAATAATACATACCGATGTGTGCGGTCCAATGAGTGTAGCATCGCGTGGTGGATATCGTTATGTTCTCACCTTCACGGATGACTTGAGTAGATATGGGTATGTCTACTTCATGAAACATAAGTCCGAAACTTTCGAGAAGTTTAAGGAATTTCAAAGTGAAGTGGAGAATCATCGTAACAAGAAGATTAAGTTTCTGCGTTCTGATCGCGGGGGTGAATATCTAAGTTATGAGTTTGGCATGCATTTAAAGAAATGTGGAATACTTTCACAGTTGACACCGCCGGGAACACCACAGCGTAATGGTGTGTCCGAACGTCGTAATCGAACTCTCTTAGATATGGTTCGGTCTATGATGTCTCTTACAGATTTACCGTTATCATTTTGGGGCTATGCATTAGAGACAGCCGCATTCACTTTAAATAGGGCACCATCTAAATCCGTTGAAACGACACCGTACGAATTGTGGTTTGGTAAGAAACCTAAGTTGTCGTTCCTTAAAGTTTGGGGATGCGAAGCATACGTAAAGAAGTTACAACCTGATAAGCTAGAACCCAAAGCGGAGAAATGCGTCTTCATAGGATACCCTAAAGAAACAATTGGGTATACCTTCTATCATAGATCCGAAGGCAAAGTTTTTGTTGCAAAGAATGGATCCTTTCTTGAGAAGGAGTTTCTCTCGAAAGAAGTGACTGGAAGGAAAGTAGAACTCGATGAGGTTATTGAACCTTCTCTCGGATTTGAGAGTAGCGCAGCACCGGAAGATGTTTTTGTGCCGCCTGCACCAATTGGAGAGGAAGCTAATGATAATGATCATGAAACTTCGAACGAAGTTACTACTGAACCTCGCAGGTCAACGAGGGTTCGTACCACTCCTGATTGGTATGATTCTGCCTTGAACGTCATGTTGGTGGACAACGCCGATGACCCTGCGACGTATGAAGAAGCTATGGTGAGCCCAGATTCCGACAAATGGCTAGAAGCCATGAAATCCGAAATGGGATCCATGTACGAAAACCAAGTGTGGACTTTGGTGGACTTACCGGATGGCCGTAAGGCTGTCGAGAACAAATGGATTTTTAAGAGAAAAACAGATGCTGATGGTAATGTTACCGTCTATAAAGCTCGACTTGTCGCGAAAGGGTTCCGACAAATTCAAGGAGTTGACTATGATGAGACATTCTCACCAGTAGCGAAGCTAAAATCTGTGAGGATTTTGTTAGCAATTGCTGCACATTTTGATTATGAGATTTGGCAGATGGATGTCAAAACGGCGTTCCTTAATGGTGATATTGAGGAAGAGTTGTATATGGTACAACCCAAGGGTTTTGTCGATCCTAAAGATGCTAACAAGGTATGCAAATTTCAGCGCTCCATTTATGGACTGAAGCAAGCATCCCGTAGTTGGAATCAACGTTTTGATAAGGTAATCAAAAACTTTGGATTTATACAAACTTATGGAGAAGCTTGTATTTACAAGAAAGTGAGTGGGAGCTCTGTAGCATTCCTAGTACTGTATGTAGATGACATATTGTTGATTGGGAATGATATAGAACTTCTTAATAGCGTCAAAACCTATTTGAATAATAGTTTTTCAATGAAGGATCTTGGCGAAGCGGCATACATTCTAGGCATCAAGATTTATAGAGATAGATCAAGACGCCTAATAGGGCTTTCACAAAGTACATACTTGGACAAAGTTCTAAAGAAGTTTAGAATGGAAGATAGCAAGAAAGGGTTCGTGCCCATGTTGTCAGGTAAGACCTTGAGTAAAACTCAAAGTCCAGCTACGGCAGAAGATAGAGAGAAAATGAATAAAATTCCCTATGCCTCAGCCATAGGTTCTATCATGTATGCCATGCTGTGTACAAGACCGGATATAGCACATGCTGTTAGTTTGACTAGCAGATATCAAAGTGATCCTGGAGAGGAACACTGGACAGCGGTCAAGAATATCCTAAAGTACCTAAATAGGACTAAGGATATGGTTCTTTCTTATGGAGGTGATGAACAGCTTGTTGTAAACGGTTACACCGATGCTAGTTGGAACACCGATCCGGATGACTCAAAGTCACAGTCGGGTTACGTATTTATTTTGAATGGTGCTGCAGTAAGCTGGAGGAGTGCGAAGCAAAGCGTTGTGGCGAAATCTTCAACTGAATCGGAATACATAGCTGCTTCGGAGGCTGCACAAGAAGCCGTTTGGATGAAGGAATTCATTACTGAACTCGGCGTGGTTCCCAGTGCGTTGGACCCGATGGCCATCTACTGTGACAACACAGGTGCCATAGCTAATGCACAAGAGCCAAGGTCACATAGCAAGCTGAAGCACATCAAGCTACGTTTCCACGCTATTCGCGAGTATGTCCGAGATGGTGACATAAAGATTTGCAAAGTACACACTGATCTGAATGTGGCAGATCCGTTGACTAAACCTCTCCCTAGGGCAAAGCATGACCAACACCAAAACGCCATGGGTGTTCGGTATATTACCATGTAATCTAGATTATTGACTCTAGTGCAAGTGGGAGACTGTTGGAGATATGCCCAAGAGGCAATAATAAAAGTGATTGTTATTATATCTTTGTGTTTATGATGAATGTTTACATCCCATGCTATAATTGTATTATTAGGAAACACTAATACATGTGTGTTTTGTAAACATATAAGAGTCCCTAGTAAGCCTCTTGTTGAACTAGCTTGTTGATTAATTGATGATCATGGTTTCCTGATCATGGACATTGGATGTGATTAATAACAAGGTTATATCATTAGGAGAATGATATGATGGACACACACCCATAGTAAGCGTAGCATAAGATCAAGTCATTAAGTTCACATTGCTGTAAGCTTTCAAATACATAGTAACCTATTCCTTCGACCATGAGGTTATGTTAATCACCATCACCGGATGAATACTTTGATAACATCAAACGCCGCTTCGTAACTGGGTGGTTATAAAAGTGTCATTGGGTATTCTGAAAGTATGTGTTGAAGCTCATGAACCAAGATTGGGATTTGTCCATCCATATGACGGATAGATATGCTCTGGGCCCTCTCGGTGGAATGTCATCTAGTTAGCTTGCAAGCATGTGACTAGGTCACAAGGGATGACATATCACGGAACGAGTAAAGAGTACTTATCAGTAACGAGGAAGAACTAGGTATGGAGATACCGACGATCAAACCTCGGATAAGTATAATATCGTGAGACAAAGGGAATTAGTTTCGTATGTAAGTGGTTCAATCGATCGCGAAGTCATCGTTGAGTATGTGGGAGCCATTATGGATCTCCAGGTCCCGCTGATGGTTATTGATATGAGATGTGTCTCTATCATGTCTACATATTCACGAACCGTAGGGTGACACACTTAAGGTTCGAAGTTGTTTTAAGTAGATATGGAATGTGCGTTGGAGACCGAATGTTGTTCGGAGTCTCGGAATGGATCCGGGACATCACGAGGAGATCCGGAATGGTCCGGAGAATAAGATTCATATATAGGAGATCATTTTATGAGATAGGAAATGTTCCGGAGTGTTTGTATGAGGATTCTAGAAGGTTTCGGAATGTTTCGGAAGGTTCTAGAAGATATCTTGGAGTTTGCTTGAAAATCAAGATAGGGATCAAGGAGTCCTGGTGGGTCAAGATACGGATTCGTGGGGGAGGAGGACTCCTCCCCCCACCTCCAACCCGCCGGCCTAGGGAGGAGAGGAGTCCTACAAGGACTCCCCTCCCCATGGCGCCATCCCCTCTTTAAATAGAGGGGCAGGGGGCGCCCCCTCCTTGCACGCTCTCATAACGTCCAATCTCTGCCGCCTCTCTCCTCCACCATATTCTGCACAGGCATAGGCGAAGCCCTGCAGAATTCTCTACTCCACCACCACCACCACGCCGTCGTGCTGCTGGGATTCCGTGGAGAAGATCTACTACCTCCGCTGCTCGCTGGAACGGGGAGAGGAAGGTCTGCTTCGACTCCGCACGTGTGACCGACTGCGGAAGCGCTGCCGAATTGTAGCGCCGGAAGGATCGTCAACTTGACCAAGGGCGGAAGCGCTGCTGGAACGCGACGCCGGAAGGATCGTCTACTTGACCGAAGGCGGAAGCGCTGCTGGAACGCGACGCCGGAAGGATCGTCCACACGATCTTGAGATCGGCAAGTGATCGACTACATCAACCACGAGATCTAATCTCGTTAACGCTTTCGGATCTACGAGGGTTAGTTCCTATCTATCTCGTTGCTCATGTCTCATAGATTAGATCTTGGCTTTTATCTGAATTGGATCTAGGTTTTGTTCGTTCTTGCGGTAGAAATTTTTTGTTTTCCATGCTACGAACCCATCACCATCAAATCATTAAACTTTGTCGATACAAAAGATCGAAAAGACAAGGCATGAGAACAACCGGTTTCATGAACTACCGCATGATAAACGTTGATCCATAAGAAATACCAATAATTAAACAAAGTCAATACATCTTTATTCTAAACCACACCATATTAACCATCAAGATATTGTCGCAAAACACACTGACACAACATATACTCCATCCGTCCATAATAACTGACTTGACATTGTCTAGATATGAACGTATCTATACACTAAAATGTGTCTAGATATATTCAAATTTAGACAAACCTATGTCAGTTATTTTTGGACGGAGGGAGTATAAACTACAATCTAGAGATTGTTGAGTACTTCAATCACCTCCTGGAGCCTTCACCAGTTGTTGAAAGTTAGTTGAAACGAGGGATATTGAAACAATATCTTTTCAATAAAAAGGGAAATCATACATACAAGGTTCGAGGCGAAGCTAATCTCATAGTTAAATAAGTGGTGGGATCCTTATGCTCGTACGTTTATTCTTACAAGAGAAGACATATAACTTTCACAAAAAGAATAAAAAGAATAATATCCTCACAAAATCCAATGACATTACAAACTCATGAAAACGTATATTTGGTCCTTATAGTCACATACCCAAACCAATGAGTATTCTTATAGGAAACATCTAAAAGTCACTCGCATAAACTTTCTCGATCAATAAAACTCACGCTTATCAATTACACAATCAAGGCACAATTCATTTATTAGTGCACTTAAGGATAAAATTATTAATGCATCATCATATTTTAATTGTCCATGTTAGAAGGGAGACAATTTTACACTAAAAATAATAGAAAAATTACAATGTGGTAGTGTGTACATAAAGAGACATGATGGAAGTTCATGTAGAATGAAATAAAAATAAAAATGATCCTAACTATGCGTAAGGAGAATCAAACCAACATCTTACCATAATTCATTTTTAAATAAACTACAACCAATAACAAATCAAATTCAATAGATCATCATACTTATTGCACCTGAAATAGTCTGATGTTCCTAAAGTGCATGGGGTTTAATAATAAGTATTAGAACCTTAAGTGTATCAGGTTATCAGTAGTTTGTAATAAACAGTCTAAACTCCGCAAGACAAACATACCACAGTTTACTTAAATGTCATACATAAGCATAATCCAATAATAGCATAGTTAGAAGGATTAAAGATGTAAAAGCTTTCAATTAGCTAAAATTTGTGCAATCCCTTATGGGGGTGTGTGTATACAAAAGTGTATGACACCTTACCTTATGTAGATGATATAATGAAGTGGTGGATTTCTCTAGATAACTTTAAAATTTAGGGAGCTTTGTAACTGGATTTGATCACTAGGACATAATCAACCTTAACCTATTGGAACAACTGGGGTAAGAGAAATATAGTGGTATCAAGTTAAATATGTGCATGGATGTGGATAATCGGTGCTCGGTTATTAAGGATGTGATTGCTTGAGATAGAGGAATGATACTATTACATAAGTACCAATACCAACAAAATTGGTTGTTGTGAATACACTTACAACATATTCCCACAACTTATTCAAAATTATCTCAAAGTAGTGGAATATTTTGAATTGGATTTCTTAGAGATCAAGATTATTTACTCCTTAGGATTATAAAAATATAAATTATTTGTATAAATAACAGTCAAGTGGAAGTAAATTTCTTTTCAACATGACATTTTGAAATTTATTTATATATAACCAGTTCTTATGATTTTCCTATGATGTACATGATTAAATAAAATATTATGTAAATTCAAAAATTCCGAGAAAGTTCATTTGTTTTCTTGGATCCTTACAATTATTAGGATACATCATTGGAATTTGCAATCACTTAAAAAAATGGTGGTTGATTAAGATGCCAAAACTATGTCATACATACATGAAAATGCAATAATGTTGTATGAAAAGACAAATACAACCGAGAAAAAGAGCATATAATGACTTGATTTAATAGTATAGTTCAAAATAGTTCAGCATAATACTACATCCACTATAAAAAAGATACGTCATTATTATTAGTATGAAAAAATATTTATTACAACCTTAAAAATAAAGTCATGCCGATTAATTTGAGATAAAAGTATTTCCTTAATTATGTAATAAGGTAACTATTGGTCCACTTGTATATTTTAGACTGGCCATTTCTAAGACGTCATGCATTTCAAATCAATATAATAATGTCGTATATTTTTATGAGGTAAAATTATCTGATAAAAGTACAATTAAAATTCTTAATGTTCATTCGACCATTAATGAGGATAAACTCTTTGTACCAAAAAGGAGGGACGAAAAATTATTAACCTTATTAAATATATTCTATTCACTCAAAATGGTCTAAACATTGTGGAATCATTACTCAAGTAAACCCTACTTATTTAAGAATGTGAGTGTTAGCCTTGCATCCTATATCTTAGATGACATAAAAATACAAGCTATCTCATGATTTAAACTTAAATTTTGTATACCCATTTAATATCATGAAGAAGTTTCAAATATGTTCATTAATATAGTGTGTTGAATATCCCAATAGTCTTTCACCCATAAACTAAATACGGTTAAATATCTCTGCTATGGATGTGATATCTATTTACTTTAGATAAACAAAATTATGGCTGCATATTGTATTACTCTCAACCATATAATATTAAGAATTTATGAAGATATTTATTATTATTTTTGACACAATAAAGATGATTCTCTTCAATAAAAAATAAATAAAGATGGCGCCCTCGCATTTGCGAGGGCCACCATGCTAGTTTAGTGAAGACAAATACAGAGATCGGGTTCACGGGAATTTGTTCTGCATAGGGCTAGGACGACAGGGACATCAGTGTGAATCAATAACGTTGAAATCCAAAGGTTTACATCGGATTCATCAAGTCATTGCTTAGTTTTTTAACGGATTTGTACCTCGTTGCCTTGTTTATTCCTGTCATTCCTCTCCATCTTGACCTTTTCCAATTGGACAAGGATAGGTGCATCTTCCCTGCCATTTGCTAATTTTCTTTATTCTCCCTGCAGTTCTTGTACACATCATTTTATTATTGATCAGTGCCCCCATCTTCTGATCATCGACATCCCATTATTTAGGGAATAGAACATTTGTTTATGAACCATTGTATATTTGTAATATGGATCTATCTTGTGATCATCTCAAGATTTGAATAATGAAATATCCATGTCAATACGTTTGAAATGTCTTCTACTCCGTAGACCTCTTTAATTTGTGAAGCGGTCCTTTGAGATAGATAGATCATAGATGGTCCATGTATACCTTGGCCAACTGGTAGCCATTGTGTTTGTTTTCTTCTAGCGATGGTCCCTCTGAATGACTCTCGGTTGGTACTATAGCACTAATCAAGACAAATTAAGCACAAAAATTGCTGAGACAGCAAGGACCCACTAGACAAGAAGATAACACTATCCAGAACCAAGTAGTACATCACGAAAATCCATCCCTCAAAAATTAAAATCCTAATCAAAATGTCCTACGTATGAAATTGACATTATTTCAAGAATAAAAATCCCAACCAAACTTTCTTACCAAACTAACATTATTTCATTTTTATCTTCTTTTAGGAAATGATTTACTTTAAATCCGAAAATATGTACACATATGCATCTGAAATAAGCCATGAACCTCTCCTGGTTTTAGTCACCAAGCAACTGTGTGATACACTGAAACTTGTGGTTCTACTTGGGCAATTTGAATCAAAATGAAAAGGTCGCCACCAAACCATGCCATGAGTGAGATTCAGAGAAGGCTTGGCTGGCTTGGTTGATGTTGTGCCATTTCCAGGATGGAGGTTGGGTTCTGGTGGAAGCGGATGAGGACAGTGACGAGGGGCAGGGTGGGGCATTTGACATTTCCATCACCATCACCTTCGTGAAGAGCACCTACCAGACATTTCAAGGATAAGAATTAGTACCACGTCTTTATTAATAATTATTAGTGTTGTTATGACCTTTTTAAGAAGTTGCAAGATCAGTGGTCATGTCTATAGCAAGATAGAGATTTTGAGAGAATTTCAGCGGCGGATCGCATATGCACTGTTCATGTCTGTTTTGTTGTCCGCGGATAGCGCGACCCAAAAAAGAGCTCCCAACGGGGACACAAATGCATGGCATGCTCTAGACCGGTGCATTCACGGTCCAATTCTGGGCCGCGTTTGCGCTCGTGCGTGTTCACGCTGGCAGCGCGAGCGTCCTCTGTCCGTCTGCCCTGGCCCACATGTCGTTGTGATAAGATATAATTTTCATTAAACTAGAAGTAGATACATGGTGCCGGCATATCACCTAATACTATTGCCGGAGTTCGGGCCGGAAAGGACGCTGGCGATGCTACCCGACAGGGTGCCCGAGTCTGGGTTGCCGGGTTGTGCGGGCAGCTCCCCGCGCTCTCCATTGGCGACCGTGGGTCACCCGCAACCGTCGCTGCTGACGCTTCCTTCACACGCTCCCTCCTTTCGTACCTCTCGACGCAGGCGGCGCGATGCCGCTCCGCCGCCGAGGTGTCCGGTGCGCGGCGCCGACGATCCCCAACCACTGTGGCCCCGCCCACGAGCGCGGCCTGTAGGAGGAGGTCGTTATAGTGGTTGACCTCATTGGACCCCCCTGCTCGGCAGCGAGCTCCTCCTCGGCGATCTCGCGCTCAGTGGCAACGGCCTCCCGCGCCGCGAGTTCCTGCGCCTCCGCTTCCTGCCCCTCCGGCCTGCTCGGCCTGCTGCTTTGCCTCAGTCTCCCGCTCGGCGGCGATGAAGCATCGACCCTTCTCCTCATGTGTGGCTGAGCGGATGGAGTCCGGGATGACGTGACTTTTGAGGGTGGCGCCGATGACGTTGGCGGTGCGCTTGTCCCGTGCCATCTTGAAGGAGGCGAAGAGATCCCCTAGTCCAGCTCCTCCGTGGCCTCCTGCGCAAGCTGGTCCTCCTCGCCGTCCGCGCCGTCGAGGAACTCGAGCTCCTCCGTGACCTCCTCTGGTGGCGGTTTCTCCATCGGTGCCTCCTCCTCAGCGTCCGCCCAGGTGGTAGGCAGGCGACGAAGCATTTTGGCTAGGAATGGTGCGGCCAGTGCCGCCGGCGCAGCCCCACAACGGCGAATGGTAGGAAAGACAAGCGCGCGCGAAAAATAACAAGGGGCGGGCACGGGAAACTTGCTGACGCGCAGGGGAAACCTCGGACGGGAAGCGTGGCCTGCCTGCCATTGTAGGCGCCACGGAGCTAGGGGTAGACGAAAGTCAAAAAAATACTCACCCCCGTTGGGTGCGTGTGCGGACAGGACCGGAAGTACCGGACACGCCCCAAAATGGACGAATCCGACCGATTCAGTGTCCAATTTGCGACCGGCCGCTGAGATGCTTTGGTGCACGGACGGAAGAATGAATGAATGCGCTGCAGATTCTTTTTTAGATGGAGGCGCTACAGATTTGACCTTTAGAATAGTAGGTTTGCTGTTCATTCAGGATCTGTCATCGGTGCACATTTGCGCGCTATCTCATGTGAAAATGACCTCTGTACTAGTATGTGGTAAAATTATGTTTGGGTTGCCACACTGTGCTCTCGTTTTAGGCCGTGTGGTAAAATTCGAACGACTCTAAGATTCATAGCCTAAAATTGTGCACTGTGAAACGCCGTAATTTTGCTGCTACTACTAGTAGTTTGGAATTCACGAGCTTCACAACTCGTCTCTTCTTTTTTACCACGTGGCAAAGCTTAGCAAGCTATATGATTTTTTTAAAAAGAAACCGAATTGGATCTTTTATTTTTAATTACATACTTACTAGTAATGGTCGTTTCATGATCCTTTTCCATCTTACACTTGGTCAAACAGTTGTTAGTGTGAAAAGAAAACTTTGAAGTCAAGTGGTCAACGGACTAAAAAGTTCCATACCTTACTCATTTGAGGTACGGAATTTGTTTAGTTGAAGTTTGAGTCTTTTCATTTCTTGGTCACGGTCAAACCGTGTATGTGCACTGAGATATTTTCCATCAAGTGGAGAAACTTGATGCTCTCTAATTTGGGTAATCTTGTCTAAATCGACGGTTTTTCGCACGCCGCGCTATTTTAGCGTTTCTGTTAGAGATGATCTAATTAAGTGTGAAAAGAAAAGCTTTGAAGTCAAGTGGTCAATAGACCAAAAAGTTCCAAAACTTACTCACCGTGGTTTGGACTTCATTCAGTTGAGTCTTTTCTATTCTTGGTCACCGTCAAACTGTGTACTTGCGCCGATATATTTTCCACCCGCGGAGAAACTGGATGTTCTCTAAAATTCCGGTGAACTGGTAACTACAACTTGTAAAGTGTAATGCAAAACAGATACAGAGTACTGATTTGTTGCGTAAACGGGTAACTCTCTAATTTGTTTTGGCGAAAAATTTTATCGATAAATTAATACTCATCAACGGTAGTACAAAGAGCCAAAAAATTAATAAAGAATACTATAAATATGTACTTGGATCACCTAATTTGTTTGGCGGTTTTCCTTAATTAACCCTGTGCCGTATGGGATTTCAAATTTTGGTTTTCTTTATTTCTGGATCAACCCTCTTCCTCCTGATGAACCCCTAGAAGCTCTCGATCCGTGATGAGGTTTCTTCAAAACAAAAAACAAATGAGCACAATTCAGCCTGGCCGTCCATTATTTTACCTTGTTTGGCCCGTACAAGAGAGGTACATCGCCACGTCGACTTGCCTTTAAGGCTTTGCTCAAAAGCTTGCAAGAGATCCCAATGAGCTAGTAGTACTCTACTTATTGGGAGGAGGCACGGTCAAGGACACCAGCATGGCAATGAATGCCTATTATTCCTTGGTGCACGCACATGGCTCTGCAGTTTGTTGTTATATTTTGGCGGTGACCCAACATCCGCTTGTTGGCGCAGAGAAATATCTACCACCGAATTTGCAGATAGAATAGATCTAGTAATAACAAAAAAAAATGGGTGATCTAAAAAATGGTGGGTACTCCCTCCGTTTTAGAATATAAGATATTTTAGGTTTATGAATATAGTGTATCTTGTCCCATTTAGTATGTAGATTCACTCACTAAATGGATCTAGATACACTCTTTTTATAAAGCTAAAACATTTTATATTTTAGAACAGAGGGAGTACGTGAGAAGGCAGCTTTTGTGGTCAAGATGGCGACCAAGCGCTGGTACACACGGAACAGAAGGAAGTGGAGGGGAGGGGATCAATGTAGGATCGTCTCGGGTCCGTCAGCATCATGGTGGCACGTTTACAGCTGCTATAAGGTTGAACCGCGCGCCTCCTCCTCCTCCTCACGACCCGTTCAACCCGACCACGACCACATGCACCTATCAGCGCCCATCACGTCCCCTTAGCACACGCTTACACACTGCTGTTGGAGACCAAGGAAAAACGATTACTAGGATCTAAGCCGTGATGACTGGAGTCATGTCCACAGCTCCACCACCGACCGGAAGATCCTGCAGCAATGCCGTCCTGGTCATCCTGCCAAACCGTGTGCTAGGACCAAACCGAAGACATATACTAACAGAAGATTTTTGTTGTTCATTCTGGGAAGCCACTAGTCCAGTCAGTCGGTGCGACTCAATGCAAGGGCCATGTGCTGAGGAATCTTGAACTGTTATTGTTAGTGGCAAACATCCCTGCCTGAGTCATGCTCCTAGCAGCAGCAGAGCATATGTTATTCAACCATCTGTATCCTACTGCCGTCCACTCACTAATGCCATCTCTTCTGAATCTACAGGGCACTGCTGCTAAACATAAAATCCAGGGTCCGTTAGGAGGTGCTTACATCTGAGCCTCGCCAACCAACCGGTCCAACACGTACTCTCCTGTCCACGTGAAGCTGTTGCTCCCGTATCCAATTACTAGCAACAGTTGATGGGACAGAGGATGATTGATGATGAACATGCGAATGCTTAGCCTAAATTGTGCCAAACGATGCAAGAAAAACTAGACTCGTGCGCATCCATAAGGTTCACACCGTCGTTCTCATGTTCCAACTTCCCATCACACACTAGTTCACACTTCACACTTCTCACCAGGCATGGAAAGCATACCATATCAAACAAAATGTTCCAGCCACGAACCAAGAAACTCGCTACTTACAAGGCGTTTTTTATCTTTCATTTATTTTTCACATGGCACTACTACTTGAAAGGACAGTACCAACTGCTCACGACTGGGCCATCAGGATGAGGAGCCCGACGCAGTGGCGTCTTCCCATCGACGGAGTTGGTCGGTGGCATGCGCGCAGAGGGAGGAGCTGTTGTGCAGCAGGATCAGCTTCAGCCCCCTGGCGGCCTCCGTGGGCCTCGGGACGTTCCTCCTGGCTTCACGCTGGTGGTGGTGGCTGTTGTAGTAGTTCTCCGCCAGGGCAGTCTCCTCCAGGCGAGACCACGCCGCCCCCCTCGGCACGCTGGCCGACCACATGAACCTGCCAGAGCAAGGGTTCATCAGCGTCTCCCGGAACTCCTTGGCTCCCTCGCACAGCAGGCCCTGAGAAAACCAAACAAGATAACCCCAGTTAGAAATCTGAACACTAAGAAATTGTCTTTTGACAGGTCTGCACAGAGATTCAAAGAAACATTGTACCTCTGACATGGCTTTGATCTTGAGGGCGACGCTGTTGGACAGGATGACCATGTTCTGGCCGCCCCTCAGCTTGTTGAAGAGGAGGGCGCAGTCGAGGACACGGTCCTCGGTCTTCGGGGAAACGATGTCGGCGAAGCTTCTCGGGGAGAAGATCTCGGTGAAGCCTCTTGGGGAGAAGAGGGACAGCATTGTGTTGAAGGTGCTGGAAGCAGTGGCGGCTTCTTTTTCTTCACCCTGGCGTTGCGTTTCCGTAGGAGTTGCAGGCGGGGTTGGTGCCACCGGCAACATCTCGGATGAACTCTGCACGTGGATCCACCAGCTCTCGTTCTCCATGCAATCCTCGATCCACTGGAGTATGGAGGTGGCCTTTGTTGACCTCTTGAACAGGCCCTCCCGCTGTTTCATGCAATCGAGCTCCCTGATCACTGCCAACACGTAAAACAGGGTTTCAGTGGATGGAAATAGCACATCATGAAGATGCAGTCACAGTTCAGCTAATGATAAAAAACTGGGAGTTTCAGCTCAAAATACTGCATACGAGAGGTGCAATGGGGGTAACAATGCACAGAACTGAGAGCAATTGAGTACACATGGCTACGGGCACTTATTCAGTTAGTAATAGCATAATAAGATGTCAACACTTGGAAATTACAGAAGCACAGCTCTTTAGTTAATTACCATCATAGCATGAGAATAGTGTTGCAAATGAGTATAGTAGCAAGTAAAGCGGTACTTTAGTGACTGGAGCAGCTTGGCAGGATGGAACATAATCATTCAGTAATAATCTCACTCAGGTAAGAAAATATAGTATATGTGGCAATAGAAACATGCTGTATATAAAGTAAGCACATTTCCCCTTGTTCAAATATTCACCGAGTAAGAACATCATAGCACGACAGACGAAACAATTACTATATTGGTCTTAACTTACCGATTCTTGGTATGATTAGATGAGTTCCTTTTATGCCTTTTAGTAGCATTATAGACTTCCTTGATTCGTCGTCAAGAAGACAATCAGTATCAGCCACCATGGTCCAGACCTTAATCCCTTCTTCAACCCTATCTGATTCTCGGTTCTTATGCTGTTCACCATCAAAACGATCCCATATCAGAATCCATATCAAAAGCAAAAGTCAAAAGGATCCCATATCAGAATCCATATCAAAAGCAAAAGTATACAAAATGGAAATTCAGGATATAATCGTTACGATCACTTACTGCATAACTGTTCAGTTCATCTTCCAACCTGATTGAGAAATCAGTTGCTCTAGCATTAGCCTGGGTACAATCAAATGAGCTAGTCGGTCTCAAGGGAGAATTTGACAGAAGGGTCTGGAAAGGGAGCCTATCTTCCACCCTTTTCTTTGTGATTGCACTTTCAATCAGTGCACGGTTTTCAGACATATCCCTTCTTTTCTGAGCTACAGAAGATACTGGTGTAGAGTTCTCTTTGTCAGAGCAGAAGGCCTCTTGATCTTGGTCTGCATCCACTTGGAAGAGGTTCTTTGGAAGACACCTTCTCACTTTCATACCTGTAGATACAGGTGTCAAATTCTCCTTATCTGAATAGAAAACTTCATCATCTACTGTGTGGAAACCATTGGACTTTGATGATAATAGATCATTGCATTTCCGTTTATCGATGCTCCTGTTTGGAGTGTATTCGGCAGACACTGAACTAACCATCCTTGAGCCAAGAACCTCCCTACCAATGGACTTGAGACCTCTAGAGGCAGGTGTCACATTCTCCTTGTCTGGAAAGATGTCTTGCTGCCTTATAGGGGAGGTAGCATCATACTCTGATGAAAGTTCACTGCATTCCGATTGATGGATGCTCTGGTTCAAAGTGTATTCTGCTGACACTGAACTGTCCATTCTTGAGCCAAGAACCATACCAGCAATGGGCTTGAGATCCCTGGAGGCAGGTGCCACATTCTCGTCAGGAAAGACGTCTTGTTGCCTTATAGGGGAGGTAGCATCATACTCTGATGAAAGTTCATTGCATTCCCGTTGATGGATGCTCCGGTTTGAAGTGTATTCTGCTGACACTGAACTGTCCATTCTTGAGCCAAGAACCATACCAGCAATGGGCTTGAGATTCCTGGAGGCAGGTGCCACATTCTCGTCAGGAAAGAGGTCTTGTTGCCTTATAGGGGAGGTAGCATCATACTCTGATGAAAGTTCACTGCATTCCCGTTGATGGACGCTCAGGTTTGAAGTGTATTCTGCTGACACTGAACTGTCCATTCTTGAGCCAAGAACCATACCGGCAATGGGCTTGAGATCCCTGGAGGCAGGTGCCACATTCTCGTCATGAAAGAGGTCTCCTTGTATCCCAGGGGAGATAGCAGCATGATACTCTGTCTCAACTGACATTAATGAAATACAATTTTCAGATGTAAGTTCATTTGACTTCATCTTCTTTCCAATGTTCAGCACAGAGTTTTCACTATCTGAAAAGTTGTCATATTCCAAATTCAGAGGGGAAATGGAATCCATCAACTCTTGGGAACTGGTAGGCTTCAACATTAGCTGACTCCTCTCAAATATTATGTTGCCCGAGACAAGAGGGGTGGTATTCTCTTTGTCCATTAGACTGCTCTCTTCTTTTTCTTCAGTTCCTTTTCCTTCTATATCCATGTTGACAAACATGCTTCCAAAAATCATGCCTTCAAGCTCACGGTCCTCCACAGCAATCTTATTTTGGGACATTTTCTCCTTGTTTGAGAAATCTGCATCCAATTGAAGATGGGATAAACCATCATGCTTCATTTCTTGGTGGTTATTCGTATTTCCACCAGCTATGTCATGCGTGAAAGGCACGGCATCATAGGATTCCATATGTGCAGTAGAATCCAGCTGTTGGATTTGACTTGTGAAGGTTCCAAGTTTGAAAACCAGAGGGGAATCAGAGTCTGGTGTCTCTGGTCTCATCTGTAGTTTTGCATCAAATGAATCTTGTGGGATAGTATTTTCAGAGAAAATGTCATGCTGCTCTGTCTCCTTAGCAAAATTCGGTACAGAGTTTTCTTTATCTGAATGCTCCAAATTCAGAGGGATTGGCACTTCTTGATTCCCCTGGATGATGATGCTGTCCAAGACATGGGGGTTCATGAGGTCCTTTTCTGGTGCAATCATATTTTCCTTTTCTTCGGCTTCTTTGACATCAGAATTGTCAAACAGAACCATGCAGGCTGCACATTCACCGTTGCAGTTTTGAGAACATACAAGATTCTCATATTGGGCTTCTTCTTTCTGATAGCTGTAGCTCAAAGTTCTGCTTCTCCTTCCTGTGTCAATGCGAAGAGATTTGACTGATTTTAACTTGGCCTTCCGGGCCATGGTGCCTGACACATTCTGTTTGTCTGATTGGACTGGTGTTCCAACCGCCTGTATTGTTGAAGAGCCAACAGATTCTGTAACTGAATTCTCACTAACAATCTTTCCCTCTACCACTCCCTCTTTGTTCTCATAGCAATGTGAGAGTGAAGATTCTTTCAGAGAATTGGAATGGGCAGATTCAGGCAATGGTGGCGCTGAGGGGATCTCTTTAGCCCAAAATTCAGTTTGTTCTGACACTATTTGATGACTCGGCTCCTGAGAATTATATTAGATAGTTAGCACTGTAGATAAATACCAACAGTTAAAAGATGTAAAGATCAACACAAAATTAAATGGGGAAAATCAAGCAGTAGAACTCATGTCAACATGTAGCATCCTCAAAAGAAAAAATCAACACATAAAGATACTGGGGAATATAGAATCTAGATATGAGTGTAGACTAATTCTGTAAGCATATCAGGATATCAAAAGAGTTTGCAAACTCTGAAGTAGATAGATATTATTAATTTATCACACAGTTTTATATCAATAGAAGTCTTTTTAAATATCACTAAAAGAACAAGTATTGTTGGCCAAGGAAAATAAACCATGTATATTATTCTACATGAATATTAGTTGGATGTACATAGTTGATTAATTATTAGTTGCTCTTAGTTCTATCATGCATTCAACACAAAATACGTGGCATATAACATCCAGACCTATAGAAAATTCAATGTGCACAAGATTTCTTAGAACCATATATCCCATAAAAACAGCAGCCATAAAAAAATCATTCAGCAAACTAAGTAAAAAGGAATCTGAAATCACCAGGAAAATTTTACTAATGTACAAGTGACCTAAATGGCATACTGGGTAGAATACCAGGAAGCCAGCATGGCACACAAGAAGCTGCTTACTAGCCATAATTTTAAGCATCTTTACATTATCACTGGAAGCAGTGGAAGCTTACTCAAACTAAGTATTAGATTCCAGAAGGACAAGGCACATAAAGTTGTCAATCAGTCATCATTCGTAAGCAACTTGACACTTTAAGCAACGAGGAACATATCATTAATTCATTTGCTGAAATATTTGGTTAAAAAGATGGATCCTAAATTTGAATATAATGCATTTCAGAAAGAAATTAAACATAAATGGATTACTAACATGGATAGAAACTGTAAGATACACTAAAACGGATGAGCTAGAAACTAATAGAATGTCAATATTTGTAAATGTTACCAGATCCAAATTAACCAATCTAACAAACATTTTAAGTTTTTTTTAACATAATGCATTTTCATATTTTGGCATAACAGCGGCAATGTCAGTGGGTAAGTATGGGTTGATATGCAAAAAAGCTCAGCCAAGGGACACAATCAATTGATACCCATATACCAAATCAAGGGACATGAAATGCATCTCAAGTTTCATCAAAGGTTTCAAGTATTAGCTTTCTGGGATTAAACCTGATGAGTGTCCGTGTCCGTTGGCTCCCTCTGCGTAGGAGCCAATTGATTGTGTGCCTCCTGTTAATTTCATCAAACACTTAGACCCCAAGATCCAACCAACACAACCAAAATATTACAGAATTTGTACCAAGTACAAAAGAGAATTATCGACCTGATGAGTGTGGGAATCCTCCTCGACAAGTGGTGGCAGCAGATCCTCCGTCTCAAATGCCTCGCTGAGGGAAAGCCAGTGAAGCCGGTACTCCCTCTTTGAGGCCCCAAGCTGCAGTGTATCACCGGCCACCAGCTCCACCAGCGTGTTTGGTGGGATCCTTTGGCCCGAGACCCATGTCCCATGCACTGCGTCAATCAAAGTCCAACCATGGGTTAGTATAGTATGTAATCATCGCAAGCATCATTTTGACCAAAATCGCAAGCATGTTCTCTAATCATCGCAGGACTTGTGCTTATGAAGATGATAAGGTGGAGCAAATCCGCACAATATCGAGCCTATCGAGACCAAATCCAAACGGATCGATGAGATGAACTCCCCAAATATCCCAGTCTACACGAATCGATTCGCCCTAAAAAAAACCTAGAGTCCGCGTAAACACAAGCGCGCACGGAGATCAGGAACGACAAACGCGCACGCTGAGAGTGGAGGGAGACGGAGAGGGTTACGGGGGCGAAGCCGTGATCTCAGTACCGGAGGAGAGGTCGGTGACGGTGATCCGGCGCTGGCGCCGCTTGCAGCGGACCTCGAGGTGGCGGCGGCTGATACTGGGGTGGTCGAGGAGGATGCGGCAGTCGGGGTGCCGCCCGAACAGTACCGGCGGATCCTCCTCCTCCGGATCCCCGTCCCCGCCGCGCCGCGCCTCATCCGTCGGCGGCCCGTTGAGGTAGATGTGCTTCAGCACGACGCCGCCCTTGGCCACCGCGAACGCCGCGATCGGAGTCTCGGTCCCCGCGCCGGCGGCCTCCGCCTCCGCCGCCGCCGTCGCCATGCCTGCGCGTGTGGGCTGTTTGGGTGCGCGTGCGAGGAGGAGATGATGGATGACGCCTCTCTCTGTCTGAAACGCTGCTGAAATGGGGGATTCGAAATCTGGAGGAGACGTTGGAGCCAGCCGGGATTTGAGAAAGTTGGCAATTGCAACGGCTAAAATTTATTGGAAGATCTTTCTTGTGGACTCCTCTGTGGACTTTTATTCGAAAAACTGGAAGAGGCGTCTGCGTCGCTGCGTCGGTCCCGCACCGCTCACGGGCCGAATGGCTCGGCCCAATCAATATTTCCCTTTTTTCTTCCTCCTATCAAAGTCAGCGAAACTTGTTACGGACTGGAAAGAGGAAATACACTATTTTTAAAATTTCTTTTTTTTTCCGCAGGGGTAAAATTTCTGTTTTCAAACACGTCGAATATAAGAAAGAAAATTGTTGTCAGGGGAATAAAAACCAGGGAACAGTATCCCACGGGGGTTTTTAGAGTGCATACTGGATTCCCTCCTCCACCGGGGGAGATCCACCCCTTTCCCTGTAGCTGTTTGGCAACAAGAGGAGAAAACATCGCAGACACAAAATAGTGAGAATCTAGAGAAACTTTTGCAGGATAGCGGTTCCCATTTCATTACGGAACATGTGGTGGCTAAAATTGTATTTGTGAGCTAAAATAACAACAGCCATTTCAATTAATATTTGCTGCATTATTGATCATTATTTTTTGAATTTTAGTACCGACCATTAGAATAAGAACTACATCAAATTTAGCTACTCCTTCGGGCCGTTTTAATTGATGCAGCTCTAATAGAATGTTAATTTTGAAGAAAAAAGTTCTTAGTGATTCAATTATTCTCTGTCATGCCCTCAATTCAAAATTCCCGGAAGAGCTCTCCATCCCTGTACCCGCTACGCTCGCAGCTTGCCGCGCACTCGAGGTGACCGGCCTCCACGGTGAAATCCCGACGAGATCCTCCGCCGGCATGCGCCCTCTCGTCCCTCCGTCAGCCTACGACCTCCACGGCAAAATCCCGACAACTCCACTAGCCTCTGTGTTCGTCCCCACGCTCCAGCACCTCCGAGTCCGTCGAGTTCGACCAGCGCCCCTGTCCACCCCGTCCTCCACCCACAACATCGCTAACACCTGTCGAAAACGACACAAGAAATGAGCAAAATGTACAGGTGATCTCTGAACCCCCAAACTCTCTGTCAGGAATACAAATTTGTATCAAATTGTAGCCTAATTGTGTGAGGTTGGAATATTTTGCATGTTGTTGAAGTATGATCCAAATTCTATTAAGGAGGCTAACTTCTGACGGAGCGGAGCGAGGCCCATCGCCGGAAGGCTTAGGATAAGTTGCATCTGTGAAATCCCGGCGTTGTGTAAACACTCCCCGCTATAGTGAAGTTTCGCTGGCTGGCGCCCGTGATTTTTCCCTCTTTTGTTTGAGAGGGTTTTTCACGTTAAATCTATGTCCCCTTTGCTGCGATTTTATTTTCGTTCTTCGTTATTTGATTGTCGCAAAGCTAACACACGTTCACTGAATCTGTTTAATTTGGCTATCAGCTATTGGCTTATATCCGTATCACTTACCTGACACTGTAATTGACAAATAATTCAAAGTCTCTCCTTAATTTGGCTATGTAGGTCCACGGCAAATAAGAGATTAGTGCATATGCATATAGCTCACCTTATTCTGACTATTGTTTCTTATTGTTTCTGTATCTGACATCGAACTCTGTACTTCTCACTAACTTGTTCAGCTACAGGTGCTTTTGTCAATATATTTGGGTACAATGTCAATTAGTGAGAGACATTATATAGGGAATTAGGTATATATGGAGAAGCTCAATAATTTAAATCTCGTAGCTTTGCAGAATTAACCAGACAGCTCATGTACAAAGCCTAAGAAGCTCAATAATTTATTCACCCCTATATCCCCAGTAGCATTAGGGAAAGAACTAATAGGAATTTGATTTTTGAAAGAGGTTCTTCTAGGAAAACCTCAAATGCTCAGTTCAAAAGAGTTCTTGAACCTTGCAAAGGAAACAAATGAGTAGGGTTCAGAACAAACTGAAATAAAACTCTAGCAAAGAGAAAACAGGTTCTCACTGCCACTACAGTCAGCATTCTTGTTGTCCATTTCAAGAATTCATATGATGTAGTCTGAAACCTGGAACTATGTTTATCCAAAAACATGGCCACGTATGACCAGATATTTCAGAAGAAGTTCTAGATAATGTTAAGCTAAATCATTTTTTATGTGACACAACATACTATATAACCATCTTGAAAAGCACACTGTTAACTAATCTCGAGAAGCATTAGCCGAAGTAAAGATTAGTGGTAGTCTCCCCTGGAAGCACACAGGGTTCTTGGAGCGTACAAGAGTCAGTAGTTCTTTGAGTGTACAAGATTAGTGGTAGTCTCCCCTGAAAGCTATCATTATTTTCTTCAGTAGTTCTTTGAGTGTACAAGGTTCCACAATGAGTAAACTAACTCATCTTAGCAAGTTGGTTCAGAAAGTAGACAATTAAACCAAGAAGAAATTCTTCAGTGCTATGCATGCAGATAACACTATAGTATAATCATCAGATTGTTTGGTTCGTTTGACACCTGACTTACACAGACAAAAGAGTTGTAGACCAGCACCAACAACAGATTGTGAGTGGCTCCTGTTTCTTCAATGCAATGTCAACTCCCAATCTCCCAGCATCTGTTTCCTGCTGAATTATCATATGCAGGTACAAATAAAATTAGCATCCATTCTACTTTATTTTATTATCAGTTCTACAATTGTACTCTACAAGACCATCCCTTCAGTGTATCAGCAGAAAAATACTTTTGATTGCTCTATATCATGAATAAAAAACGGTGCATACACATTTGGATTTTGTATATTCTATCGATCCAAGAGGTGAGAAACTCATAGACGTACGCAGCTAATTTCCAGATGTGTATATATTATTTCGACTTAATATTATCACGAAATATATGAGGCGTGTTTTCTTCCTTTCAGTGTGGGTGTTGGCATGTTTCAGTGGCCATGTATGTCGATTCAAATGAAGCACATATACATCTGATATGTGCAGCTATTCCAGGATGGCTAAATCGGTAAGTTTTATTGTCACTGTTTTAAATTTGATTGACCTTTCTCGTGCTAGACATGATTAGCAATGACAACTTAAACATGACACTTCCATTATTTGTTGGCAATGCCACAAATGCAATCGTCTAAAAACTATCTGTGTATCTAAGATTTGCTTTTGCTAATCCTCCACTCTATCAGGTCTTGAAGCAGTCTTATTTTTCCAAATTATCTAGGTGCATCTCAAAGTGAACTTCAGTCCGGCAACATGTGATTAGAGAAACGAGCTACTTCTAGATTGTAGCAAGACTCACTACTCACGTTCTTGACCTAGAGAAACGAGCAAGATCTGGAGCAATTTTATGGATTTGTAGCACCTCTTCAATACGGGAAAGGGAATGAATAAAAGATTAAAATCAAAAGGAGGAATATGTGAAGGGGAGAACCTTGTAGCCGGACTACCTTCGCTCTTGCCAGAAGAGACAAAAGCTTCGAGGCGGAGGAAAGCTTGGATGAAGGTGAGCGGAGGGGAGCTCGGATGGAGGCTGAGGAGATCTTGGACGATGGAGGATGAAGTCGGAGCGCTTCGGAGAGGGCCTCACTTTGATTGCCGGAGGAAGGATATCGCGAGCATCCCTCCCAGCTCCGCCGCCTCCATGTCGCGCAAGAGAGAGCCAGCGACTAGAGGATTTCATTCCCAACCTCCTGACTAGTGGGAGTTTCTCCTGGGGAAAGGTCAGGGTGCATCACCCTCTCTCCAACCAAATGGCGCGGTGGGCTGCCCGGGCTCATTTGGCGAAGGTGGCAACGGAGAGGAAGAAGAAGCTGCTAAGATGGCGCCTACGGTGGGTTGCGATTGGAGTTGAGGGAGCTCGAAGTTCCTGGAAACCGTCTCTTCTGTAGCGAATCCCAAGCGGCGCTATGCGACCGCCGATATCATCGGCCATGAGCTTGGCCCAGCTGCGCTCGAGCGAGAGGTTGACTTGAGTTTGTTCCTCCAGGCGAGGATCTTCTTCTCCACCGGAGCGACGGAGTCCGCGATCTCTGACATCCCAAGTGGTTTCGTCCCAGGTGACGTCTAGAACGGCTGCATCCGATGGCATGGCGGCAGAACACAAGGACTCGATCGACGTCCATCGGGCTAACACGATTATCTTTAGTGGTGCGATTCATAAGAATCAAGGTCTTGTGTGTAAATACACTGGTTTTGCTCAGGGTCTTTTATCCACTATCTTTTTATCTTTTTAACTTCAAATTCGATTAACTAAATATGATGTTCCTAGTACTTCTACTCCTTTATGTGATCATGCAAATATCATTGAGGAAAATGCTAGGTTGAAGTATGATCTTGCCAAGTCCTTCACTCACAAAGGTAATGAAGCACTAAATGACCTTTTGAGTAAGAAAAGGTCAAACAATGGGAAAGAGGGTCTTGGCTATATCACCAAGACAAACAAGAATAAGAACAATAAGAAGAAGGTCAAGCCTGCTCAAGCAAAGAAGGGCACCACTGTAGGAAGCGATGCTACTAAGGGAAAAACTACTCATGATGGCTTTGAGGGAATTGCTAACCCTCACTATGTTTTATTTCGAGATTACTATGGTGATGTTTATGCTAAATATGTTGGTCCATATGATGGTTTCATTGCTTGTTCTATTTGGGTTTCCAAGACCCTTATCACTAACAAAAGAGGACCCGTTAAAAAATGGGTACCTAAAACCAAGCATTGGTTTCTTGTAGGCCTATGCTTCCGGTGGGTAAAAATGGGTGCTTGATAGTGGATGCACAAGTCATATGACCAGGAGAAAGGATATCATCTCGGATATGAGGCCAAATCACAATCAATTAACCGTCTCCTATGGTGATAAGTCAAAATCTAAGGTATTAGGTGTTGGCAAGATTGTGGTCACCCACGATATTTATCTTGTGGACTCCATGCTTGTTGAGACCGTTGGTTATAATTTACTTTCAGTTCATGCACTTGGTAAGATGGGATTTGTCGTATTTATTGATGATGATATTGTGGCACTCTTGAGGAGCAAGTCTCTTAAGGTCGCTTTCATTGGGTATGTCAAAAATGACTTGTATGTGGTGGACTTTTTTTGGGGAAAACCACTACAAGTGTGATGTGCTTATTTGGAAAGGCCGATGTGGGTTGGATGTGGCATCCCCAACTAGCCCATGTCAATATGAGAACTTTGCAAAGTCTTCATAAGGGTGGTCATATTTTTGGACTAAAAGAAAATGTTTTATTTGCCAAAGAACGTGTTTGCAGGGCTTGTGTTGAAGAAAAGATGTATGATTCTACCCATAGTAGGAATACCATTATTTCATCTAAGAGGATATTAGAGCTCCTTCATGTGGATCTCTTTGGTCCTCCATCTCATGCAAGTATTGGTGGGAAGAAATAATCTTTGGTGATTGTTGATGATTATTCAAGATACATTTGGGTTTATTTCTTCAAGTTGAAGAGCGAGACTCAACAAACCATCATCGATTTTGCTAATGAAGTTCAACATCAACACAATGTTCCTATATTGGCCATAAGGAGTGACAACGACTTTGAGTTCAAAAACTACACCTTAAATGAATTTCTTAGTGAAGAGGAGATAAGACATCAATATTCCGATGCGTACACCCCTCAACAAAATGGTGTAGCCGAGAGGAAGAACCAGACATTAATGGATATTGCAAGGTCCATGTTGGCGAAGTTTAAATATCCTTACAACTTTTGGGCTAAGGCTATCTCCACCGCATGTCACTCATCAAACCGGCTCTACCTCTGCAAGATCTTGGACAAGACTCCATATGAAATACTTACCGGTAACAAGCCCAATATCTCATACCTATGGGTGTTCAGTTGTAAGTGTTTCTTTCTCATAAAAGGAGTTCATTTTTCTAAATTTGAATCTAAAGCTTTAGAGGGTATCTTTGTTGGTTATGGTGCCAAATCCCACACTTATAGAATCTACAACAAGGCCTCCAGAACTATTGTAGAATCTTGTAGTGTGGTGTTCGAGGAAAATGATGTCTCCCAAGTGGGGCAAGTTGATGTTTGTGATGCAGATGTTAAAATACCTCAAGATGCCATAAGAAGAATGGGTGTGGGATTTTTCCACCCCATTGAGGAACCCCTTGTGGCGATCGAGAAGAACTATGATCTACTCAAGTGGAGCCCTTACTTACACAAGATCAACAAGCTCCAACTACTTCAACTAATGATGCGCCTAACCAAGATCAAGAATAAAATTCTCACCAGGAAGATCAGGCTGAAACTCACAGGTCAGGTTATCTGGCCTCGCCCACAATCAGATTATCTGGCCCTACGAGCCTAGAAGTTCAGTATACAAGTGAAGCCAGCACTGATCAAGACCAAAGTCAAATTTCTCATCCTGTTGATGATGCTGAACCATTTGATGACCAAGGTCATGTTGATGGTCAAGAAAAGGACCAAAATGTTGAAGAGATCCCCCAAGAAACAATAAGGAGATTGAAGCTCATCATAATGCAAGAGCTGAATGAAATTTTGGAACTTATAGGTCACACTCTTGACAAAGTTGTTGGTGATCTAAGAAGAAGGGTGTCCAGAAGAAGGGAGTTGGCTAGCTTTAGTGATAATCAAGCTCATTGTCGTGGTGGTGTCACGGCAGATGCCATGGATAGGCTAAAGGTGGGGACTAAATGCACTAGAGGAATCCAGGGAGGGATAGTGTGGTGATTCCACACACAGAAGTTTTATATTAGGTTCACCTTCACAAATTACAAGTGCTCCTAGAGCTGTATTGGGGAGAGGAGGAATAAGGAACTCTCTTACTCTCGCCACTAGCTAGCCCTCAGAGCAATCTCTCCTGTATCAACCAGTAGAACTCAACCCGTTTCCGACCAACCCCTTCTACAGAGGCCCTAGCCCTCCTTATATAGGGGTGGCTAGGTCTCCACTTAGGGCATACGTGGAGGCATATTCCAGGGAATATGCCTCCTCCCAAAATAGTAAGCAGACCGGGTCACTTTTCCCCCGCGTCACCCATGCAAAGGCTACGTGAGCCTCTGCGGCGCCTACGTCACCCGACATTGGCTTCGTCACCTTTGTCGGCCACGCCTCGGTGGTCCGGCCTTTGTCCGCCTCGCTCACTCTCTGCGTACAGTTTCCACCTTTGACCAGCGAGATACCTTCCTTCTCTTACAAGCTTGATATAACCCGGATCCTACATAGTTGATCCGGCCACACCTATTCCTGCATACAAGTTAGATATATTTTACCGACTTATGGCTTAAGTCGGTTGAGGCCAAGTTAGGTGGACGTCCCCTGGTCCGGGTTACCCCATGATTCGGCCTGCCTTGAGGTGACCCGGCCAGCATCCGCTTTGGCCTTGCCGAACCTCGGCTAACTCGGCCTTTATACCCCGGCGCGACCCTACCCGGGGGTATCCCCCCAACATTAGTCCCCGAAGATGGTGCGGTCTTAGCTGCCTTGGCCGCTAAGGACACAACATGTTCAATTTCACTGAGCTCTGGGCTTTATTTCCGAGTTACCTCCTTATCTCGGATTCTATGGATTTACTTTCCCTTGGCACATTCCAAGTTTTCACTTGCTGGCCGGGTTACCACATTCTCATCCGGGTTGTTCTTCCTTCTCTCGTACGCTTCCCCACGTGGAGGCTAATCATCACATCGCCTCATTTTAAGGGCCAGCCACAGTAACCGCCGCAGTAAGTGTCAGTTATCACTGTAGCGCACGTCACATCGTGCCTGCCTCCTCGTTAACTGCATCATAACGTCACGTCATGGGATCCACTGTGCCCTGTGGCCTTCCGTGTGGCTCGATGCTTATTGGTCGATCCGGTTTGTACATGGCCACACAATGTGGCCTGCCCACAAACGCGATACCACTACCTCCCTGAGGGAGCAGTTAAATAGGGGAGAGGTGCGCCGCTTGGGTCCTTTCCCCAGTTCCGCGCCCCTCTGCCCTTTCTTCTTCCTTGTCTTCCCCCGCGATAGCGCCGCCGCCACCGCGTTTGAGTAGCAGCGCCACCGCCGCACTGCTTCCACACAAATCTGCGTTGCCGCCGCCGGTGCGCACCTTCTCCGCCACGGGTCCTCGTCTGTCTAGGCCGCGGCCACCCTCCGCCGCTAGCCCCAGTGAGGGCAGTGACCTCAAGATGACAGAATAAGAACTCATCATCGCCGAGCAGGAGATGGAAGAAGATGCTGCGACAGCGGACCGCGGTGCGTGGGCCGGATCCTGGGTCTGCCAGGATGACCTGGACTGGCTCTACCGCACTAGACGCATCCCCGCAGGCGTCACCGCACGCCTCGCCTCCACCAAACTTGCCCCCTCACCCAATCCGGGTGAGTATGTGGTGTTCCTGTCACATTTCTAGCGGGGATTTGGCTTGCCAGTTAGCGATTTTTTCCATGACTGGTTGAACACCTACGAACTCCAGCCGCACCACCTTCCTGCCAATGCTATCACATATCTCTCTGCTTTCGCCTCCACGATCGAAGGCTATGCCAGATTACGGCCCACAAAGGAGCTATGGATCCGGTTCTTTGGCCTTCGTCGGAACGTAATTCCGAACATCCAGCTTGATCCGGAGGACAAGTAGCTTATGCAGTTTGGGGCTGCGTCAATCTCTCCCCGGAGGCTATCCGTCTTCCCCCGAGTTACCGGGCTGGACTCCTGCAAGGGATGGGCCCGGACTTTCTTTTATGTTCGGAACGACGGCACCGAAGACCTGATCCGGCTGCGCCCCTATACTCCGGGTCCTCCTAACCCGGAGTTGTGGGACGTTACCCCCAAGAAGCCCACGGTCTTGGCCAACCAGGTCAAAAAAAGGTTCATGGAGCTGAAGGAGCTCGGGTTGCGCAACGAGGAAGCCATGATCACATTCGTTCGCAACCGGATCTCTCCCCTCCATAAGCGCACTCATAAAGTGTGTCACATGAGCTGGGGTTGTGACCCCAACCGTACCTCGTCTTTTGAGTTGAGCAACACAGAGATTTACCACCGGGTCAAGCCCTCTTCACCACCCACAAGGACTTCTCCTCTGAGTGGACGTGGGGAATTGAGCACTTTTGCCGAGATAGGCTTCCTCCTTTGGTAAGTCTCGTGCTTCAAACTTTTTCCGAGTTAAATCGTATTCTGGTATTGTTGTCGGTTTTAATCCTGTTGCTTTTTCTTTTCCTGAGCTGTTTCTTCAGCAGACCATCGAGGATGGCACCGACCCTACCCTCAAGTGGGCGACTAACCGGGAGACTTCGGACCCGAAAGAGCCGGATCAAAAGATGTTCCTTCCAATGACCGACGCGATGAAGCGACCCACCGGTAAACTCTCTTCCATTAGAGATTGGCCCGATGATGAAGATGACTCGGATGTCGAGGTGATGGAAGCATTTGACGCTGTCCCCCTTTCTTATGCTTTTCCGGCATCAGCTAACCCCGGTGGGCAGATCCATGAGGACACTCCCATTGTCGTGGGTGACCATGTTCCGGTTGCACCGAAGAAGAAGCGGGGAGCTGCCTCAACTTCCTCCTCCGGACCTTCTCAGCTAGCCAAAAGGCGAAAGAAGTCCAGGGACAAAACTGCCTCCAAGCCTGCAACCAAGGCCCCAGCACGAAGGGCTCGGAAGCCAAAGGAGCCCCTGACCTCGGATGAGTAAGCCTCTTTTCCCTTTGCCACTTACTTGTTCTTGCATTGTTATAGTTTCTCATCCGACACTGTTTGATTCGGCAGGGCCGCGGTGGAGGTCCCCCAGAGTGGATCTAGCATTGCTTCGCCGCTCCGACACAACCCTTCTCCCTCTCGTGGCGACGATTCACGCCCGTTGAGCCCTATTTCGGAGGGTTCAGCGGCTGCTCCGGGTTCCACTTCACCTCGTCAAGAGGGGGGCAACCTTGGAGCGGGGGAGACAGGCCTAGCCGAGGCAGCGGCATCCACCACTTCGGCTTCGCCGCAACCAGCTACTACCGAGGCTACCTCAACACCTCCACCGAAGAAGAAACTAGCACTAGCAGCAGCACCAACTCCAGCACCAGCACCAGCACCAACTCCAGTAGCAAGAGCAACAACAGCAACACCAAGAGCAACAACAGCAACGGCAAGCCCCTCTGCCTCGTCCGAGACTTCCCAGTCTCGGCGAGAAAGTACCCAGGCAGCTCCCAAGGGTAAATCTGCTGCAACCACTTCCTCCTCTCAGCAGCCCAAGGGCAAAAAGGCCCCCGACGCCACCAGGGCAGCGTCCGTTGAGGCTGGACAGCGCACTCTCGTGTCCATGCTTTCCAAGAAACTTCCAGCACCGAAAGACGCCCCTGCCGAGCCAGCTAGTGCGCAACAACTTGTTTTGCACACCAGCCCGACCCTTGCCCTGGTATAGAGGAGGGAAGCTCATGCGAAGGGATTAGTGGCGCCCCATATGCTCAGCGGCAAGCGATACCCTCCGACCCTGATTGAATTTGTCAATAATTGGAACAAGGCGGAGTTCGTCCACAACGACGATCTTCCGGAGAAGTTCGGCCCTGCTGAATTTTCTGCTCAAATGAACACAGCCGCTAAAGCAATTAGCCTCGCGGGTCGGATGATGGAGGTACGTTACTTCCTCTTTTCCTTAGCATGTTGTAGATATTAGTGATATAACCATTAGTCCCCGAGCCTCCGGGGGAGTAACTTGTTACTCGACCGGATGCTCCTTAGAAAACCAACGTAGCTTCTTGATAACTTCGAATATGCACACACCTAGAGCCGGGTTAAGTTCCACTTGGCCCGGATTTTGTACACTTCGAATATGCACACACCTAGAGCCGGGTTAAGTTCCACTTGGCCCGGATTTTGTACACTTCGAATATGCACACACCTAGAGCCGGGTTAAGTTCCACTTGGCCCGGATTTTGTACACTTCGAATATGCACACACCTAGAGCCGGGTTAAGTTCCACTTGACCCGGATTTTGTACACTTCGAATATACACAAGGCTAAGTTGTATTTTTGTACTCTTTTCAGGTGACCACCAACCGCCGGAGCGCTGAGTTTCAGCATCTCCTGGACACTCATAAGATGCTGCGCACCAAGCATAACGCACTTCTCGCTGATCATGATAAGAGGGGTAAGTTTCTTCCTCAGCATTTTTCCATTTCCCTTCATCTTCTTCTGCCGAACTAATCCATCATTCGGTTTTCGCAGCTGGGGTGGAGGCTGAGAACACACTTATGAGGAAGAGTTTGGATCAGATCAAGGGTAAGTTATGTTTACTCAACCTTGCTATGCTTTCCATCTCCTTTCCTCCTTGGCTCGGCGAACATTCATACCTCGGATCTGCCGGGTCAATAAACTATTTCAGCATCTCTTGAAGATAGTGTGTCCGTGCCTGATATGATGCTGCATTTTATCGAACAAGCAGGACAGCATCAGGTCGAGCTCAAAAAGAAAGATGATGAGCTCGCCCTCCTCCGGACCAAGGATGATGAGATCGCCAAGCTTAAGGCCGAGATGAAGAAAATGAAAGCACAACACCAATCCGAGCTCCAAAAAGCCGGCCAGGACTATACCGAAGAGCGCGAGCGCCTCAATCTTCAGATTGCCAAGGACCAGGACTTACTCAAGGAGGCCGACATCAAGCTTGAGTCAGCGAATACTGAGCTTATGCAACTCCGGGAGAGGCGTGACAACTGCATCAAGGAGCTGTCCCGGGTTCACAGCCATATCTCCAGTAAGTTCTTTTCCTTCAACCGACATTGATCTCTCCGGGTCTGCTTCCTTTATTCATTCCACCTGTGTTATTTTTCCCAGACAAGTTCCTAGAGAGCGATGTTATTGCATCCAAGGTTGTTACCAAGTTCCGCCAGCAGAGGGGTACTCCGTCTGGTCCTGGCTCCATTCCTCTTGATCTCGAAGATCTGATAGTCAGCTTGTCCTCTAGAGTCGAGACCGTGAGGAACTATGGCAAGGATGTTATGGACGTGGTAATCCGGATCTTCAACGCCTTTTGGCCTGAAGAGGATACTTCGGAGAATCTGTCTGTTCTCTTTGCCAGGCTTATGTACTGCGAGACTCAGCTCGATCTCTAGAGAGAATCTACTGGGCGCGCTGGAGCTGATATCGTTCTCCACTACGTGCTCACGTGGTACGAGAAGATTGAACTCAATCTCCTTGCACGCATGCGCACGGGATCAAAGTGGTCTACTGACCTGGATTGGGTGGCTCGACGCAAGGCTTGCGCTCACAGCTTCATCCAATACACCCCCATTCACCAGTGGAACGAAGGACTGAGCTTTCTAGATGCTGTCGATGATGAGAATGCTGAAAATGTCGAAGATGGTTCGGATGAAGATGAAGATGACGAGGCTTCGGACGTTGAGGAGGGCGAAGATGACGCCGAACTTCCTCCTGCTGCCCCTTGATCGAAAAAACTTTTAAATTTCATCAGATCCCCGGTATGCCAGGTGCAGTTGTATCAAGTGCACAAGTAATATTTTGCTACTAAGTTTCTATGCTGGATTGACTTGGGCGTAGTCCCCGATTTAGTTTTCTCGTTTTTCCAATCTTTCGGCTCGGCTCGCGTCTACCTTGGTTCGGTTTTATGACTTACGAGTCCGAGTTTCAAAAATTGTCTTAACAATACTTGGAAACTTTAGGATTAGCTCAAAGTAACTTAGCATAGTAAATTTAAAGTACACATAAAGTTAGGTCGAAAAACAAACGTCGGCTCGATTAAGTTCTTTTCCTTAGTCATTTTTCATGTGCAACGCAATTCCAAACTTGTTCTCTTGCTTGCCATGAAGCCAATTCTTGTTAGACAGCAGCAAGTCGAAGAGTTGGGTTCTTGGTGCTCACACATTACTAATCCGGCCTAAGTAGAACAACTTATGCCAGGCAATGTATAAATAATAAATACAGAAGACAATACTCATTATTAAGGCAGTCCCCGAGTTACTGCTCGAGGTGCCAACACTTCATTGATAAGCTCATTGCCGGCATACATACCGACATATGAGAAGATTCGGATACATACACTTCTTTGCTAAGTGTAGAAAGGACGAAGTAGAGCTACATTCCATGGATGCTTAGATTCCACGCCGGACCTGTCCGCCTTGTTCTTTTCCTGTGGCTTTGCATCGATAAGATAATAAGAATCATTGTGTAATGCTTTGCTCACAATGAATGGCCCTTCCCATGGGGGGATAACTTGTGCATTCCAGCAGTACATTGTACCAACCAAAGTACCAGATCGCCTTCCCGGAAAACTCGGGGGCTTACTTTCCGGCTATGATAGTGTTAGAGATTTTGCTGATATATGGCAGATCTGGACAATGCCAATTCTCTCGCTTCTTCTAGCAGATCAACATCATTTTGCCGGGCCTCTTGCACTTCGGCTTCTGTGTATTGGGTGACCCTAGGCGAGTCATGCTCTATGTCGGCTGGTAATACAGCTTCTGCCCCATATACCAAAAAGAATGGCGTATAGCCTATTGATCGATTCGGAGTTGTTCTTAAACTCCACAGTACCGCTGGTAGTTCTTCTATCCAGCACCCTGCTGATCTTTGCAGCGGCTCAATGAGCCGGGGTTTTATTCCGGATAATACTAATCCGTTGGATGTTTCCACTTGTCCGTTCGATGTGGGATGGGCTACCGAGGCAACGTCCAGCCGGATCTTCTTATCTCGGCAGAAATGCGCAAATGCTCCTTCCGCAAAATTTGTGCCATTATCAGTTATGATACTGTGAGGGTAACCGTATCTCAAAATGATATCTTTGAGAAATGTCACGACCATAGCTCCATCACATTTTCTTATTGGCTTCACTTCGATCCACTTTGTAAATTTGTCCACCATGACCAAAATGTGAGTCATATTTCCCCTTGCTGGTTTAAACGGGCCAACCATGTCTAAACACCACACGGCAAATGGCCAGGTGATTGGTATGGTCTTGAGCTCCGACATTGTCATATGTGTCTTGGTAGCATACCTCTGACAACCATTGCACTTTCTCACCAGATCTTCTGCTTGTTCTAAGGCACTTGGCCAGTAGAATCCATGCCGGAAAGCTTTTGCCACCAAGGCTCGGGACAAGGCATGATGCCCGCACTCCCCTTGATGTATATCTCGGAGGATATCGAGCCCCTCTTCCGGGTCAACACATCGCTGAAGGACATTAGTCACACTCCTTTTATATAGCTCGGAATTGATGATTGTGTATGCCTTTGCTCTCCTCTGAGTTTGCCTGGATAGCACCTCCTCAGTGGGTAAGGTTCCATCTTTCAGGAATTGAAATATAGGTAGTTCCCAAGCTGGTATTGCTTGTACAGGGAACACATCCTCATCAATTTCCATCTGATCGACTGGCATAACCTCAACCGGATCACGCTGGGCAGTCCCCGGGTCTTGCGAAGCAGTCCCCGGATTCGCTGAGGCAGTCCCCGTGTCTCGTGCTCCACCTCCCATGTCAATGTCCATGGGCATAGCTCCGGATTCTGTATCCTCCGGGACGTAAATTGAGTCGGTTTCTAGGGACGGCCTGATAGACGGTTTTCTGAGGTGTTCCAATGCTACCCCCGGTAGAATTGCTTGTCGGGTTGATCCGAGCTTCGAGAGTATGTCGGCGGCCTCGTTTTCCACCCGGGGTACATGGTGAAATTCACAACCCTCAAAGTAACCAGATATCTTCTGCACATGAAATCTGTACAACGCCATGTTTGGATCAAGGGCGTCCCACAGTCCCGACACTTGCTGTACTACCAAATCCGAGTCGCCAAAGCATAGGATCCGACGTATCCCAATTTCTTTTGCCACTTTTAGCCCATGCACAAGTGCTTCATACTCAGCGACATTGTTTGATGCCGCGAAATGGATCTGCAACACATATTTTAGCTGGTCCTTCTTTGGCGAGGTAAGTACAACTCCGGCACCTAGCCCGGTTTTTGTTTTTGACCCGTCAAAGTGCATTCTCCAATAGTTCGGATCTAGTAGCGGCGGTTCATATTACACCTCGGCCCAGTCCACAAAAAAGTCAGCTACAGCCTGAGACTTGATTGCTTCTCTTCTGTCATATTGTGGCGCATAGGGAGCTAGTTCAATTGCCCATTTTGCAATCCTACCACTCGCATCCTTGTTACTCATTATCTCGGATATGGGAGCCTCACATATTACCCTGATGGGATGCTCCTCAAAATAGTGCTTCAGCTTCTTAGCTGCCATATACACCCCATACGCCACTTTTTGATAGTGTGGATAGTTCTGCTTTGAGGCAGATAATACCTCGCTCAGATAATACACTGGCCTTTGCACCGACTTACCCTCTTCGTCGCGCTCTACCACAATCACTGCACTTACAACTCGGTTGGTTGCGGCTATGTAGAGCAACATTGGCTCCTTTGATAGTGGAGAGGCTAACACTGGTGCAGTGGCTAACATCTTCTTTAAGTGGGAAAAGGCTTCATTGGCCTGTGGCGTCCAAACGAACTTATCCGACTTTTTCATGAGTAGGTAGAGAGGCAATGCCTTTTCTCCCAACCGACACACAAGCCGACTTAACGATGCCAGACAACCAGTGAACTTCTGGACATCGTGAAGACACTTCGCCAGTTCCATTCGCTCAATGGCCCGGATTTTAGTTGGATTAACTTCGATACCTCGGCTGGAGACAAGAAATCCGAGTAACTTTCCAGCCGAGACACCGAAGGTACATTTTTCCGGGTTAAGCTTCATCCGGAACCTTCTTAGGTTCGTGAATGTCTGGCTGATATCGTCAAGGAGCGTTTTGCTTTCCTTGGTCTTGATAACCACATCATCCACATACACTTGTACATTTTGACCAATTTGGTCGTGCAAACATTTTTGCATACATCTTTGGTACGTTGCCCCTGCATTACGTAAACCAAAGGGCATGGTGCGATAGCAATAAGCCCCATACGGGGTGATAAATGCAGTCTTTATTTGATCATCCGGATTCAGAGGTATCTGGTGGAAACCAGAATATGCATCAATGAATGACAATAGTTCACATCCAGCAGTTGAATCTATGACCTGATCTATTCTGGGCAGTGGAAATGGATCTTTTGGACACGCCTTATTCAGGTTCGTGTAATCGATACACATACGCCAAACCACTGCCACATTCAGATCATCTTTCTTCTTTTCCACCAGCACCGGATTAGACAACCAATCCGGGTAAAGAACTTCCATGATAAATCCTACAGCCAACAACCGAGCTATCTCATCTCCGATGACTTTCCTCCTATCTTCGGCGAAGCGGCGAAGAGGTTGCTTCACCGGCTTTGCTCCAGGTCTCACATTCAAAGAGTGCTCGGCCAACTCCCTCGGAACACCTTGCAAGTCCTGTGTGGACCAAGCAAAAATGTCCCGATTCTCACGGAGGAAGTTGACGAGCTCGCTTTCCTATTTTTCATTTAACCCGGCACCAATTGTTATGGTGCGCTCTGGGAACATACCATCAACATGAACCTTCTTGGTATCTTTCGTGGCTTGGAATGAGCACTTCCATGCGGGTTACTCAGCGCCGGCATATACTGCTGCGCGGACTGAGCCAATGCCGCCACCTCTTGGATTTTCCTTTTCTCTTGTGCAATCACGAGTGACTCGGCTAGGTTAGACCCGGCTGACGCACACTCAATGGAACGTCGGAAATCTCCAGCAATGGTAATCACTCTATTTGGCCCGGGCAACTTCATCTTCAAGTAACTGATGTGACAACTTGCCATGAACTTGTTCAGTGCTGGTCTTCCGAGTAACGCGTGATACGCACTTTCTAAGTTCACCACTTCAAACTCCAAATTCTCAGTTCGGCAATTATCTCTCGTGCCGAACAATACGTCAACCCGGACCTTGCCTATGGGCTCACAAGAAATGCCTGGCACAATACCATGGAAAGTTGTCCTTGTAGCCTGGAGCATGTTCTCCGAGATACCCAACTTGTGCATTGTATCCGCATACATGATGTTGATGCTATTGCCATTGTCAATCAGTACCTTTGAGAACCTCACATTGATGCTTGGCCCAATGAATGTTGGATCTAGCACTAACGCATATGAACTAGGACTTGGCATAAGCTTGGGATGATCTTTGATGCTCCAGGTAATTTCCTGGTCCGACCAAGGCATATACCTCGTCACTACTGGCATTACCGCATTCACGTCCATATGTCGGTGCTGCAAGCTCTTTCTGTCTGTTTCTTCAGTGGTAAACACAGAATAACTCTGATGATGCTCTCTGTACTCATTTCTCCCCTCATTTCCGGGGTACCTCTGATCTGGCTGATGGTGGTCTTCTACTTGATGCACTGCATCCCTTCTCTCATGGTTATCATACCTCGGCGGAGGGGGAGTCAACATTAGCTGTTGCGTGTTCGCTCCAGAGAGCAATTGCTGCCGGGGTAACTCCTGCCGGGGTTAATCATTCCGGGGTGCCTGAGCATTCCCCGACCCACCTTGTTCTATTTTACGTATCCATTCACATTGCCTTGTTGTATGACCCGCTAGGTTACTTGGATTTGGCGTGTGAAATTTACACAGCTGATCCAATATTGACTCATAAGTATACCTCAGACGGTCCTTCTTTTCTTGCCACTGTTTCTTTTGCTCTGTCGTCCAAGTTTTCTTGCCATCATTTCTCGGTGTCCATTGTTGCCCTCTAGTTTTCTGACGTTGACTGCCCCCTGCTCCGGGCTGATCTTGATTCACAATAGCGACTTGTTGCGAACTGTACCGGTGATCCGGTCTGTCATCTTTTTTTTTACCTCTGTAGTCATTCCTCCAGGATGATCCAGCTCCATCTCTCTGGTAGTACTCCTCATTTGACTCGTTTAACACGAGCCTGGGTTGAGTCGGATCACCCAAAGCATACGAATTAGCAATCCGGATCATCTCTGCCAATGTAGTTGGCATTTTCCTTTGCAACTTCTGCCACAGCTCTCTTGCATATCGGCACCCTTGCGCAAACCATGCTATGGCCTGTGACTCTATCACACCCTCACACGAGTTTCTCACGGTACACCACCGGGTTAAAAACTGTCGGTTCGTCTCGTTTGGTCCTATTTGGCCTCTGATACGTACTTGAGAAATTGCTGATAAACATTTCCTCAAAATCGATCCAGCAGTTAATACTTCCGGGTGGCAAATTGTTTAACCATACCCTCGCTGGCCCCTCCAACATCTGAGGTACGTATCTCACAACCCATCTCAAGTTGCCTGTAGCAATTTTCACAGCTGTAGCATAGTTTATCAACCAATCCTCCGTCTTAGTACTGCCGTCGTATGTCTTCGTGCCTCTGGGTAACTGGAAGTTAGGTACCGGCGGCTCCTTCATGATCTGGGGCCCAAAACACGCAGGACCCGGTGGACCTTGACATTTGATCTGTTCTGACCTATACAGCCGATCCAGTTTTAATCAGGCATCATCAGGCATCAAATCCCTGTTCCCCAATCTTGACCCTATCACATGATAGTTTGGCCTTGGGTATCCTGCGTTCACCATTTCCGAATCTCCATCGTTATACCGATCCTACTCTCGTGGAGCACCTCTCTGTTGCATACCTCGGCCGACACTTTTCTCTTGCCTTGGTATATTCCGCTGCTGCGGTTGTCCTGCTCCTGCCGAGTTTCGCTGTCCGGCATTGCCATTTATAGTATTTCTTTGACCAACGTTGCCTTGGTCAAGGTTACCTCGGCCAGCTTCTCCTCGGCTCACACTTCGTCGATCGTCATTTCTCTGCACTTCTTTTCCTTTCCCTGCCCTTGTGGGGTCATACGGGACGATCTGTTTATTCCTCCTGGCCGAGGTTACTACCTCTTCTCTCCTAGGACCACCATGAGGAGACGATGCGGCTCCAGCGGATTTCTCCGGGTTACCTACCGCCGAATGTACGATCTTGGAGGCCCTAGCTCTTTCTGGGTTTGCCCTGAGCAATTCCTCATTTTGCCTGTTCGCGATCTGAACCAACTCATTAACCCTATCTTGCTGTCTCTGACGGGCTTCACCCGTTAGTCCCTCTAACTTGGATGCAGCTGCATCTGCTGCCCTAAGGTTCTTTGCCGGGGTACTATACTTCGGCAGCCCCACGGACAAACAGTTCTCTGACTCCTCAATCCTAGTATCTCCCTCTTTGTTCATTTCACTTATGAGGTTTCTCCCCTTTACTTTTACAACATCAACTTTATTTGCCTTTGCGTACTCACGCAGCGTCATGTTCAACGACTGCTGAGCCGCAGCTATCTTTTTTGCACCCTCTAGTATTTTTTGCCTAGTTTCCTCTAGCTCGGCCTGTGCCTGAGCCGGATCTACTGCTGCTGCTACAGGGTTTGCCAAGCTATCCATCGCTTCCCGCAACATATTCTCTGGCCTCTCTAGTGGAGGACCTCTAGATTTCCTCGGTGCCTTGGGCATTGCTTCTGGATCTGGTGCCGGATCTTTGCTTGTGCCAGCGCCAGGCGCAGTCATCATCACCTCTACGCGGTACGGGGAGCGAGTGGTACGTGCCCCGTGAACCACACTAAGGGGTGGCTCGCCTGCCTCAACGATGTGCCGCGGATGAACACATGACACATCCACAGCAACGTAGACCTTGTGCGCGCCGAGCTTGACAAAGAGGTTGTTGCACGGAAGATGGCGCGTGCCGAAGCACCCGGCGTTGTCGCTGATGAAATCCAGCGCTCCGAAGCGCTGAACGAGCTCGGAGACGATGCATTCACCGGTGCCGATGAGGTTACCCGTCCGGACTTGACCCTTGCTAGCGCTGCTAGCCCCACGGTGGGCGCCAACTGTCGTGGTGGTGTCACGGCAGATGCCATGGATAGGCTAAAGGTGGGGACTAAATGCACTAGGGGAATCCAGGGATGGATAGTGTGGTGATTCCACACACATAAGTTTTATATTAGGTTCACCTTCACAAATTACAAGTGCTCCTAGAGCTGTATTGGGGAGAGGTGGAAGAAGGAACTCTCTTACTCTCGCCACTAGCTAGCCCTCAGAGCAATCTCTCCTATATCAACCAGTAGAACTCAACCCGTTTCTGACCAACCCCTTCCACAAAGGCCCTAGCCCTCCTTATATAGGGGTGGCTAGGTCTCCACTTAGGGCATACGTGGAAGCATATTCCAGGGAATATGCCTCCTCCCAAAATAGTAAGCAGACCGGGTCACTTTTCCCCCGCGTCACCCATGCAGAGGCTATGTGAGCCTCTGTGGCGCCTGCGTCACTCGATATTGGCTTCATCACCTTTGTCGGCCACGCCTCGATGGTCCGGCCTCTGTCCGCCTCGCTCACTCTCTGTGTACAGTTGCCACCTTTGACCAGCGAGATACCTTCCTTGTCTTACAAGCTTGATATAACCCGGATCCTACATAGTTGATGCGGCCACACCTATTCCTACATACAAGTTAGATATATTTTACCGACTTACGGCTTAAGTCGGTTGAGGCCAAGTTAGGTGAACGTCCCCTGGTCCGGGTTACCCCGTGATTCGGCATGCCTTGAGGTGACCCGGCCAGCATCCGCTTTGGCCTTGCCGAACCTCGGCTAACTCGGCCTTTATACCCTGGCGCGACCCTACCCGGGGGTATCCCCCCAACACTCATATCTCCTTGGTGAAGGTTTTTGAAGTGCTTGAGGATCTAGATTGGTTGAGGGTCATGCATGAAGAACTCAACAACTTCGAGCGCAACAAGGTTTGGATGTTAGTAGAGAAGCCCAAAGAGTGTTGCAATGCTAGCACAAAGTGGATATTCAAGAGCAAGCAACATGAAAATGGAATTGTTGTAAGGAACAAGGCAAGATTGGTTGCTCAAGGTTTCTCTCAAGTGGAATGCATTGCCTTTGTGGTGAAACCTTTGCTCATGTGGCTCACCTTGAGTCTATCTGTATTCTTCTTGCATATGATGCACATCATAACTTTAAATTACAGCAAATGGATGTGCAAAGTTATTTTCTTAATGGTCCTTTGCATGGGTTGGTTTATGTTAAGCAACCCCCGGGATTGTAGGACCCCAACTTCCCTAACCATGTCTACAAACTTGATAAGGCGCTCTATGTCCTTAAAAAAGCTCCACGTGCATGGTATGATCACCTTAGAGAGTTGTTGTTAGACCGTGGGTTTTAAGTTAGGAAAATTGATCCCACTCTTTTTACTAAGAAGGTTAAGGGGGAGCTTTTCGTTTGCCAATTATATTTCCATGATATTATCTTTGGCTCTACTAACAAAGATTTTAATGATGAATTTTCAAAACTTATGGCTGATAGGTTTGAGATGTCTATGCTAGGAGAAATGAGGTTATTTCTTGGTTTTGAGATCAAGCAATTGAGAGAAGGAACCTTCATCAATCAAGCCAAGTATATCCAAGACACACTCAATAGGTTCAAGATGAAGGATCTCAATGAAGTTGCTACAATAATGCAAACTAAATGCCATCTTGAACTAAATCCCAATGGTAAATATGTGGATCAAAAGGTATACCGTTCCATGATTGGTTCTTTGCTTTATCGTTGTGTATCTAGATCCGATATTGTGATGAGTGTAGGATTGTGTGCAAGGTATCAAGCATCTCCTAAATAAATCCACTTGATGGCAGTCAAGAGAATCTTTCGATATTTAGTTCATACCCCAAACTATGGTTTGTCGTATTCAAAAGGCTCAAGTTTCTCTCTTTGTAGGTACACATATTCAGATTGGGATAGTAACAAAGATGATCAGAAATCAACATCTGGGGCATGCCAATTTCTTGGTAGATCCTTGGTGTGTTGGTCTTCTAAGAAGCAAATGCATATCTCTCTGCATCGCCGAAGCTGAATATGTGGCTGCTGCAAGTGCATGTACTCAATTGTTATGGATGGGTCAAACTTTAAAGGAATACAATGTGAAGTGTGACAAAGTGCCTCTTTTATGTTACAATGAAAGTGCTATCAAGATTTCCTATAACCCGCAACAACATACAATAATGAAGCATATTGACATTCGTAATCACTTCATTAGAGAACATGTTGCCCGTGGAGATATTGAGCTACTATATGTGAGCACAAAGGATCGACTTGTTCATGAAGCCTCTTGATGAAGAAAGGTTTTGCTATTTGAGGAATGAGGTAAATATCATAGATTCAAGGATCTTGACTTGAACATCTTGCATACTAATGACTGCAAGTGCACATATCATTTGAAGCTAGTTTCGAAATAAAGATATCGATCCCACATGGAGCAGTAGGCGAAAGACTAAAATGCTTTTAACTACAACTAAACGAAGTACTTAAGAAATAACTTTAAGGTGCAAGAAAAGTAAAGTTGTTTTTGGGTTTTTGGTTGAACGAGGTAATTTAAAGTAAAGCAAACTTAATGCAGAAAGTAAGAAACGCGTATGTAATAGAACTTTGGAACTACAATAGAGAAAAAGCGTTCTCAGGGAGTAGTGGATACACCGCTAGCAATTTAGACTAAGAAATCAAGATTATTATAACAAATATTCTCATAGTATGTATGTATGTATGTGGGAGGAGCTCCATATATGGACAAATAGGCAGCAACCACTTCTCACATTGTCCTTCATAACCACAACTGACGAATAAACGACATCAATCATATTATCCCACTATTAATGGATTTCTCCTGTGGCATGGACATGGATTAATGAGTTCTCCTTGATTCCCCAAGTTAGCACATAAGGAATGACAATAGCTTTATAATCACAGTAAGTGCTATCATCCCTCCGTCTACCATCAAGTAATCCCCTTCATCAATCCTCATAGGAGGCAAATATTAAGGAGGTGCACAACTCCCAACATCAAGATGAAGACAATTAACATATACACATAATGATGTATAAAATAGTAATCTCTATCTAATCTCAATCACATGCTAGGGTTTCTCCATCTCCCCAAGAACTAGAGATCTACTCAGACATGGAGTCAATCAACATCATGGCAATGGTAATGGAAACAATCATAGATAAATAGTACTTGTATAAATCCACAACGAGTACGGGAATTACAACAAGATCTAGACAAGATGTAGATGGGATGGATGGAGATGGTGGTGATGCAGCGGTGGATGAAGAAGATCGATGACTTAGCCTCCCGAATATGTGGAGGACGAAGATGGATCCATAGTGGACGAGTTCCCCCTCCAGATGCCTTCCGGAGGTGAGGTTTCAGCTATTTCTGGGTGTTCTATATGTTGTCTCTCCGATCCAGCTGCATGGGGTGAAACTATTTGAGGAGGCGGAGGTGGCGCCAACTATACGGCTGGAAAATTTATTCCGGTCGTATAGTTGGTCGTTAAACCGCTTGTCTCCTTCGATCGCTTCGGATTTTCTTCTAGTATTATTAATATTTCCCAAATAAGCGATTTGCATTGTTTTTTACTCCTTTTCTCCTCAGTAAAACTACTCCAAGAATTGTATCCATTGGATCCATCATCTGTCCTGATCCTGATGAAAACAGACATAAAATGTGTGCGCGAGCGCCGTAAAATACTAAGATCCTACATCTACAATGCAAAATAATAATGTAAAACATGATACAAATATGCACTCATCAACTTGACTCTTGCTTGTCCTGAGCAAGTTTGGCTTAATGGATGTGACCTCATATTCATGAAGCTGAGTCGATAAAATAAATGCGGCAGTTGCAACATGTGCTTATCATATACGATACATAGGAATAAGTTCATGAATAGTACCTTACTTGAACCATCGGAATAGTATTAACAGGCTTCCACACCTTAGTGATCAATAGTTCACAAAAGATGAATCTCAACATAATGTAAAAGTATCTGGTTCAACCGAATGAGTTAGCGAGGTAGTCCCAAGTGTTTTAGGATCAACGTATTCACTTGGGATTCAAAATCTCAAAAGTGTACCTTTGTCATACTATAATATAGTGGTATATGCCTATTTGCTCTTTGCACACTCGCTCTTTTTCTTCTCTTTTGTGTATATGCTCACACTTTTGTTTAAGTGTTGTGCAAAGGAGCTAGCCATACATTCCACTTCATGTAGGAATTCAAAGTTTAACGATCTCAATTATCAAATTCCAATTGTATATGAAGCATTATTTTGACTTGAAGATTCTACCTTGACTTGTTCTCACTCTAATTTGATAGCACTTCCATTTTCCTTTGTTCAAGGTTTCTTTTTCAACTCAACTATATAGATAGTTTTTATTCTGTAAATCAAACTGTAGACTTACAATATATTGACTAAATTATCTTTATATGTTCCATTAATACCAATGGTGTGGAAGACTCCTATTGCTACCATCAAGTGCAAGTAAAATTATACTCAAGCCATTCATATATCCAATAAGATAAGCACAAACTCAATATTGCTCCATATATAATAATAAACTCGGAATTTTATAAAAGGGATCGACTAATCCTGAAGGGAATTCTAATGATGCAAACTTTATTTCTAGTTTGAACTAATGCAGAACAAAATAGTGATATAAAACTTATAAGATAGACTACAAGGTCTTTAAAGATCTCCCCAAGCTTGGAATCAAGCCAGGCGGGATCACTTAACTCCTTGTTGATACCTATTCCCCCTAGGTAGAAAGAGCGCCACCCTCTTCTTTTATGTTGCCATCTTTAACTATGCTTGCAAAGCGAATGTTGAGATTGGCCATGTCATATTGGAGCTTCAACATTTTCTTCTTAGGGAATTTCTTCTCATCTGTCAACTCAAAGGCAGCTTTAATCAAGAAACCGACTCTACCATCGATGCCATCGACCTTTTTCTCAAGGTCTTTGCTCATCATCTAGTAGGAGTCAATCCCTTATCCAATTGTTTCAACGCATGCCTTCAAAGCCTTTTCTAACTCATAGATCTTATCATGAATCTCATCTTGCCGCACCTTCTTAGGTTTAAGAGGTGATGGACCAAGAGGAGGTTTATAATAGGATCCTATGTTGTAACGATAAGGATTAGGGAGATACTCATCCTTGTTCCTTCCCCGCTCAGCTTGCCTCATCATCTCCACCCTTTGCGGGAACATGTCCTCCCAATCTGGGAGAGGCTTGATCTCCGGGCTGGATGATGATGATGACGATCCTTTAGGTTCTACTTCTTCGATCCTCTTCAAGGGCTTCTCTTCTTTCTTCTTCTAGATCTTGTTGACATGGAAGAGCTGCATGGCTTTGCTACACGGATGTTGTTAGAGGGGATTGTATAGGGATGGCGAGGATTTTTCGAGGCTGGAGGCTATAGCTCTGCGAAAACTTGATGAAAAAGGTTAGATGCGATCAGCTTTAAAAGGGGAGGTCAAAAACCCTAGCCACCTTTAGTAACGAGAAACTACGGTGGAACATACGGCCATATAGTTATGAATCGAATATAGATTACATCTACGGTGGAACCAACTATACGGGCGGGAATTTTTATTCCCAGCGTATAGTTGGTCGTTAAACTCTCTGGACTCTTGAATTTATTTTGGAGATGGGTTGATAACTATACGACCGCCACTATACGGGCGGAATTTTTAATTCTGGCCATATAGTTGGTCGTTAAACTCTTAGTACTTAGAAAATAGTTTTGTCGAACGCATCAATATCTATACGACCGCAACTATACGGGCGGAATTTTTAATTCTAGCCGTATAGTTGGTCGTTAAACTCTCAGTACCTTTCGTGGATGGAAGGGGCGATGTCACAACAACCATACGACCGTAGCTATACGGCCGGAATTTTTATTCTCGCCATATAGTTGGTCGTTAAACCTTCTGTGTCCACCAAAAAATTTCTGCTTCTCCAAGGATTCTTTATTAATCTGAAACTTAACAAAATATCATGTTTTGACAAAAAATGTCAGCTTAGATTTTTGACAAATTTTGGCATTATCAATCTTCCCTCTTCTTTGCCAGAGCATCAAATGTTCCTTATTTAACACAATGCTCAAATAAACTTTAATTAAAAATTTAAAAACTTACTCAAACCTTTACTTCGTATGGGTTGCCTCCCATGAAGCACTCTTTTATGGTTAATAGCTTGACCGTATTGTTGCTCGTTCCATCTCAAGTCCATTCTTCTTGCAGTTGACATTCCTTGTATACCTTTGCTTAATCGCTTCTTCTGGGGTGATTACTTCTTTGGTGATTGCACTTATATCTTATTTTACTCGATAATTCTTAAAGCGTTGTCCATTTACCACCCATGCAAGAGAGGGTGTTTTCCCTTGGAGCTTCACTGCTCCCGATGAATAAGCTTCTTCAACTATATATGGGCCTTCCCACTTCGATCCGAGCTTTCCTGGAAACAACTTGAGACGAGAGGTATAGAGAAACACTTTATCTCCACTCTTAAAGGTCTTATTCTCTATTTTTTCTATCATGCCATCTTTTCACCTTTTCATTAAACAACCTAGCATTCTCATAGGCTTCACTTCTAAACTCATCTAAAGCTTGAATATCTAATAAACGTTTTTATCCTACTTCTTTAAGATCATAATTTAGGTTCTTGATTTCCCAAAAAGCTTTGTGTTCCAATTCTAAAGGTAAATGGCATGCCTTACCGTACACCATCTTATAAGGTGTCATACCCATTGGGTTTTTAAATGCAGTACAATATGCCCATAGAGTATCATTTAACTTATATGACCAATCTTTTCTTGATTTGTCCACCGTCTTCTCGAGTATGGTCTTTAATTCTCTATTAGAGAGTTCCACTTGACCACTTGTTTGAGGATGATATGGTGAAGCAACACGGTGAGTTACTCCATATTTGCTGAGGATTTTCCTGAAAGTTCCTTTCATAAAATGAGAACCACCGCCAGTGATTAAAAATGTAGGAACTCCAAACCTAGGAAATATGACATCCTTGATCATCTTCACTGAGGTGGCTGCATTTGCATGACTTTTTGGAATAGCTTCGACCCATTTAGTAACATAGTCAATAGCAACAAGAATATGAGTATAACCATTCGATTCTATAAATGGTCCCATGTAATCCATTCCCCATACATCAAAAGTTTCAATTATAAGACTATAATTCATTGCCATTTCTTGTCTCCTACCTATATTACCTCTTCTTTGGCAAGCATCATAGTATTCCACATACCTGTGTGCATCCTTGAGAAAGGTGGGCTAATAGAATCCGGATTAAAGTACCTTTGGAGTGGTTCACTTACCTGCATGATGCCCTCCATACGGACTGTCACGGCAAGCTTTCAATATTGCATTCATTTCATGGTTAGGAACACACTTCCGAACCATTCCGTCAGGTCCATGACGATATAGATATGGATCATTCCAAAAGTAATATTTAAGATCATTAAAGAATTTCATCCTTTGATTTCTTGACATACCAGGAGGTATAAATTTTGTTGCGAGATAATTAGCATAATACGCATACCACGGATCAACAGTTTCAATACTTGCTAAATATTCTCCCGGAAATGATTTATTTATAGGTACAGGGTTATTAATTATTCCCTCCATCCTAGAGAGATGATCTGCTACCGGATTATCTTTACCCCTCCTATCTACTATTTGCAAATTGTATTCTTGTAGTAATAAGACCCACCTAATTAACCTAGGCTTAGCATCCTTTTTCACTAGGAGGTGACGCAAAGCTTGGTGATTCGTATGAATTATTACCTTAGAATTAATGATGTATGATCCAAATTTGTCGCAAGCAAAAATTATAGCTAGGAACTCTTTTTCTATAGTAGCGTAATGTTTCTGAATCTTATTAAGAGGTCTACTAGCGTAATAAATAACATTCAAATTCTTTCCGTCTCGCTGTCCTAGCACAGCCCCTAAAGCATAGTCACTAGCATCACACATGATTTTGAAAGGTTCATCCCATTTTGGAGATTGCATCATAGGTGCTGAAACTAATTTATTCTTAAGGTTCTCAAAGGCTACAATGCAGTCATGATCTAAGTAGAATGGAGTTTGTTTATCAAGAAGGTTGGTGAGAGGCATAGCTATTTTAGCAAAATCTTTTATAAAACGCTTATAAAAACCTGCATGTCCTAGAAACATTTTTAAGTTTTTAATGTCCTGAGGTATTGGAAGATTTTCTATAGCATTTATATTAGTTTTGTCTATTTCTATTCCCTTCTCTGAAACCTTATGTCCAAAAACTTTACCTTCTCTTTTCATGAAATGACGTTGTTCCCAATTCAAAACCAAATTTGATTGCCTGCATCTCTGAAAGACCTTGGTTAAATTGTAGCGGCAATTATCAAAGGTTGTTCCACAAACAACAAAATCATCTGTTAGAACTTCCATAGTCTTCTCAACAAAATCATCAAAGATCTTTAGAACACATTCTTGAAAAGTTGCTGCTGTGTTACATAGGACAAACGGAATTAATCTATAAGCATATGTGCCATAAGGGTAAGTGAAAGTGGTTTTCTCTTGATCTTCCGGTTGTATGGAAATTTGAGAATATCCAGAATAACCATCAAGAAAACAGAAATAAGAATTATTACTAAGTCTTTCCAAAATTGTATCCATGAATGGTATAGGTTTATGATTTTTCTGTGTCTCGCGGTTTAGCTTCCTAAAATCAATGCACATACGATATCCTACAACAGGCCTTACAGGAACTAGCTCACCATCCTCATTCATAGCAGCATCAAGACCATGTTGTCTTGGTATGCAATGAGCTGGGCTAAGCCATTTACTGTCAGAAATAGGATATATTATGCCAGCATCTAATAAGCGTATAACCTGTTTTCTTACTACTTCCTTCATTTTCGGATTAAGCCTTCTTTGTGTATCCACTATAGGTTCAGCATCATCAAGCATGGAAATCTTATGCGTTACGATAGATGGATCTATTCCTATAATATCACTTAGTGTATATCCAAAGGCTTCACGATGCCTAACCAAAACTGAAATGAGTTTATTTGTTTCATTCTCTGATAAATTCTTGCTAATAATAACAGGACATTTATTTTTATTATCTAAAAACTCATACCTCATATCTTCTGGAAGTAGTTTCAATTCAATTGGAGGCTCTTCATCTCCTTTTCTTACCAGTTCTTCATAGTCACGTGGATTTTGTGCTTCCGGAACTGAATCAAGGTAATCATGCATGTCTTCTCTCTCCTCATCATCTGGTGCTTCCTCCCAGTTAGTCAAGCTCCTCTCTAATTCATCTTGTGGGGTACTGAAATGAATTGCTGCCAGCTCAGCAATCGTTTTCTCTTCCTTGATATCTTCCACTTCATATGGCCTCTTTTTTAGTTTGGCAAAGTGGAATGTCATTTCCTCTTCTGCAAACATCAGTGAAATAGTATCCTTCTTATTATCAACTCGAGCTTTGGTTATGGAAACAAAGGGCCTGCCTAAAAGAATAGGACAAAAAGAATCTCGTGGCATATCCACAATATGAAAATCAAGGGGGTACATGAGTGATCCAATAAAGACATAAATGTTTCTGATTACACCTTCCGGTTTTATATTAGTCCTATTAGACAATTTAATTGTAGTGTCTACCAGTTCCACATCTGGATTATTTAAATTGTAGCGAAGTTCCTCATAAAGTGATGAAGGCATAATATTTATAGTGGAAATCGTCTCACAAATTTCGTATAAGAAAGTTTCTCCACAATATATCGGAGTCATTGGTTTTGAAATTTCGTTACCTCGTACCTTACCTTCGATGAATTCTAAGGTTTCAAGGTCTAGCATAACCACTTCATTTTCCACTATTCGTTCTTCCATAAGGTTCTTTAATATAACATTGTTTATACTGGTAGCTTCGGGGTTCCTTTCTGGTTTCTTCGGTCTCTTCTTTATTTGTTCTTCCTATTTTTTCCTTTTCTTGGTGATCCCTTGAATAGGTGTCGAGGAGAACTCTTCCATCAGCCCTCTTGCACGCTTCTTTTCTTCGAGGGGTTTACGGGGTTCCCATTCTGTTTGTACCTGCAAATGCCCTGCATAATTCTCAATAATTTTCTTTACTGAGTAAGAATCAATACCGAGGGTTTTAATCATTGCATCTGTCCTTTCATCTATAAGGAAATCGTTAACGCAAGCATATTCAGAAAAACTATTTGTAATCTTTTCCTTATCTTTAGAATTTTCCGTTGCTTCTCTTATTTTTATTATTAGATTCCAAGATTCATCATAGGTATAAGATAGAAAACTACCATTAGAAGCAGTGTCTAGATTTATTCTATTTTAAATATTTAGCCCTCCATAAAAAGTATGAGTGATTAAACAATCAGGCAAACCATGATGGGGCAATTATCTAGGTAGATTTTGTACCTTAGATATCCTTCATATAAGCCCTCACCAGGATTATTTTTGAAACTGATAATAATACCTCTCATCATGTGAGTTTTGCTTTCTGAGTAATATTTTGATAGGAAATTGGTTGTCAATTCCTTCCAAGTTCTCGGTGCTTCTGCACAAAAAGATCCGTACTAGTCGCAAACATTATTAGAGACAGTTTGTCGAAACAACTAGGTTTTAACCATATCAAGATTATAGTCATCGAAAGTAAAGGAACTGAGAACGTCTTCAAAGAATTGTAAGTGTCCATATGGACTCTCCTTATTGGTTCCTGCAAATTTCTTAGAGTGCAATAGTTCAAATAATATAGGGCGGATCTCGATTCCATTCGGATTTATGCTTTTATTGACAACTATAAAAGCGTCCATGGGTGAACCCATTTTCCTTACTACCTCAAGCCGGTTTAAATGCTGAGTGTTGTCCATTGTTGCAGTCCTGCAACTTAAGTAAAAATTAGTACAACGAAAGTAAATAACTAAAAGTAAAGTGACTTATAGCGCTAAGCTCCCCGACAACGGCGCCAGAAAATAGCTTGATGACTGCAAGTGCACAGATCGTTTGTAGCTAGTTTCAAAATAAAGATATCGATCCCACAGGGAGCAGTAGGCGAAAGACTAAAATTCTTTTAACTACAACTAAACGAAGTACTTAAGAAATAACTTTAAGGTGCAAGAAAAGTAAAGTTGTTTTGGGTTTTTGGTTGAACAAGGTAATTTAAAGTAAAGCAAACTTAATGCAGAAAGTAAGAATCGTGTATGTAATAGAACTTTGGAACTGCAATAGGGAAAAAGGCGTTCTTAGGGAGTAGTGGATACACCGCTAGCAACTTAGACTAAGTAATCAAGATTATTATAACAAATATTCTCATAGTATATATGTATGTGGGAGGAGCTCCATATATGGACAAATAGGCAGCAACCACTGCTCACATTGTCCTTCATAACCACAACTGACGAATAAACGACATCAATCGTATTATCTCGCTATTAAGGGTTTTCTCCCGTGGCAAGGACATGTCTTAATGAGTTCTCCTTGATTCCCCAAGTTAGCACGTAAGGAATGAAAACAGCTTTATAGTCATAGTAAGTGCTATCATCCCTCCGTCTACCAACAAGTAATCCCCTTCATCGAGTCCCCATAGGAGGCAAATATTAAGGAGGTGCACAACTCCTAACATCAAGATGAAGACAATTAACATATACACATAATGACGTATAACATAATAATCTCTATCTAATCTCAGTCATATGCTAGGGTTTGTCCATCTCCCCAAGAACTAGAGATCTACTCAGACATGGAGGCAATCAACATCATGGCAATGGTAATGGAAACAATCATAGATGAATAGTACTTGTATAAATCCACAATGAGTACGGGAATTACAACAAGATCTAGACAAGATGTAGATGGGATGAATGGAAATGGTGGTGATGCAGCGGTGGATGATGAAGATCGATGCCTTAGCCTCCCGGATCTGTGTAGGGCCAAGATGGATCCCCGGTGGATGAGTTCCCCCTTTAGATGCCTTCTGGAGGTGAGGTTTCAGTGATTTCTGGGTGTTCTGTATGTCATCTCTCCGATCTAGTTGCACGGGGTGAAACTATTTGAGGAGGCGGAGGTGACACCAACTATACGGCCAATTTTTTATATTCCGGTCGTATAGTTTGTCGTTAAACCGTCTATCTCCTTCCGTCACTTTAGGTTTTCTTATGGTATTATTAATATTTCCCAAATAAGTCATTTACGTTGTTTTTGACTCCTTTTCTCCTCAGTACAACTGCTCCAAGAATTGTGTCCATTGGATCCATCATTTGTCCTGATCCTGGTGAAAACAGACATAAAATTTGCGCGCGAGCGCCATAAAATACCAAGATCCTACATCTACAATGCAAAATAATAATGTAAAACATGATGCAAATATGCACTCATCACATACACACCTATTTCTTAGTCTCTATTTGGTTTAGATGCGGGCATGGACATAGGGGGAGTTTGGTCTGAATGTTGGGCTAACCCTCCCCCATAATGCCAAAAGTAAGAAAAAATCATTTCTCTTAATATCATTTTGTGATATGTGAGCTTAATTGATGAGTATTGGTTATGAACCCAAGATATATCTTCGCAGTGTCATGCCATACACTCATACATGGTGGCCTCAGACACCGCCCTCTTCTTTGTGAAGAGTTGGTTCTCTGTGGATCTTTTTGGATTTTCTTGCCTATCCTATGTTCTTATGGAAAACACACTCAATATTCTCTTTTTGTTTATTTGCCTCTTGAAATTTTGGGTGTGAAGTACCATCTTAGTTTGGTTATATACACCCAAGCCTATCCCATCTTAAGCCATCTATCTTTCATGCACACAAGTCCTATTTGTTGATTCTTGAGGTTTTCGGGAAGTGTTAGCCTGAATTCTGTGTGAACATAAAAATTTAGAGAGGGCTGGATTATCCACCCTAGTGGGGGCCGGATTATCCGGCCTGGGCATTTTGTCCCATATAGGGCTAGGCGTCGGGGTGTGATGGCTCAATGCACGGCGCCCAGAAAAGTGCTTGGTGCGTGGTGTTGACGTAGAGCTCGTGGGGAACCCCAAGAGGAAGGTATGATGAGCAAAGCAACAAGTTTCCCTCAGTTATGAAACCAAGGTTTAATCGAACCAGTAGGAGCAAGGAAACACCTCAAAGGTGTTACTAGCTGAGCTTTGGCAGGGCGCACTACCGGTGCTAGTAGCAACGTGGAGACCTGCACAACACAACCACAGAACTTTGTCCCCAACTTGCGATGAGGTTGTCAATCTCACCGTGTTTTGCGGAAAACAAAGGATTAAACGTATCGAATGGAAAGAAGTAAAAGTTTGCAGAAAGTAAACACAAAACAGTAAAGAGTTGTAGATTGTATGTAAAGAAAGAGGACCGGGATCCATAGTTCACTAGAGGTGGCTCTCCTTAAGATAGATAACATGCTGGGTGAACAAATTACAGCGGGACAATTGACAAACATCGAGAAAGCAATACATGCATATACTAATCATCTTGAATCCTTTGGAACTTGATTGGGCATTACAACATTATACATAGACCGCCATCCAACTGCATCTATGACTAATAATCCACCTTCAGGTTATCATCCGAACCCCCTCCAGTATTAAGTTGCAAGCAACAGATTATTGCTTTACGAACTGCGTGTAAAGCAAACAATACGATTGTTCTATGAACAAAGGATTGTTGTTTTCTCCCTAGTAGCAACATCACATCTAGTACCTTAGAGATTTCTGTCACTTCCCCAGATTACCAGAGGCGTGAACCCACTATCGAGAATAAATACTAACTCTTGGAGTTGCTAGCATCTACTTGGCCAAGATAGCTACTAACAACGGAAAGCATGCAAGATCACAAATAACAAAGACATGATAGAATCAATAATCAATATGAAATAGCATCTCAATATCCATCGGATCCCCACAAACACAACATGCAGAATTGCAAATAGATGATCTTGATCATGAACGGAGCTCACAAGATCTAAACATGAAAGCACAAAGGAGGAGAACCATCCATCTAGCTACTACATGGATCCGTAGTCCAAGGATGAACTACTCACGCATCACACCGGAGGCTTGCATGGTGATGAAGAAGGCCTCCAGGGTGAATTCCCTTCTCTGGCAGGGTGCCTGGAAGAGCTTCAGATCCCTCCCGGTCTAGGGATGGAGATGACGGCGGCTACAGACTCTTTCGTGGATTTTTGATCAGGTACTTAGGGTTTTCGTCCCGAGGGCATCTTATAGGCGGAAGGAGAGGCCGAGGGGGTGCTGGGGTCGGCCAGACCACCCCCTGGCGCGGGCTAGGCCTGGCCGCGCGGCCAGGTGGTGTGGTGGCCCCCTAGTACCTCTCCGTCTCGTATTCTGGCACTTGATCACTTCCGAAAAATAGGCACTTTGGCTTTTGTCCCGTCCAATTCCGAGAATATTCATTTTCTGACTTTCCTGGAACCAAAAACAGCAGAAAATAGGCAGCTGGCACTGTGGCTCTTGTTAATAGGTTAGTCCAAGAAATCATATGAAAAGTACTCCAAAGTTGGAACAAAACACAGGAAAGTGGATAAAACCAAGCATGGAACATCAAAAATTATAGATACATTTGCAATGTATCAGGGTGAGAGGCTCAAATAGAGCATCTCTCTACCCCGACCCACTCCTACCCTCCAGCCGCCGCTGGCCACCTCCCACCTCACCACAGCTTCCCTAGCCGCCGGATTCCCTAGCCCCCTGTCGGATTTGCTTCTCCTCCTCCCCGGTTATCTTCTTCTTCAAGAATATCCTCCGATGAGTGAGGGTAACTCCCATATTCTTGATTTTATATGTTATGTTTTTATGCTAAATCTTGGGGGTAGCTGATGTCATGTGGTTTCTTTGCATGCCTATCATAGTAGTTTCACAATCAATTTAGCCGACCTATTCTTTAGAACAAGTTTTGAATTAGATGCTGAAATTCGTCGGGGCCAGATTATCCGCCCCTGGCATGGCTAGATAATCCGTTCTGGAAGGTTAAAAATCTATAGCTTTCTGATTCTATTTGGTCTATGATTCGATTGGTTTGTGGTTGCTTCTCTACTATTTTTGGCATATTCTCTTGGACATGTGTGTTCTCATATCATGCTATCCCCCTTACTCGTTTCACAAGCCGTTCTCGTAGTGCTCCCAAGGTCTATAAACAAAGAGCTCATTTTTTCATCTCAGTGAAGAAGTTGTTCTTGTCGATGAGGTAGAGTTGAGAAGGCAAGCCCGAGAGGTTGAATAGATGGTGGAAAGAGAGAAGAAAGATAAGAGGGATCGGGATGCTATGAAGAATAAAGGCATGGAACCTAGGGTCAACTACAAGGCCATGAATAATGTTAAGTATGCTACCCTCAGGCAAAGTGATTGGTATGTGGATTCCGCACGTGATGGGAATATTGAAGACCCATCTTTTTGGTGCAATCATCAAATGTACATCTTCCAGGACATCTATTCCTCTTTGAAGTTGCTCCCAATGAGTACACTTGATCTTACTCGTATGAAGGGCAAGTCACAGTTTGCTACTATTGTTGATGTGACTGAGAGGATGGGGTTGCACCATCTCATGAGCATCCAATGTGACTACAAAGTCAAGCTTGTCCAGTAGTTTTTCTCCACCCTTGTGATTGTTGGTGATGATGCTCGCACTATGAAGTGGATGACAGGGACCACCTACCGTGAGTCCAGTTTCTACCGGTTTGGTGATGTGCTCTCCCTCTTTTGTAGGTTGAGACCATCCTATTGGGCATCGTATATGTGGTCATAATTTCCCCAACAAAGATTCTTTACTCTCAAACTCTATGGCCCTATGGGTGTGGTTGGGAGGTCACCGATCTCCTTCCACTTAACTCTCAGCTTGTTCTTATACTCTGCGACAACATTGCTCCTACTAGAGGTAACAATGATGCTATCTGCTCCTCTCTTGTCAGTTTGCTGGGTCTTGCTTATGAATGTGCTATGAGTGAAGACCCTGACGCGGATTTCTCCTTAGATGTGAAGGATTTCATTTTCCATGAGATGTTTGGATCCATGGTGCACCGACTGTCTATCCCATATGCTCCATACATCATGTTGCTCATTAAATCCACTCTCCCAAATGAAGTTTTCAGTGGTCCTTGTGATGGGAAACACAAAGTCAAGAAGCCCTATCTTAATAAGAAAACTGCATATGTGCCTGTTGAGTCTGATACTTTCATGAGAGATGCCCGTGCTAGTCGATACACCCGTGTGAGGAAGCTTCCAACTCCGACCATTGATATAGAGGTAAATAAGCTTACTTGCTTTCAGCGCAACATCCTTTGTATGGGAGTGGACACTCAAAAGGGTCAGTATCAGGCTTACCGTCCGTGCCATGACATGGCTCATACTCAGCGGCTCATTCTTCGCCATGTCTCTAGGCTCATGGTAACCCTCCCCAGCAAACAACTCCCACTCTGTACAGTTAGTGGAACACCTCAGAGATCAACTATGTTGACATGGAGAGGCACAAGTTTCCAGCCTTGGTGAGGGCATCTCCACCTCCTGCAGATGAGAGCGAGGATGGAACTGAGGATGATGAAGACTCCGAGGAGCACCAGGAGTCTGAGTGATCTTCTAGAGACATTAGCATCACTCTTTTCCCTTTTTGGTGTTTCAATGGCAAAGGGGGAGAAGTAGTTCTATTAGAAACTCCGATGGATTTGCATGGGTCGGGCATAAGCAACATTTTCCCTCTTATTTGCGTTTTCTATCTATGCTTGTGTCCATTTATCTAGTGTTGAACCATTTATGTCTATTTGATATGTGTGTTATTAAGAATATGTTTAAGTATGCTTGTGAGACACATATGGATCTATCCATGGATTTATCTTATGAGACATATGGATTTATCTATCTATGGTTGAGACTATATTATGGTCGGTAGGATGGTATGATCTCTATCTCAAGTCCCAACTTTCACTTTATTATGTCTCTTACTTATTTGCAACTTGAGCCACCATCTTCTTCAAAGACAGCTCCGGGAGATGCCCCAGCTTATCCAGGACTAGAACATGTCCTACACGCGGGCCGCAGCGCAAAATGCTCTCACCATGGTTATGATCCACCATGGAAGCATGGAAATCTGGCAAGTAACCAGAGGGTATTCTATTGTGGATGAAGACGGACGGGAGAAGGACATCAAAGCAATCATGGACTCCTGTGCCAGATATGGGTGCCATGTAGCTGACTTGACCAGCTACAACACTCCTTTCTTCACTCGCGTAGAGACGCCGCCTTCGCCCACCGAAGAAACTGGTGAAGTTTCTGACAACGAACAAACCATTTCGGATTTGAACGTCTCAAAAAGATATCGAGGCGGGGCTGATGTCTCCAGTAAGCCGGAAGCTCCTACCTCTCCCCCTGCATCATAGAGCATCAGAACAAACAATGTGTTACTCTGAAAACAATTCGGGTTGTAAATAAGTAGTATAATATTTTTGCTAGTGCTAAGTTTTACTTTATCTATTTAGCACTTTTGGCTTTATAAGTTCCGTGCCTGAAATTTTACATAAGCACTTATATTATTTGTCTGTACTTATCGTTTATCTGGCTTTCCGCCTCGTCCCTTTCGTGAGCCGGCCAACCTTTAGCACATAAACTTTGCCGAGCAACGGAGCTCAATTGTTAAACCAGTTTAAACTCGGAAACAAAGCCAGCTTCCAGTACCAACAATTCACTACTCAGAAAATGCCCGCATCCGGCAATCAGATAAATAACCATAGTATAGACTAAAAAATTTAAATTTATACCCGAAGGTAGCAATTTTAGAATCAGAAATCTAAACCAAAACAAACATGAGCATAAAGTACTTTCAAGTATTTTGGGATTTTCGACTGTGACATGATCATTCGGAAATAAATGGTAAAAAACTTCTCAGAATTTTTTTTGAGGCAACCAATACTTTATTTCTCATTGAACATGTAGACATATATGATTATAAAAAAAGATAAACTAAGAATAAAAGGCACGTAGTTGAGCAATGATGGCCTAAGATATCTCGAGCTCGTTGGGGAACCCCAAGAGGAAGGTATGATGAGCACAGTAGCAAGTTTCCCTCAGTTATGAAACCAAGGTTATCGAACCAGTAGGAGCAAGGAAACACCTCCAAGGTGTTGTTGCCAACTTGGAATCCTACACAACACAACCACAGAACTTTGCCCCCAACTTACAGTGAGGTTGTCAATCTCACCGGTTTTGCTGAAAATAAAACATTAAACGTATTGTGTGGAAGAAAGTAAAAGCTTGCAGAAAGTAAATAGAAAGCAGTAAACAGTTGTAGATTGATGGTAAAAGAAAGGATTGGGGTCCATAGTTCACTAGTTGTAGTTCTCCTTAAGATAGATGACATGTTGGGTGAACAAATTACAACGGGGCAATTGACAAACATCGAGAAAGCATACATGTATATACTAATCAGCTTGACTCCTATGAGATTTGATTAGGCATTACAACATTATATATGGACCGTAATCCAACTTCATCTATGACTAATAATCCACCTTCAGGTTATCATCCGAACCCCCTCTAGTATTAAGTTGCAAGCAACAGATAATTGCATTATGCATTGCGTGTAAAGTAAAAATACGATTGTTCTATGAACAAAGGATTGTTGTTTTCTCCCTAGTAGCAACAACACATCTAGTACCTTAGAGATTTCTATCACTTCCCCAGATTACTAGAGGCATGAACCCACTATCGAGCATAAATACTCCCTCTTGGAGTTGCTAGCATCTACTTGGCCAAGATATCTCCTAACAATGGAGAGCATGCAAGATCACAAATAACAAAGACATGATAGAATCAATAATCAATCTGAAATAGCATCTCAATATCCATCGGATCCCCGCAAACACAACATGTAGGATTACAAATAGATGATCTTTATCATGAACGGAGCTCACAAGATCTAAACATGGTAGCACAAAGGAGAAGAACCAACCATCTAGCTACTACATGGACCCGTAGTCCAAGGATGAACTACTCACGCATCACAGCGGAGGCTTGCATGGTGATGAAGAAGGCCTCTAGGGTGAATTCTCCCCTCCGACAGGGTGCTGGGAAGAGCTTCAGATCCCTCCCGATCTAGGGATGGAGATGACGGCGGCTACAGACTCTTTCGTGGAATTTTGATCGGGTACTTAGGGTTTTTGTATCGGAGGCATCTTATAGGCAAAAGGGGAACCCGAGGGGGTGCCCTAGGTGGCCACACGACCCCATGGCGCGGGCCAGGCCTGGCCGCATGGCCAGGTGGTGTGGCGGCCCTCTGGCCCCTCTCCGTCTCGTATTCTAGCTCCGTGTCCCCCTCGGTGAAAAATTGACTTTGGCTTTTGTCCCGTCCAATTCCAAGAATATTCATTTTCTAACTTTCCTGGAACCAAAACAGTAGAAAACAGGCAACTGACAATGTGGCATCTTGTTAATAGGTTAGTCCAAGAAAGTGTATAAAAATACTCCCAAGTGTGGGCAAAACATAAGAAAGTAGATAAAAACCAAGCATGGAACATAAAAAATTATAGATACGTTATCAACGTATCAACATCCCCAAGCTTAACTCCTGCTCGTCCTCGAGTAGGTAAGTGATAAAAGGAAAGAATAATTTTTGAGGTGACATGCACCATCATAAACTTTATCAAAGTATTTGTAAAACATTGATAGCTGGGATCATAGTACTTCAACATAGCATGAAAGATAAAGTTCTAACAATAGGGCATAGCAACTATGTTGCAACATGAAAAGGCACAAACAAAAGATTCATGAAAAACAATGCTTTGCAAGACGTTTGTTTGTTTCACATAAAGAAAACATAGCATAATGGCATTCAGCCTGTCCCTCATAGAGTAGCAAACATAAATGCATAGGACACCTTCAAAGTTCATAAGGGTGACTAGATACAAATAGTTTACGAACAAGCAATATCAAAGTTATGCATCAATCAACAAGTCTTGGGACAATGCACATAGAACTAAGAATGACCACTATGCTCTCAAAATAGGTGCATAAAGATAGAAGGTGGAGACTCAACATAAAAGTAAAAGAAAGGCCTTCATAGAAGGAAGTAGGGATTCAAGGCTCATAAAGTGCTTCCAAAAATTATGGTACTTTTTAGCTTTCAGCTCTGATTGCCCCTATCATAAGCATTTTGAAGTGATTAAGGTTAAAGTAAACAAACTATGGAGTATATGCTTGACAAAGTATAAGTTGGAAATCTCATCCCCCTTGAATACGAGGGCCGCTCCTCTTGATACTCAAGTTTAGTTACCGGTAAGTTCTTGTCATAGTAAGTACATGTGTATCATAGAGAACCACCAACGGGGTACCCCTTGCCCGATGATACGGAAGAATTCCCATATCAAAATGACAAGGCAAGCAAACAACGAGCATCTCAACAATCTTATTATTCACCATGGGAAAATGGTGCTTTTTTCTCTCTTTCCTCTTTTCTCAAATCTCTTTTTTTTTCTCAATATCTGAATCTTTTTTATAAGAAGAATGCTTCATAGACAACTCATTATGGTTACACTGCAGGTTTCCACCATGACAACATGGATTAGACCGGCGGCCCAGGTGTTTCTCTAAGACACATACATAACTCCATGGACTTACAAGCTCCCCTTTCATTTCACACCGATGACATCCATAGACAAAAGAGCATGATATCAACTAGGTACAAAGTACAAGTGCAATGTTGAAAGCATTCTCCATGACAGCATGGTTCTGCTAATCCCCAACGTATAAGTGCAATCATATACAACATAGACGACACAATGGTTCAAGTTTATTAAGAGCAAGAAAAGTAAAGTGTGCCATCAAGTTCGTGAGAGATTTAATCACTAGTTTTCTCATAACAAGTTTAATTCGGAAGGTAGATAAAAACATGAATATACTTGGAATAGCAAATGCTAATAGGTAGGTATTGTGTACTTTTTGGAATAACTTGGTTTTAGGAGTTGGATGCATGAGTGGAACTCATACTTGGTTACGGAGGCTAGCAAAAGGCTGGGAGCGACCAACTAAGAGAGCAATAATGGCCATAATCATGCAAAGCGACAAAACATCATTAATTAAAGTATAAAGTGATATTACAAGTTGAAAACTAAAGGATCATAAAGGCTATAGTGACTTGGGGTAGTCATAACATGGTGTGATCATGCGCCAAGTCAACCCAAATAAAGCATCAAAGGAGAATACCACAATACTATGCTTTAATATGCTAAAACAACGCATGATTCTTCAAGGAACATTAAGAAATCTCAATTGTTTATAACATGTCATGCTACAGAAAAGATCACTAAGTATAAATCCAAAATAATATCACGCATGGCATGGCAAAGCATAGGCCACAGCCAAAAACAAACTCCTTTTACCACTTAAGCATGAACTTTCCTACTGTTTCCAATCCAAACTATTTGAAAACTAATGTATGAAAGAGGGGGTACAACCAATTTATCCAAGAAAACTAAGAAAACCAAGCAGACAAAAAAACAAAAACAAAGACGCTCCAAGAACAACACAACTGTGCATGAAACAATAAAAATGAAGTGTTTGGAAAAAACCTGGGATTTTTATTGATGAAGAAGGGGATGCCTTGGGCATCCCCAAGCTTTGAAGCTTGTACTTCTTGGATATTTCTTGGGGTGACAAGAATGCCATCCCCAAGCTTGAGCTTTAGTCCATTCTTCATCTCATTACATCATTCTCTCCATTCACCTAAAATTTTTCCTTCATACAAAACTTCACACAATCTTTATTAGCAACATTAGTGCACTCAAGATAATAAGTCTTTGGGTTCAGTTTCAACACCAATAAAAATTCCATTAAAACACAAGATAATGTAGCACTTCCCTCAAAAAGCTCAATTCCCCAAAGAGAACCCAAAAAGCAACCAACAAGAAGCAAATGCAAATAATGGCAGAAATCTGTCAAAACAGACCAACAGGTAAAAACCAATTTTTTCGAAGACCTTCTGTTGCTCAAATCTAAAAGTGTTGAACTAACAAAAGTTATATAACAACCTGTGGCAGAAGAACAAAAATTCACGCCTCAAAAAGACATACAGAGATTTTGCAGGAATTTTTACATTGAAGCACAAAAATCTGTTTCGGGACAACAGCTTTCCCAACCATTACTTCTCTCTCATTAGAGGTTACTCTTGGCTCAAAAAGCAAATAAAAAGGATAAGGAGTGGTTATTACAGAGGTAATAACTTCCAAGACTCATCTAAAACTTTTGGGTTATCTCCCAATAAATATTTTTCTTTAACGCCTTGAAGTTAGGCATGAAAAGCAAGAAAAGAATCAAGTATTCTCAAATGAAGAAGCATTAAGAGCAAATTTTAAAACACATTTAAGTCTAACCCACTTCCTATGCATAGGAATCTTATACGCAAATAAATTCACAAAGAACAAAGTGACAGGCATAGGAATATAAAACGAGAGTAACTTTAAAACTTTCAGCAAATAGAGAGGTGTTTCAGTACCATGAAAACTGTTACAGCCATATTTTCCTCTCTCATAATAATTTTCAGTAGCCTCATGAATAAACTCAACAATATAACTATCACATAAAGCATGCTTTTCATGATCTACAAACACATAATTTTTATCAAGCTCAAAAATAGTGGGATTAAAACCTTCAAACCCACTTTTAACAATTTTATAACAAGATGTCTGATCAATCTCATTTTCTATAGTAGTACAATTAATATTATCAACCAATATAGGACCATCATCTAGATATTTATTATAAACATTTTCAAAAGAATCCACAGGAACATAACATTCATCCTCTTTTGGTAAGCATGGGAGACAATCAAATAATGTAAGGGGTAAAGAGTTACTCTCATTAGAAGGTAGGAATGGGTAGATCCATTCTTCCTCCTCTTGATCATAACTCTCCTCCTCTTTTTAATCCAATGAGCTTCTAGTTTCAGCAATTTCTTCTTCCATAGGCTCCTGCAAGGCATTAGTCTCTTCCGCTGGTGGAGAGCATCTATTAAGATATTCAATAATATAGCCATTTTCTTCCTTGTAATTATCAAAGAAAAATTTAAGTATATCATAAACCTCATATTTATAAGGTGCATCATCAGTATTTTCAAGCAAATAAGCTAGTTTCAATGCACCCTTCCAAGCAATAAATTCTTTAATTTGTTCCACATCTTAAAAGTCATAATTTCCCTTAACATAAGAAGATATGATAACATCATCATTATACTCACATTGGAAAGGGAGGTGTTTATATCACTTACAGCAACAAGATTTATCAAAGCAATAAGTAACATTATAAGTAGAGCACACATTTCTAGCAATGGTATACAATTTATCAATTTGTTCCCATAAGTGTTTCCCTTTTTGTGACAAGCGGTGTTCCTTATAATAATATTTTTGTTATTCCATGAACCTACCTTGCCAATAAGATTCAGTTTCAAAGAAACCAACCATTGATAGAAAGCATGATAAAGCAAGACAATAACAGATCAACGAAAATAACAACTATAGTAGGAACTAATTTTTGTGTGTTTCTGATAAAGAAACAAGCAAACAAAGTAAAAATAAACTAAGAAAAACAAAAATAACAAAGTAAAGATATTGGTTATGAGGGACTACCCTTGTGAAGATATCCTTGACTCCCCGGCAACGGCGCCAAAAAAGAGCTTGATGGCCCAAGATATCTCAAGCTCGTTGGGGAACCCAAGAGGAAGGTATGATGAGCACAACAGCAAGTTTCCCTTAGTTATGAAACCAAGGTTATCGAACCAGTAGGAGCAAGGAAACACCTCCAAGGTGGTGTTGCCAACTTGAAATCCTGCACAACACAACCACAGAACTTTGCCCCCAACTTACAGTGAGGTTGTCAATCTCACCGGTTTTGCTGAAAACAAAGGATTAAACGTATTGTGTGGAAGAAAGTAAAAGCTTGAAGAAAGTAAACATAAAGCAGTAAACAGTTGTAGATTGATGGTAAAAGAAAGGACTGGGGTCCATAGTTCACTAGTGGTGGTTCTCCTTAAGATAGATGACATGCTAGGTGAACAAATTACAACAGGGCAATTGACAAGCATCGAGAACTCATACATGCATATACTAATCATCTTGACTCCTATGAGATTTGATTGGGAATTACAACATTATACATAGAACGCAATCCAACTACATCTATGACTAATAATCCACCTTCAGGTTATCACCCGAACCCCCTCTAGTATTAAGTTGCAAGCAACACATAATTGCATTACGCATTGCGTGTAAAGTAAACAATATGATTGTTCTATGAACAAAGGATTGCTATTTTTTCCCTAGTAGCAACAACACATCTAGTTCCTTAGAGATTCTTGTCACTTCCCAAGATTACTAGAGGCACGAACCCACTATTGAGCATAAATACTCCCTCTTGGAGTTGCTAGCATCTACTTGGCCAAGATATCTACTAACAACGGAGAGCATGCAAGATCACAAATAACAAAGACATGATAGAATCAATAATCAATTTGAAATAGCATCTCAATATCCATCGGATCCCCGCAAACACAACATGTAGGATTACAAATAGATGATCTTGATCATGAAAGGAGCTCACAAGATCTAACCAATGTAGCACAAAGGAGAAGAACCAACCATCTAGCTACTACATGGACCCGTAGGCCAAGGATGAACTACTCACGCATCACACTGGAGGGTTGCATGGTGATGAAGAAGGCCTCCAGGGTGAATTCCCTCCTCCGGCAGGGTGCCGGGAAGAGCTTCAGATCCCTCCCGATCTAGGGATAGAGATGATGGCGGCTACAGACTCTTTCGTGGAATTTTGATCGGGTACTTAGGGTTTCTGTATCAGAAGCATCTTATAGGCGAAAGGGGAGGCCGAGAGGGTGCCCTAGGAGGCCACACCACCCCATGGCATGGGCCAGGCCTGGCCGCACGGCCAGGTGGTGTGGCGGCCCTCTAGCCCCTCTCCGTCTCGTATTCTGGCTCCGTGCTCCCCTCGGTGAAAAATTGACTTTGGCTTTTGTCCTATCAAATTCCGAGAATATTCATTTTCTGACTTTCCTGGAACCAAAAAACAGTAGAAAACAGGCAACTAGCACTGTGGCATCTTGTTAATAGGTTAGTCCAAGAAAGTATATAAAAATACTCCAAAGTGTGGGCAAAACATAAGAAAGTAGATAAAAACCAAGCATGGAACATCAAAAATTATAGATACGTTAGCAACGTATCAAGCAGTATTCCATGGTCTGTCTAATTCTTCCAGATCTGTACTGCCTCCGCTCTCTTTCTTTTCTTAGTAGTAGGTCTTTCTTTGACTGGCCGCATATCAGTTAGATAGTAAGAACCATTGTGCAATACTCGACTAACTAAAAAGGGCCCTTCCCATAATGGGGAAAGTTTGTGCTTTCTTTTCTACACAAGCCGGAGAACCAAATCGCCCTTATTGAAAGACCGGTTTCTGACTCTCTGGCTATGATACTTGCATAACTTCTTCTGATAGACTGTTGGTATCATCTCAGCAACAACGCGAACTTCTTCGACTAAGTCGAGATCATTTTGTCGAGAAATTTCGGCATCCTCTTCAATATACGCAGCAACTCTAGGAGAAGTCTAAATCAAATCACTAGGAAGAATTGCTTCTGCGCCATAGACCAAGAAGAAAGGTATGTATCCTGTTGACCTGTTCGGAGTTGTTCCCAAGCTCCATATTACAGAAGGTAATTCCTCTGCCCAAGCCCCCGCAGCACGTCGTAGTGGTGCTTCGAGTCTTGGTTTTAGGCCTTGTAGGATTAAACCGTTTGCTCTTTTGACTTGTCCATTAGCCTGCGGATGTGCGACTGACGCAATGTCAAGCCGGATATTTTGTTCATTGCAGAATTCGGCAAGCTCTCCCATAGAAAAATTACTCCCATTGTCAGTGATAATGTTATGCGGATAACTGTATCGGATTATGACATCCTCGACAAATCTTCTGGTTGTTGCTCCATCCCAACTAGTGACGGGTTTAGCCTCAATCCATTTTGTGAATTTATCCACCATTACTAAGAGGTGAGTAAATCCACTTGGAGCCCGTTTAAACGGTCCTACCATGTCAAGCTCCCAGACCGCGAAGGGCCATGTTATAGGTATTGTTCGCAGCTGATCAGCCGGAACGTGAGCTTGCTTGGCGTACTTTTGGCAACCTTTGCACGTCTTGACCAGCCGTTCGGCATCTGCCTTGGCTGTAAGCCAGAAAAAACTGTGTCAGAAAGCTTTTACCACTAGAGATTTGGCTACAGCATGGTGACCACACTCGCCTTCATGGATTTCTCGTAAGATTTCCACTCCTTCTTCCGGAGATACACAGCATTGAAAGACCCCAGACACGCTCACCAGTAATTATAGTATAGGATTTTGCTCATCGGACGATCTATCGGCTCAGAACTTCGTCTTCGGGTAATTTGCCATCTACCAAGTAATCAAGGTTGGGTTGAGTCCAGCTGAGAATTACAGCCAGAACTGCTACTAAAGGTGAGTCGGGTTTGGTCGGATATTCCTCATCTACTCCTTTTATAGAGGGAACTTTGAGGTGCTCTAAAAAAGTTTCATCCGGAACCTTTTTCCATGTAGAGCCTATACAAGATAGTGCATCTGCTTCCTCATTCTTTGTTCGAGGGATGTGTTGAACTTCAAACCCTTCAAACGATTTAGATAGTTCATCCACGATAGCTCTATATGCTTCCATGTGTTTATTTGCATTACAGATATCCGACACTTGTTGGGCAACAAATCTGAATCTCCATAACACATCAAATGTTGGATGCCGATATCCTGAGCAATCCGGATTCCATGCAGCAGTGCTTCATACTCGGCAATGTTATTCGTCGTCGTGAAGTGGATTTGTAACACATAGAAAAGTTTGTATCTTTGGGGTGATTTGAGCACCATGCTAGCCCCCAAGCGCTTTAGACCCATCAAAATGTAAGGTCCAGTATTCTGACTCCGGTAGAGTCATATTTTCCGTTGTCTCTGTCCAATCAGCGACAAAGTTAGCGAGGATTTGGGATTTGATTGTTGTACGAGGTTCATACTCAATGTCAAAAGCTGAAAGCTCTATGCCCCATTTTGGGACGCGTCCTGTAGCATCATTGTTGTTGATTATATCTCTCATGGGAGATGTGCTCACCATGGTAATTGGATGTTCCTGAAAATAATGCCGTAACTTACGAGATGTGAAAAACACACCATAAGCCAGCTTTGGGTAGTGCGGATACCGCTGCTTTGATTCAGTTAGGACTTTGCTAAGATAATAAGTCGGACGCTACACCAGGTGTTCTTGATTTTCCTCTGGTCTCTCCACCACCATGACGACACTGACGACTCTGTTTGTCACAGCAAGGTAGAGCAACATCGGTTCTCGTGGTTCCAGTGCTACAAGGATAGGAGCAGATGAGAGTACCGCTTTCAGGTCTTGTAGTGCAACTTTAGCTTCATCAGTCCAAACGAACTTTTTGGTCTTTTGCATAGTGGTGCGGCTCTTTCTCCGAGCCGACTTACAAACCAACTGACTGCAGGAATGCAACCAGTTAGTCTTTGAACGTCCTTCAGACAAGTTGGCCTAGAAATATTGAGTATGGCCTTAATCTTGTCTAGGTTTACCTCTATGCCTCTTTGAGACACGATAAAACCTAACAATTTTCTGGCTAGTATTCCAAATAAGCACTTCTTCGGGTTAAGCATTATGTTGTATTTTCATAGATTGGCAAATGTTTCCTCCAAGTCGGAAATTAGAGTTTCCTTCTTTTTGGACATCACCGCAATGTCGTCCACATATGCATGTACATTGCGCCTGATTTGGTCGTGGAGGCAACGCTGCATAGTGCGCTGGTACGTAGCTCCTGCGTTCTTGAGCCCAAAGGCATCATAATAAAATAGAAGGTTCCGAAGGGGGTTATGAATGAAGTTTTGACCTTGTCTGATTCCGGAATATGCGTCGAGAAAACATAGGAGTTCCGAGCCTGCTGTAGAATCGATAACTTGATCAATTCTAGGCAGAGCGAATGGATCTTTGGGACTAGCCTTGTTCAAGGCAGTATAATCAACACACATCCTTAAATCAATGGTGTCCTTTTTAGGGACCATTACAGGATTGGCCGACCACTCAGTGTGGATGACCTCTTCTATGAATCCGGCTAACTCAAGCCGAGCTAGTTCCTTAGCTATTGCCTTACGCTTTTCATCGCCGAAATGTCGTAGGGACTCTTTGACGGGTTTAGCGTTTGGGTGTACATTTAGAGAGTGCTCGGCAAGTTCCCTAGGTACTCCGGTCATGTCAGATGGCTGCCGTGCGAAGATATCTTGATTTGCTTGGAGGAACTTGACGAGCGTGCTTTCCTATGCGCTATCTAGGCCTACACCTATCTGGGTCACCTTGGAGGGGTCATCATCCTTCAACGGCGTCTTCTTCGTCTCTTCCAATGCCTTGAACTCCGGATTCGACTTTGTTACCTCCTTCGTTGCGGGCATCTCGGACAGATCAATGGTCTTCTTGATCTCCTGGTACTCCTAGGCGTGTAGCATGGCTTCATCAAAGGCGGCATTTCCATCCTCGCACTCTCGCGCCTTCTTCGGGTCTCCCCTGATTGTGATCACGCCTTTGGGACCTAGAATTTTCATCATACTGTAAATGTAACACGGACGAGCCATAAAAGCCTAGTAAGCGGGACGTCTGAATATAGCGTGATATGCGCTCTTGAACGGGACCACTTCGAAGGGAAGTGCCTCCGTCCGATAGTTCTTTGGAGTTCCAAAGGTAACATCCAAAGTGATCTCTCCCAGGGAATTTGCTTGTCTTCCTGGGACAACTCCGTGAAAGATCACAGAGCTGTGATTCAGCTGGGTCTCCGAGATCCGCATCCGACGTAGTGTTTCGACATACAAGATATTAATGCTGCTGTCGTCGTCCATGAGATTCTTGGAGAAACCATAGCCATCAATAAGTGGGTTGATGACTAAGGCGTATTTTCCTTGCCTATGCAACTTAGGCAGATGATCAGCATGGTCAAATGTGATTGCCACTTCCAACTAGTCCAGGAATTGTGGGACAGCCGGAACAGTTGCATTGAGCTCATGCATAACTGCTTTCTTGACCTTAGCTGATTGAGATCCGAGGAAGGTGACGTAACTGTCTTTCTTTGTTGGGAAGTTTTTCTTTCCCTCCGGCTTGGGATTTGAAGGATCAGCTTCCTCCATGTTGGAATCTTTCTTGGTCTCTTTATCTTTCTCGGGATTCTTCTTTCCCTTCTTCCGCTTAGCCCTGTAACCAGCGGTATCGTCTTTCTTGATGTCGTCATTAAAATGACACTCGGTGTTTGTGTGAGACGAGCCCCCACTAGCATCTAAGTGATGCACACATGGGTTATTGGCAATGTCAGCCCAGGAGTAGGTTTTGCTAGGTTGCTAGTCTCCTCTACCTTGGACTCTTGATGTCCCCTGACCGTGTCTGCGTCCACCGCCACATCCTCCTCGTCCTCCAGACCCATAAGTAGCAGTGACCACTGTCGTTTCCATGTTGGGTTTTTCTTCCGATGTGTTCTTGCGCTTTTGAGCTTTCTGCTTTGGTTGTTTTGCCGACTGTGGCATAGCTAGGGCATTCAGTAATCCCCCTGCGTTGTCATCAACATCTACATACTTGCTCGTTGTTTCTATCATCTCTCCTAGATCAGTGACTTTGTCACACTTAATGAGATGACGCAGTAAACCAATTGGGAGTCCTGCAATGAAAGATTCAATCGCAGTTTGGTCATTTACTCCTTCACAAGAGTTCTTAGTGTCGATCCATCGTCCAAGGTAATCTCAGCAAGTTTCTCTGGATTTCTAGGTGCAACGCTGTAGGTCTCCTACCATACAGGGCCTCCGATACATGCCTTCAAAATTCCGAAAGAATGCACTTTGCATGTCATATCAGTTGTGGATGGTGTTCTCCAGAAGTTCGTTTAGCCATGATCGTGCTGTCTTCCTCAACATAAGTGGGACATATCAGGTAGCGACCACGCTATTTCCTCCTTTGGCGATGCAGCAAGCCTAGAAAAAATACTGGAGCCAAGTATCTGGCCGAGCTACACCGTCGTAGGGCTGGATGTGCCTTGAGATATAAAATCCTTCCGGGAATCTTGTTCCTCTTATGCGTGGTCCGAAGCATTTTGGACCCACATAGATTTCGTTGTTCTCGTAGCACCGCGCCTCTATGATGGAGTTGATCCGATGTCTCGCGTCGCTTGGTGACAGAGATCGCCATCCTGATTGACGGCTGTGGCTGCGGTGCCTTGGAGCCAGACTTCGGCTTCTGCCACCACCTCCTCCGCCGCGACGCCCTCCTTGGCCTCCTTGAGAGCCATTGTGATGGCTGCTTGGTGGAGAGGGTGGAGCGGCTGGATTGTTTCCGGCTGATCACGAGCCTCTGTCCGGAGCGTCATTATTCCAGTTCCAAGGAGGGTCTTCATTGTGACAAGCCCCCTACCGGCTTGACTTGGCACGGTGTTTGTCGTTCCTTTGTTCGTGACTCCCACCATGATGGGGCTCAGCCACACGACTTGTACGTCTAGGAGGTGGAATTCTTTGATGGTCCTCCTCCCGATGTTTCTCTTTTTCTTCTTCCCTGCGATCGTTTGACTCTCGCTGGAGGATTTCTCGGATACAGTGCAGCAATTGCCTCTTGCTCGGAGGCTGGAGCAATGTTGTGCCAGTCACGTGCAGTTCGGTGGTGCTGCCTTGAGGATTCGGTTCTTGAGTGGTTGTCTTCTCGATGGTTTTTGGTTTCATCCGGAACCCGTTGGGGTCTTATGTCGTTCCAGGCCAGATCCATGCGACATTGGTCTGATTGAGAGACCAGTTTTCCGCTCCCGGACTTCGCGACCTTTTGCTGTTCCAGACCCTTGGTGGTTAGCTTAATGCCCAATCGAACCTGTTCTGGGCCTGGATTATTTTCTAGGATATCTCGGGCCACAGCGGTGTTTTGTACTAGTGTTGGGTACACCAGATCTCCATTACTATCGAGCTGAGGCATCCCCAGATCTCCCTCAAAGAGAACCTTGCGTACTTCCAGAAATTTGTCGGCCCGTACATGGCCTTTCCGGGTCTTCTGATGTTGTAGAGAGATGAGCTTCTCCGCAGTAGCCACGCGCTTCTTCTCTTCCTCGATGTTTTTGGCTTCATCTAGGAGTACTTAGCGACACGCTTCTAGGGCTTGGGCCCTTTCTTCCAATTCCGTGGCAGTGAGTTCTGCCGTAGCAGGGATAGGTGTGGTTAATGCATCATCGATGAGTTTACGGGCAGCTGTAGTGACCACGTGTCCATCCACCGACTCTTCTTTAGGATCGTCTGGGATAAGTGCTCCATCCGAGTCTTCCTCCTATTCCTTGGCAATCACCTCCTCTGCCAGAAGTTCTTTTACCGGGGTCTTGTTCTTCTTCTTTGCCTTCTTGGCAGCGCCGGTAGCAAAGACGGCTCTGGGTCCGTTTCCCGAAGTTAAGCTCTGGGCGGTACTTTCGGACATATGGACATCGGGATTATCTCCGAGATCCATGTCATCCTGCGCTTTTGGAGAGTTTTCTCTGGATCCTTCGTCCATGGCTTCTCCTTCTTCTGCAGCTTTGGAGTTGGACTTCTCTTCATATTCCGTGGAGAACTTCCGGAAATCTGCCTACATCATCGAGTCATCCGAGGACACGGGTAAGTCGGCATTCGTTCCGATCGCCTCCAGCACCATCTTCATTGTCTCCAGCATCGGCAGAGCCAGATCTGGATCCAACAAATCTGACAAAGTGCGACATGTGGGTCCTGAGGTTGTTGCGACTTTCCTCGTGGGATTCCTCGAAAATCCTGATGGTTTCGAGAACCTCATCCACATTTGCGCCTTGCAGCATCATGCGCCTCAACGTATCCCTCAGGAAAGGTTGGTCTGTTCCGACGTTGGCAGAGCCGGAACCAAGGTTATTGTCCTGCTCCTCCTGGATTTCGACCTCAGCAGGTAGATCGATCTGGGATTCAGCCTCGCTAGGGAAATCCACTCTAGATTCGATTTGAACCGCAAGGTCTGCTTCAGGTTCAGCTTTCTCCACTATCTCCGTGACAGGTGCGGGCTGGGTGAGATTAGGGTTCTCTGAGATCCGGAACTCTACCGCCTCCACGGACAAAGTGGACCCAGAGTTTTCTTCTGCCTTTATCATCACCGCTGGGGTGGGTGGAACAGGTTCAGCGAAACCGATGTACACATCGATCTAGCTTAAGGACATGATGGTGTAAGCAGTCACGACCTCCCTAGACAGAATCCAGGTCTTGTCGAGAACAACGAGCGGGATGTCGCTGGCGTAGAGGACACGACCGACGGCGATAGTTTTGCCGATTCCGATTCTTGCAGATTTCGCTTGGAACGCAGATCCGAAGCTCACTTGCCCCATGGTGGGCACCAACTGTCGTTGGATTGATGACAAGTACACCATGAGGGGGTCCTCGAGGCGTGCAGAAGAGAGGGGTGTGAGACGTACGGTGTTCCGGGATGGTGAGCACACAAGTTTACCCAGGTTCGAATCCGCTGGCTTTGGACGGATCCTACTCCTGCTAGCAATCCAGTAATACGCAGAGCCGGAATATGGGTTACAAGGGTTTCTCCTATGCGAGTTGAGATTGTAGACTATTGTGAGGGTGCCCTTGATATGTCCATTTAGCATCACTATTCTATATCATAATTTACTGTTATTCATTGATATATTTCATATTAAGGGATGCTGCTTATGTTATTTCATCTGTTTTTGCATGGTTGATGACTTTTGGAGCATGGACCGCTGCAGTCAGGATTCTGATGGAAAAGGTGTTGTTCGGAGGAAAAATTCTTGAAGATCAGAAAAACCAGGAAAATATATGGAAAATCCTATTTTTCCAGAAGACGAAGGCTGCCGGAAGGAGGAGTGGAGATGGGCAACAGGGGGGCCCACACCACCCCCTGCGCGCGGGCCAGCCTAGGCCGCGCCACCAAGTGGTGTGGCCACCCTGGTCTACCTCCATCTCTCCCCTCTAGCGTATATTATCCTCCCGAAACCCTAAGACTCGGGGAGCGACCAGGGAAAGATTCTGCCGCCTCTACGGGGTGGAAAACACCGAGAGAGAAAGATCTCTCCAGGAGACAGAATTCTACTGGGGGAATTCCTTCCCGGAGAGGGGAGATCATTGCCATGAACACCACCATCAAGCTGGACTTCATCGGGATCATCATCATCATCACCACCACCATGATCACCACCAGCACCATCATCACCATCTCCATATCACTGTAACAATTGGGTTGAATCTTTCATAGTTCTTAGGGGAAACTTTCCCAGTGTTGATTACTCTTTGTAGTTGATTCTATTGAGTGGAACCATTGAATTATTGTTTATGTTCAGATTGTTATACATCATTATTCCATCTCTGATCATGATCCATATGATGTCTTGTGAGTAGTTCGTTTTGTTCTTGAGGACATGGGAGAAGTCATGTTGTTAGTAGTGGAATTGTGTTGAGAAAGATTCAATAGTTTGATATTTAAGTTGTGGTGTACTTCTTCTAGTGGTGTCATGTGAACGTCGACTACATGACACTTCACCTATATGGGCCTATGGGAATGCATTGTGTATTTGGCTACTAATCGTAGGGGTTGCCGGAGTGACAAAAACCTGAACCCCCGTTAGGAAACCATTGCACAAGGGACGTCAGGGTCTTAGAGTTTAAAGCTATGGTTAGGTTTATACCTTAATTAGTTTCTTGTACTTACGTATGTTTGCAAGGGGTATAATCACAAGTATGAATTCGTCCTAGGAAGGTCGGTACATTAGCATAGGTTCACCCACACAACACTTAGCAAGCTCAAGAAGATTAATCAACTATATGAAGCGAAAGCACTTGACGATATTCCCATGTGTCCTCGAGAACGTTTGGTCATCTTAAGTAATACAACTGACTTGTCCTTTGCCGAATAAAGGATTGGGCCACTTGCTGCATTTATTCCTATTGTCTTTTATTTACTCGTACTTTATTTACTTACTTTATCAAAACCCCCTAAAAATCCGGTTGCTAAGTATTTGAAGAGAATTCCTGATCCATACCACTAGCCAGCACCTTCTGCTCCTCGTTGGGTTCGACACTCTTACTTATCGAGAATACTGTGATACACCCCCTATACTTGTGGGTCATCAAGACTATTTTCTGGCACCGTTGTCGGGGAGGGAAGCTCTATTGGAGAGTGGAACTGGTAAAGGAAACCTCTACTGTGAGTATTGTTTATTTCTATTAGTTGCTTTATTTTCATTATGGATAATTCGCTGAGTTTCTTATTTCGTAATGCTACTACCACTACTAAGGTAGTAGATGAACCACCACCTGCTGAGAATGATACTTTTAAAATACCTACAAGAATTATTGATCGTGTTATGGATAACTACTATGTTGGGGATGGAACTGTCCATCCCGGTGATCATTTGCTCTTTATACACGAATTATGCGGGTTGTTCAAGTGTGCATGTATTACTACAGATAAAGTTAAGAAGAAGTTATTCTCATTATCACTAAAAGGAAGAGCTGAGGAATGGTATAAGCTGCTGAAGAATGGTCAAGCTCTTGAATGGGAGGAAATAGTACCTCTCGTTTATTCAAAGTTTTATCCTCCTAGTGAGATTGAAGTTACTAATACTCAAATGTCCCATTCATGAGCTCCCCAACAACATTATTATCAATAACTTTTATGCAAGACTTTCTCTTCATAAGGATTTATTGGATGCTTCTTGTGCTGGATCATTCACTCGCATGGAAGAAGAAGCTAAATGGGATCTTCTGGACCGTATTCAAGACAATGCTGAGGCATGGGAGAATGACAAAGGAAGAAAGTCAGGTATAAATTATGATTATGAATGCATTGAATCTTTTATGGGAACTGATGACTTTCAAAATATTAGTAATTCTTATGGTCTTGATTTACAAGTTATTACAAATTGTTTTAAGGCTTTTGCCTCTTATATTGAAATCCCGAAAAAGGGATGGAGCAAGTACCATGCTCCTTATAAAGATATTGTTGACTGTGTTCCTGTTGGGAGTACTGAGTTTTACACTATTGATCACATCTTACCAGAACCTTATATCGAGAAAATACCCTTCTCGGATAAGGTAAAGGATCATCCTATGATAACTAGTGTAATCACTAAAAGTGCAAAGAGAACTGTAAAACCTGATGAACAAATAAACATTGAACCTGTTGTAGCAATTGTGAAAGACCTTGTCACTAAAAGTATAGAAGATGGACACATAGTCTTTTGTGAGGATGCTTCTATTATTGTCTCACATCCTAATAAAGCTAAAAAGGCTAGTGTCCCTATGCTTTCTGTTAGAATTGGTGATCATTGCTATTATGGTTTATGTGATATTGGTGCAAGTTCAAGTGCTATTCCTTATGAGCTTTACAGAGAAATTATGCATGAAATCAGTCCCTGCGAATTGGAAGAGATTGATGTGATTATTCACCTTACTAATAGACAGACCATCTCTCCAATCGGTATTGTGCGGGATGTAGACGTCCTTTGTGGTAAGATTAAATATCCTGCTGATTTTCTAGTACTTGGTTCAGCTACTAGTAAAACTTATACCATCATTTTTGGTAGACCTTTCTTGAGTACTTGTGGAGCTATTATAGATTGCAAAAGGGAGAAAATCTTGACTAAGTTTGATGGGGAATCTTATGATTTTAATTTTTCGAAATTTTCTAAAGAACATTGTGAAAACGAAACCCATAATGAGGATTTTAGAGTTGAACAACTTGCTTCTATTTCTCTTGCTCCTAACAATGCTTTGTAGCAATTTATGGAAGACCACAAAAGTGAGATCTTCATGGAAGAAAGAAATGAGATTGACGAGATTCTCCGTCATCAACCTAAGATGCTTAAGCATAACTTGCCTGTGGAAGATTTCGGTACCACGTTGCCACCTAAAAAGGATCCGGTTTTCGATCTAAAACCTTTACCTAACGATCTTAAGTATGCTTACATTGATGATAATAAAATATATCATGTTATTATTAGCTCTAAACTTTTAGGCAAGGAAGAGGAACGATTATTGGAGGTTTTGAAGAAACATCGAGGGGCTATAGGCTATACTCTGGATGATTTAAAAGGGATTTCTCCTACTATATGTCAGCATGCTATCAATATAGAACCAGATGCAAAGCCAGTAGTAGAGCACCAACGGCGTCTAAATCCTAAGATGAAGGAAGTGGTAAGAAATGAGGTATTGAAACTCCTTGATGCTGGTATTATTTACCCTATTGCTGATAGTGAATGGGTTAGTCTTGTTCATTGTGCTCCTAAAAAGGAGGAATTACCGTTGTTCCTAATGATAATGATGAGCTTATTCCCCAAAGAATAGTAGTGGGCTTTAGGATGTGCATTGATTTCAGGAAAGTTAACAAAGTTACTAAGAAAGATCATTACCCACTTCCTTTTATTGATCAAATGTTAGAAAGGTTGTCTAAAAAGACCCATTTTTGTTTTCTTGATGGATATTCCGGTTTCTCTCAAACTGCTGTTAAACAACAAGATCAAGAAAAAACTACTTTTACATGCCCTTACTGAAAGAACATTTCATGTTTTCCTATGTTTTGTGTGTTAGATAACAATACCGTGGAGATTATTCATGTGTGCTAAGTGTACAGGAAGCTTTGAGGGGGGCCGGATTATCCACCCCACCAAGGGCCGGATAATCCGGCCTACCTCATTGTTCAAAGGGAGCCAAGGCGCGTCGCTCGGAGTCCGGTCAGATTTTCTCCCGGAAAATCCGAACTGGGGCGGTTTTTCCTCCCCAGGCCGGATAATCCGGCGGTCGCATGGGCCGGATAATCCGGCCCCTAGTTTTTGAGCAAAGCATGGCAAGGCGCGTTGCTCGGTATCCGGTCGGATTTTCTCTCGGAAAATCCGAACAGGGGCAGTTTTTCCTCCCTAGGCCGGATAATCCGACCCCCAGAAGTTGATCAAGGGCAAGCTCGGCGTGTCGCTTTGATAGGGGCGTGGATTATCTGCCGGATATTCTGAGTCTGGGGCGGAGTTTTTCCCCAGGCCGGATAATCCGGCCCTCACTTGGGGCGGATAATCCGGCCCCCAAAGTGTACAACGGCTGGTTTTGGAAGGGGGTATAAATACCCCTTCTTCCCCAACGTTCAGAACTCTTGATTCATTCGAAATCGTCCAGACATTGTGCAAGAGCTCCCATTCTCGATCTCCCACTTCAACCACCCGAAGGCTTTGATCTTTGGGGGAATTGAAGGAGGAGAGGATCTTCATCATCATCACGAATCAAGCACATCAACTCCTCTCCATTCACTTGGAGAAATCCCTGATCTAGTATTCTTGTCAATAACTAGATCTTGTTCGTTGAATTTGATAACTTTGTTTTTGTGGCAGCTTGTTGTCATTTCGGGAGCCTCCAAGTTGATTGTGGAGTTGTTGCCCCGCTAGTTGTGTAAAGGCGCCGGTACCCGCCTCGAAGGGTCCCTATAGTGGAAAGGTGGATCAGGCCTTTGGTGGCGGGATCCATCGGAGAACAGGGTGAGGCCTATTGTGGCATGGTGGTCTTAGTACCGCCCACCCCTCCAACGCAGACGTACTTCCCTTAACAAGTAAGGAACTACGGTCAAACAAATCCTATGTCTCCACGTGCTTCACTACGGTTTACCCGTTCCTCTTCCACTCGCTCTTTACTCGCTAGTAGATAGGTTTGCATATAGGGAAAATTCCACCTAATACTATACCTAGAGAATTTACCCTTTGTTCTAATCCTAAAATTGAAAAAGTATTAAAATTTGGAGTAGCACCTATTCACCCCCCCCCCCTCTAGGTGCCCATACGATCCATTTCAATTGGTATCAGAGCCCCGGGTCTTAATTCAGGCTTAACCGCCTAAGAGTAGTATGGGTACCAAGGATGATGGGAATGAGGCTGTGGATAAGGTCACAATGGATGATCTCAAGACGTTGGAAACAACCTTGTTGAAATCCTTTGAGGCCAAGATGGAGGAGATGAATCAAATGATTGCCCGCCTCACATCATCCATAGCCCCATCTCCATCCTCCTCTGAGGCAGCCACACCATCATCTAAGGAAAAGGGTAACACCGGATCCAAGGATGATGATGCGGAAGGTGAAAAACTTAATGGTTCCACCTCCAAGAAGGGAAGTGGTAAGGAGGAATATAGTGAGGTTTGCCATGTATATTACCCTGACCCACCTATCCCTCATCCTCATATAAACAATAGGGGTGATCCATCCAAGCTCACTTCATCCTCTTTCAATCAATGGCAATTCTTAATGAAATCTCATGTTTGCAGCTCCTCTATTGAACTTTAGAGGATTATTGAAGAGGGTCTTCATATTGGAGATCAAACCAACCTAACAAGAAGAGAAGTTGTGGACAGCCAATTGAATTCCACTGCTCTTCACATGATACAGCTTGGTGTGGGTCCTAAGGACATGCCACACATTGAACATCTCAACACAGCTAAAGAAGTTTGGGATGCTCTTACGGATCTCTTTGTTGGGAATGAAAGCATGAGAAGGAACATGTATGATGACCTTAGTAATGAAGCTGAGGGATTCTACATGTTGGATGGTAAAAACCATAAAGACATGTATAGAAGACTCAAGGGCATCACAACAACATTTAGGAAGCATGGGGCCACTCACATTGATGATGCATGGATAAAAAGGAAATATGTGAGTGCCTTAATGCCTTTCGAGCCAACGGACTTGAAGAGCCTGCAAGGTAGACATAACTACCATCAAATGACATCCAATGAGGTCATGCAAGAAATGGCGTCATTCAAAGTGGCAGCAAAGAATGTGAAGATGCCCGTGCTCGGGCCATTGGAATGCAAAAGGGTGTCAATGTTGCTCTCAAAGCCAATGTTGTTGAGCAAGAGGAGGATGAAAGAGCATTTGAGGGGGCCTCCATGGACTGCCCCGATGAAGTCAAACGTGCTCATGGTGAGTACATGGCGTTTTATGCAAGGAACTTTTGGAAGGATCCTGCCAAAGCCAAGTCGGAACTCGAGTGCAAGAACGGGTCAAATGGAAAAAGAGAAAGTGGCCCAAAACTGAGAACTTGCTACAACTGTGGAGATAGAATGCACTTTGTAGCCAAGTGTCCGTATCAAAATAGAGAAGACAATGGAGGCAGGCTCATTCTTAAAGAAAAATCAAAAGCACCTAAGAAGAAGCCATTTATTAAGAAGAGTGGCCCCTTCAAGAAGCAACCCAAGATCGTCTTAGTAGCACACGAAGAATACTCCTTTGCAAGTGAAGATGAAGAGGATGAAGATAGTTCTCGCGAGGTGGCTGCTATAGCCACCACATCGACTCCTTCATCTCTCTTCGACTCGCCAAATGAGAACATCATCAACAACAACGCTACTTGCCTAATGGCAAGAGGGTCCGAGGTATCAAGTTCTAGCTCTTCATTACCTAAGACTAACATAATTTTGGATATGGATGATCATGATAGTCTTAAAATGAAAGAAGAAGTTATTTCTTTGGACACCTTTTTCACTAACCTGCAAGGTGAGCACAAACTCCATTTTGATGCTCTTATGAGTCAACTTGGTCAAGCCGAAGATCTTCTTGAAGAAAAGGGCAGAATTGAAAGAGAAGATGCCTTAGAGATTGCTTCTCTGAAGAATGCCTTGGAAGAGGAAGAGGAAGCTCGAGTATCTTTGGAAGAGAGACTCGAATCCATTGAGGAGTCACAAGAAGAAGTTGTGGCTCAGCTCATCAAAGAACGTGACCATGCTCTTGCAAAGGTAAAGAAACTAAAGAAAGAAAAGATTGACTTTGGGGATGTTCATACTAGACTTTTGGAGAAGTTTGATAATCTTGAAAGTGCTCACAAGGCATCAAAGAGTGATCATTCTACTTTAAATGAGTCTCATGACCAGCTCCAAACTCAATTGAAACAGTATGATGTGCCAAGTACCTCCACTTCATCCTATGGAAAAGAAGATCTTGCAAGAGGTTCTCAACACAAAGGTAAAGAGGTTATTGATGAGATACTGAGCAAGCAAAGGACAAACAACAGAAAAGAAGGTCTTGGTTACATTCCCAAGACAAAGAGCAAGAAAAACAAGAAGAAGAAGAGCAAGACTGCTCAACCAAAGACTAGCAACATTACTAATGACAAGACTAATTATGATGGTTTTGCAGGGGTTAACAATCCTAACTTTGAATTATATTGCGATTATTATGGTGATGTTTATGCTAGTTATGTAGGCCCTTACGATTGTTACATTCCTTGGTCTATTTGGGTCCCCAAGACCCTTGTCAGTAACATGAAAGGACCCATTGAAAAATGGGTACCTAAAACCAAGAAGTAATTTTCTTGCAGGGTTATGCTTCCGGTGGTTTTAAATGGGTAATCGATAGCGGTTGCACGAGTCATATGACCGGAAGCAAGGAGATCATCACGGAGATGCGGCCAAATCATGATCACATAACCATCTCATATGGTGACAAGTCAAAATCTGAGGTATTGGGTCTCGGCAAAGTTGTGGTGGCTCACGATATCTCACTCGTGGACGTCATGCTTGTTGAGACCCTCGGGTACAACTTACTTTCAGTTCGCGCCCTTGGTAAGATGGGCTTTGCAGTTTATATTGATGCTGATTTGGTGGTACTCTTGTGGAGCAAGTCGCTAAAAGTCGCTTTCGTGGGATATGTCGAAAATGACCTGTACGTGGTGGACTTTTCGGGGAAAACCACTATAGGCCCAATGTGTCTTTTCGGAAAGGCTGACGCGGGTTGGCTATGGCATCGCCGACTATCCCACGTCAATATGAGAACTTTGCAAAGTCTCCACAAGGGTGGCCACATCCTTGGACTAAAAGAAAATGTCTCCTTTTCCAAAGATCGTGTTTGCAGGGCGTGTGTTGAAGGGAAAATGCATGACTCTCCTCATCGAAGGAAAACTATTATCTCGTCAAAAAGGATCTTAGAGCTCCTTCATGTGGACCTCTTCGGACCTCCATCTCATGCAAGCCTCGGTGGGAAGAAGTATTGTCTAGTGATTGTTGATGATTACTCAAGATACACTTGGGTTTATTTCTTCAAGTTGAAGAGTGAAACTCAACAAACAGTCATCGACTTCGCCAACGAGGTTCAACGTCAACACAACGTCCCCATTCTGGCTCTAAGAAGTGATAACGGCTCTGAGTTCAAGAACTACACCTTAAATGAGTTCCTAAGTGAAGAGGGGATAAGACATCAATATTCCGTTGCGTACACCCCTCAACAAAATGGTGTAGCCGAGAGGAAGAATCGGACTCTAATGGATATGGCAAGATCAATGCTAGGCGAATTTAAATCTCCATATAACTTCTGGGCTGAAGCAATCTCTACTGCTTGTCACTCATCCAACCGATTATACCTCCGTAAGATCTTGGACAAGACTCCATATGAAATACTTACCGGTAACAAGCCAAACATCTCATACTTTCAGGTATTCGGGTGTAAGTGTTTCTTTCTTATCAAGGGAGTTTGTTTATCTAAGTTTGAATCTAAGGCTCTAGAAGGTATTTTTGTTGGTTATGGTGCTGAATCCCACACTTATAGAGTCTACAATAAGCTCTCCAGAACTGTTGTAGAATCTTGTAGTGTGGTGTTCGAGGAAAATGATGGTTCCCATGCGGATCAAGTTGGTGTTTGTGATGCAGATGTTGAAATACCCCAAGATGACATAAGAAGAATGGGCGTGGGATTTTTCCGCCCCATAGAGGAACCCCTTGTGGTGGATTGGGAAGGACAATTCTCTACTCATAAAGAGCCCTCATCTACACATACCTAACATGTTCCCACCACGGGAGCAACTTCTACACCATCTCCATCAACTGCTGAAGGTCAAGTTGTTCCAGAAAGCTCTAGGCCGGATTATCCGGTGGACACCGGATTATCCGGCCACCCCGCTCATGCTAACCATATTGCTCCTGGTGGTGAAGATATCGATGCAAGCTCCAGGCCGGATTTTCTGGCCTGCCCTGGATTATCCGGCCCCTCGCCAATTCAAGCAAGCCCCAGGCATCCTGATGGAGCTGCTCTAGGTACTCCTAGGCCGGATTATCCGGCCCCTCCATCGACCGGATTATCCGGCCCTTGATGCGCTTGATTGGGCTGGTGATAAGGATGACCGGAAATCCACTTCTAGAGCTTGTCAATTCTTGGGAAGATCTCTTGTGTGTTGGTCATCTAAAAAGCAGAATTGTATATCTCTCTCCACCGCTGAAGCTGAATATGTTGTTGCTGCCAACGCTTGCACTCAATTATTATGGATGAGGCAAATTTTAAAGGAATACGGTGTCAATTGTGACAAAGTGCCTCTTTTATGTGATAATGAAAGTGCAATCAAAATTGTGTACAATCCTGTACGGCACACAAGGACGAAGCATATTGAGATTCGGAATCATTTTATTCGAGACCATGTTGCTCGAGGCGATATTGATCTATCCTTTGTGAGCACGAAGAACCAACTTGCGGATATTTTTACGAAACCACTTGATGAAGCAAGATTCTGCTACTTGAGGAATGAGCTAAATATCATTGATTCCAGGAGCTTGTCTTGATTACCCATGCACTCACTCGTACCTCTCAATCCTATTTTGGTCTAGGTGTGGGCATGGCTATAGGGGGAGTGTGGTCCTAACTCATTGGGCTAACCCTCCCCCCATAATGCCAAAATCAAGATAAATCATTTCTCTTCATATCATTTTGTGATATGTGAGCTTATTGATGAGTATTGGTCGTGAACCCAAGATATATCTTCGTGGTGTCACACCATACACTCCAACAAGGTGGCTTCGGCCACCGCCCTCTCCCTTGAGGAGAATTGGATCTTTTTGGCTGTTTTTGCTCTCTCATGTTCTTATGGGAATCACACTCAATCTTGGCTTTTATTTGATTTGGATCTTGCAATTTTGAGTGTCTAGTACCATCTCAGTTTGGTTCTCTTAATCCTAAGCATTTCCCTACGCCTAAGCCATCTATTCTTGCACACAAGTCCCTCGTACACCTTGTGGGGGTGTTGTTTGGGGACGTGCGGGCCTGATTCTGTGTTCAACAGAATTCCAGATTTGAGGCCGGATAATCCGGCCCAAGTGTTGGCCGGATAATCCGGCCCTGGCGGATTTCTTCTTAAAGGGCAGGGATCGGGGGAAGGGCTCATAACGAGTTCTCCCCCAACCCTCTCCTCCTCCTCATCCGCCGCCTGCCGTCCCCCACCCTCCTCGGAGCCTCTCCGGCCAGCTGATTTTCCAGGCCTCCCCGGATCTTCTTCTCCGCGCCTTCGGGTACCTTCTCCTCCGCGTTCTTCCTCCAATGAGTGAGGGTAACTCCCTCTCTCCCCATCTTTGGCTAGATGTGTTACTTGTTGGGTGGAACGTTATCTAGAAGGATGTGTTTTCGCATAGAAATTGTAGTCTTGCAGTTTCTAGCCCGATCTACTTTTTTGCATTCAATCTAGGTGAAATCAAAATTTTCTGCTAGGGCCAGATTATCTGCCCCTGGCCAGGCCGGATAATCCGGCCTGACAGATTCAACTCTGGTTCAGTTTCACTATGGAGTATGCATTGAGTAGATTTGTCCTATCAACTTTTTGACTACTTTTTCCATGCTCTCTCCTGGACTTGTGTGTATGCTTATCCCCATGCTATCGCCCTTGTTCTCCTCACAGGTGGTTCCAGTGCTCCCAATACCTACAAGCACCACCCTCGCGGTAAATACTTTCGGGACGACGGACAGGGTAACTTAGTGGATGAAGTTGAGTTGAGGAGAAGAAAGAACGAAGAGAAGCGCATGGCTGAACAAGCAAAGAAGAGTAGGAAGGGGTGTCCAAAAGAAAGGGCAAGGAGCCCAAGATCAACTACAGGACTTTGGATGCAGTCACCTATTCCTCCATCCATCACCGTGACTTGTTTGCTGAGCTGCCTCGTGATGATGAGCTGGGGGATACTCGTTTTTGGTGTGCTGAACAGAAAGGATTCTATGAAGATGTGTATGCCAGGCTGAACATTAGGCCTATGCACCCACTGGTCCTTGCTGAGGCTTTGGAGAAGGCCCACCTTGTGGATGCAATGTTTGTGGCTGAGAGGATGGGGCTGCACCATCTCATGTCTCTCCAGTGCTCTTATGACTCTGAGGTGGTGAAGCAGTTCTTATCCACTTTGGTTATTTGTGGGGATGAGCAGGGCACTATGAAGTGGATGACTCATGACAGGCCTATGTCTACTGATTTTCATGTGTTTTCCGAGGTTCTTGCATACTCTTTCCGCAGCAGGGATAGAGCTAGTGGCCACCGCATTATCACCCAGCTGAAGCCCAACAAAGATGCAGCTCTCTCTCCTTGCACTGTGGATAATGGCATTGTGGGCACTCTGGCTGGTCTTGCTCCCATCTATGCTTCCTTAGTGGGTCTCTTCTGTGACTCCATCACTCCGAGTGAGGGCAACAATGACAGAATCCGTGGTCACCTTGTCCAGCTACTTCAATTTTCTCATGAGGTTGCCTCGTGCGAGGACGAGTCGGTGCAGTATAGGCTGGATGTCATGGACTTCATTTACCATGAATTGACTGACGCTATGTTCAACCGTCTGTCCATCCCCTATGCACCCTACATTATGATGCTCATCACGCACCTTCTTCCTTCTAAGGAGTTCAACATTGATTCGGTGCATAAGGCCAAGAAGATCTACACCAAGGTTTGGAAGATGTCTCACCCCTCCTCTGCTCCTGAGGGTCTCATGAGGGATGCTCGCAGGCCCCCAGTGCGTCCCGTTGCCCGTGAGATCAAGCAGCTGAACTGGTTCCAGCGTCACATACTTTGCATGGGAGTGGACACGCGCAAGGGTCAGGACGAGGCATACAAGCAGTGTCATGAGTTGGCTCACTCCCAGCAGCTCATCCTCCACCATGTGTCCGGTGCTTCGGGTGACCCTCCGGCTCCTACACCTCCCACACCGTATGCTCAGTGGAACTCTTCCTCTAGGTTGAACTATGGAGATCTAGAGCGTCACTTGTTCCCCTCTACGGCTGCTGCTGATGATGAGGATGAGGATGGTGACACCGAGGAGCTTGAAGATGAGGATGCAGATGAGAATGACGACGAGGACGAGGACGAGGATGAGGACTACGAGTGATCCTGTGGGGCGCTAGCATCGCTCTTCTTCCTTTTTGGTGTCTCGATGCCAAAGGGGGAGAAGTAGTTCTATTAGGATATTCGTGGATTTGCATGGGTCGGGCATAAGCACTTGCATTTTTCTATTCATTGTTTTCTTGCTTATGCCCATTTAGCATTGAACTTTAAATTTGTGGTTTGTGGTTTGTTTGAGACTCTATGTCAGTGGTTGTCTAGATTATGCTTATGGATTTCATCTCATAGATTATGCTTATGGATCCATCTATTCATATCCTATTATGCTTGAAGTCTTTATCAAGGAAGGCGCTTATATTGGTTATCTCGGTAATAATTGAGGCTATGTCAAGGATGCCTTCCCTCTACCTCGGTGGTATGATTATGTTGCTCATATGTCTATGGAATAGATTCACCTATTTTTGTGCATTTGTATTCCAATGCAAAATTCTAATATGCACACATTGAGGGGGGGGGTCTCTTCCATGGTTATTGCTAGTTGTCTTGTGACTATTTCCTGCAAATCCTGGTATTTTCATCTAACACCAAAAAGGGGGAGATTGAAAGAACATTTCATGTTTTCCTATGTTTTGTGTGTTAGATAATAATACTATGGAGATTATTCATGTGTGCTAAGTTGATCAAGGGCAAGCTCGGCGCGTCGCTCTGATAGAGGCGCGGATTATCTGCCGGATATTCCGAGTCTGGGGCGGAGTTTTTCCCCAGGCCAGATAATCCGTCCCTCACTTGGGCCAGATAATCTGGCCCCCAAAGTGTCCAACGGTTGGTTTCGGAAGGGGGTATAAATACCCCTTCTTCCCCAACGTTCAGAACTCTTGATTCATTCGAAATTGTCCAGACATTGTGCAAGAGCTCCCATTCTCGATCTCCGACTTCAACCACCCGAAGGCTTTGATCTTTGGGGGAATTGAAGGAGGAGAGGATCTTCATCATCATCACGAATCAAGCACATCAACTCCTCTCCATTCACTTGGAGAAATCCCTGATCTAGTATTCTTGTCAATACCTAGATCTTGTTCGTTGAATTTGATAACTTTGTTTTTGTGGTAGCTTGTTGTCATTTCGGGAGCCTCCAAGTTGATTGTGGAGTTGTTGCCCCGCTAGTTGTGTAAAGGCGCCGGTACGCGCCTCGAAGGGTCCCTATAGTGGAAAGGTGGATCAGGCCTTTGGTGGCGGGATCCATCGGAGAACAGGGTGAGGCCTATTGTGGCATGGTGGTCTTAGTACCGCGCACCCCTCCAACGCAGACGTACTTCCCTTAACAAGGAAGGAACTGCGGTCAAACAAATCCTATGTCTCTGCGTGCTTCACTACGGTTTACCCGTTCCTCTTCCACTCGCTCTTTACTCGCTAGTAGATAGGTTTACATATAGGGAAATTCCACCTAATAGTATACCTAGAGAATTTACCCTTTATGCTAAGCCTAAAATTGAAAAAGTATTAAAATTTGGAGTAGCACCTATTCACCCCCCCCCCTCTAGGTGCCCATACGATCCATTTCACTTACGGAACCTATGCTTATAGACGTATGCCTTTTGGTTTATGTAATGCTCCTGCTACTTTTCAAATATGCATGTCTGCTATCTTTCATGGTTTTTGTGAGGAAATTGTGGAAGTGTTCATGGATGACTTCTTTGTCTATGGAACTTCTTTTGATAATTGTCTGTACAACCTTGATAAAGTTTTGCAGAGGTGTGAAGAAACTAATCTTGTTCTTAATTGGGAGAAGTGCCACTTCATGGTTAATGAAGGGATTGTCCTTGGGCATAAGGTTTCCGAAAGAGGCATAGAAGTGGATAGAGCTAAAGTTGAAGCAATTGAGAAAATGCCCTGCCCAAGAGACATCAAAGGTATTCGTAGTATCCTTGGTCATGCTGGTTTCTATAGAAGGTTTATTAAAGATTTCTCTAAGATACCAAAACCCCTCACTAATCTTCTTGAAAAAGATGTACCCTTTGTTTTTGATGATGATTGTAAGGAAGCCTTAGAAACTCTTAAGAAGGCCTTAACTATAGCTCCTATCGTCCAACCACCTGATTGGAGTTTACCCTTTGAAATAATGTGTGATGCTAGTGATTTTGCTGTAGGTGTTGTCCTTGGGCAACGAATAGATAAAAAGTTAAACGTAATTCATTATGCTAGTAAGACTCTTGACACTACTCAAAGGAATTATGCTACTACTGAAAAAGAATTCCTAGCTGTTGTTTTTGCTTGTGATAAGTTTAGACCTTATATTGTAGACTCAAAAGTCACCATTCATACTGATCATGCTGCTATTAATTACCTTATGACGAAGAAGGATGCTAAGCCTAGGCTTATTAGATGGGTGCTGCTTTTACAAGAGTTTGATATACATATTGTAGATAGGAAATGTGCTGAGAATCCTGTTGCTGATAATTTATCTCGATTGGAAAATATCTCTTTTGATCCTATGCCTGTTAATGATAGTTTCCCGAATGATAGGATAAGCTCACGAGGGAGCCCTTAGTATGCTGACTATGCTAACTTTATTGTCTCCAAGTATTTGCCTCCAACTTTCACAACTCAGCAAAGAAGGAAGTTCTTTTACGATTTGAGGCATTATTTTTGGGATGACCCACATTTATATAAAGAAGGATTGGATGGTTGATACATTGGAAATGTATCTATAATTTTGATGTTCCATGCTTGGTTTTATCTACTTTCTTATGTTTTGTCCACACTTTGGAGTACTTTTCATATGATTTCTTGGACTAACCTATTAACAAGAGCCATAGTGCCAGCTGCCTGTTTTCTGCTGTTTTTGGTTCCAGGAAAGTCAGAAAATGAATATTCTCGGAATTGGACGGGACAAAAGCCAAAGTTCCTATTTTCCCAGAAGACTCCCGGAGCCAGAATATGAGATGGAGTGGGGCTGGGGCCCAGCCACACCACCTGGCCGCGCCAGGGGGTGGTCTGGCCGCCCCAGACTCCCCCTCGGTCTCCCTCTTCGCCTATAAGTTGCCTTCTGACCTAAAAGCTCAGGGGGGGGTCGACGTTTTTCTAGAAGGAGTTCCACTCTGCCGCCACCACCAGATTCCACGAAATAGCACCAGAAACTCTGTTCTGGCAACCTGTCGAGACAGGGAATTGAAGGAGATCATCGCCACCATCATCACCATCGCTTCTCCATCGACCATCCATGTTTCCCCATCTATGAGTGAGTAATCCCCTACTGTAGGATATGGGGATGGTAGGGATTGGATGAGATCGTTCATGTAATGGCATCAGATTGTTAGGGCATGGTGCCTAGTATCTTCTATTAGTGTTCTATGACTTTGTTGCGACTTGTTATGCTTAATGCTTGTGACTAGGGCCCGCATGATTTCAGATCTGAACATGTTATTGATTCATTATGATAGTATTGTTTATGGCCTTATCTGCAAGTTGTATACACATGTTGTTGTCCAAAACCAATGGCCCCGAAGTGACAGAATCGGGATAACCGGAGGGAATGGCTTTGATGTGAGGATCACATGTGTTCACGGAGTGTTAATGCTTTGCTCCAGTGCTCTATTAAAAGGAGCACCTTAATTGCCAGTAGTTCGCTTGAGGCCCCGCTGCAAACGGGCTGGCAGGACAAAAGATGTTGTGCAAGTTCTCATTGCGAGCACGTATGACTATATATGGAACACATGCCTAGGATTATCGAGTACTTGGATGCTTTATCTTATTTATCTGCAATTGCCCTATGTTCTGATTGCTATGTGAATTGTCTTGTCCATGCAACGCCCGTCCATTCATCCCTATGCCTACCGCACTTGAATCCTACTGTTTACTTCTACTGTTACTGCTGTCTTTACTTTACTGCTACTTTTACTTTGTTATTCCTACTACAAACTGTTGCTACTGATAAACTGCTGTGGGCAAGATTGTTTCTAGGTGCAGGTGAATTAACAACTTAGTTGTTAAGGCTTATAAATATTCTTTGGCTCCCCTTGTGTCGAATCAATAAATTGGGTTCCACTTCCCTCGAAAATACTGTGATACACCCCCTATACTTGTGGGTCATCAAGACTATTTTCTGGCGCCGTTGCCGGGGAGCATAGCTTTATTTATCAAGTTCACTTGGAATCACTATTGTTCAAGCTTAGTTTATTTCTGCCTTGTTTGCTTGTTTATTTATCAAAAATACAAAAAAATTAGTTCCTACTCTAGTTGGTATTTTCGTTGGTCTGTTATTGTCTTGTTTTATCATGCTTTTTATCAATGGATGGTTTCTTTGAAAATGAATCTTATTGGCAAGGTGGGTTCACGGAAGATCAAAAATATTATTATAAGGAACACCGCTTGTCACAAAAAGGGAAACACTTATGGGAACAAATTGATAAATTGTATACCATTGCTAGAAACGTGTGCTCTACTTATAATGTTACTTATTGCTGTGATAAATCTTGTTGCTGTAAGAGGTATAAACACCTCCCTTTTCAATGTGAGTATAATGATAATGTTACCATATCTTCTTATGTTAAAGGAATTTATGACTTTTATGATGCAGAACAAATTGAAGAATTTATTGCTTGGAAGGGTGCTTTTGAACTTGCTAGTTTGCTTGAAAATATTGATGATTCACCTTACAAATACGAGGTTTATGGTATACTTAAATTTTGCTTTGATAATTACAAGGAAGAAAATGGCTATATTTTTGAATATATTAATAGATGCTTTCCACAAATGGAAGAGACTAATGCCTTGCATGATCCTATGGAAGAAGAAATTGGTGAACATAAAATCTCATTAGATGAAAAAGAGGAGGAGAGTGATGAACAAAAGGAGGAAGAATGGATTATCTACCCATGCCTACCTTCTAATAAGAGTAACTCTTTATCCCTTACATTATTTGATTGTCCTCCATGCTTACTAAAGGAGGATGAATGTTATGTTCCTGAGGATTCTTTTGAAAATGTTTATAATAAACTCTAGTGCTTGTAGATCATGAAAAGCATGCTTTATGTGATAGTTATATTGTTGAGTTTATTCATGAGGCTACTGAAAATTATTATGAGAGAGGAAAATATGGTCGTAGAAGTTTTAATGGTATTGAAACACCTCTCTATGTGCTGAAAGTTTTGAAGTTACTCTTGTTTTATCTTCCTAGGCCTGTCACTTTGTTCTTTGTGAATTTATTTGCATACACGATTCCTATGCATAGGAAGTGGGTTAGACTTAAAGGTGTTTTGAATTTGCTTCTTGATTCTCTCTTCTACTTCAACTCATATTTCTTATGTGAGCATCCTCTCAAACTATTATGCCTGAAGATGATAATATGTCTATTATTCTTGGGAGACCTTTTCTTAAATACTGCAGGAGCTGTTATTAATTGTAATCAAGGGAAGGTGACCTTCAATGTTAATGACAAGGAACATACTGTCTATTTCCTCAAGAAGATTGAAAGGACTTATGGTTTGAATTCAATTGAACATGTTGAGGTCATTCAAGTTGCTACTGATAAACTACTGTGAGCAAGATTGTTTCCAGGTGCAGCTGAATTGACAACTTAGTTGATAAGGCTTATAAATATTCTTTGGCTCCCCTTGTGTCGAATCAATAAATTGGGTTTCACTTCCCTCGAAAATACTGCGATGCACCCCCTATACTTGTGGGTCATCAATATATTATGCGAAGATGTGTTCCAGAATACGAACAAAAGAAGATATTGTGGAAATGTCATGGTAGTGCCTATGGAGGACATCATAAAGGAGATAGAACTGCGCAAAAGGTGCTACAATCAGTTTTCTACTGGCCTACCCTTTTTAAAGATGCAAGGAAATTTGTTTTATCTTGTGATGAGTGTTAGCGTGTTGGTAATATTTCTAGGCGCAATGAAATGCCTATGAACTACTCTCTAGTTACTGAACCCTTTGATTGCTGGGGATTTGACTTTATGGGTCCTTTTCCTCCCTCGAAAGTTTATACTCATATTCTTGTTGTTGTTGATTATGTTACTAAGTGGTTAGAAGCCATACCTACGAAGAGTGCTGACGGGGAGACCTCTCTAAAAATGCTTAAGGATGTTATCTTTCCTAGGTTTGGAGTGCCTAGGTATCTCATGACTGATGGAGGTTCTCATTTCATTCATGGTGGTTTTAGAAAGACCCTTGCTAAATATGATGTTAATCATAGAATTGCTTCAGCTTATCACCCCCAAACTAGTGGGCAAGTAGAGTTATCAAATAGAGAAATTAAATCCATCATGCAAAAGACTGTTAATAGATCTAGAAAAACCTGGACTAAAAAGTTGAATGATACTTTATGGGCTTATAGGACTACCTATAAAAACCCTATGGGGATGTCTCCTTATAAAATGGTTTATGGGAAAGCTTGTCACCTACCTTTAGAATTAGAACACAAAGCTTATTGGGCAGTTAAAGAACTTAATAGAGATTGTAAGCTTGCTGGTGAAAAAAGATTATTTGACTTAAGTTCTTTGGATGAATGGAGGAGTGAATCTTATGAGAATGCTAGAATCTTTAAGGAAAAAGTTAAAAGATGGCATGACAAGCGAATACTTAAGAGAGAATTCCATGTTGGTGAGAAAGTTCTATTGTATAGGTCTCGTCTCAGATTTTTTTGCAGGAAAACTACTGTCAAAATGGGAAGGACCTTTCGTTATTGAAGAAGTGTACCGTTCAGGAGCAATAAATATTTCTTCTTTAAAAGATAACACTACACAAGTGATGAATGGACAGCGACTTAAGCACTACATTGCTGGAGATTCTTATAATGAAGATGTTGATGCTTTTCAAGTTATAACTCTACAAAAAATTATCAAAAACCAAATTTAGAGATCTGTAGAGTCCGTTTTTGAATAGGTAACAATCCTGGTAAGAAAAGTTCCGCGAAAGATTTGTCTAGTTATATTTTTGCAGTTTTTAGCCAACAAGGAAAGCTACGAAGCGAAGGAGGGACGGAAACGGAGCCAGGGTGGCTCACACCACCCTGTGGCCTGGGCCCACCCCTGGCCGCGCCACCAGGTGGTGTGGCCACCTCGGACTCCATCTCCGACCCATTTTCTCCCAGTACCTTCCTTTTGTTGTGAAACTTCGTAATATATAATCCCCTGGATCCCCTGAGGTTTGTATATCGTGTTCTCATCGTGTTTTTGTTCCAATCTGTTTCTGACAGGTAGAGTCCTAGAGTTGGAGCCACAATGTCTTCCTCTGGGTCAGACAAGGAAGATTCCTCTGCGGATATCATCAACCCCTACATGAGAGAGCTGAAGATTCATCCCAAGGAGTTGTTGCTTGAAGATGGAGAGGTACGGATAAAGGAGGTTCAAGGCCCTAAAGGTGAAGGAAGTTTGGAAGACCGGATGGAAGCATTGGAGCAAGAAGACTTTAAGTACAAGAAGATGGCGGAATGTGAAGTGGATATCATCCATAAGATTTGTTCCAAACTCATCGCCGAGCACCAAAAGGAGACTGCTGAGCTCAAGGATGAAGTCCTCTCACTCCGCCAAACAACCAACAAACTACAAGCACAACTCTACGACGTTCAAAATCAAAACTGTGAGTATGAGGTTAGGTTTAAACGCATAAGTGCTGCTGCAAGTTTTAGGATGCTGGAGACCACGATGTCCTTCGTTGATGGGGAGTCCTTACCCTGGAAGTCGGACAATGACGAGAAGATACCACCACAAACGAAGGAGTAATTCGTCATCAGGTTTGGCATCCCCTTGGTTTGTTCCAAGCTTGGGGGAGTGCCGCGGTATCACATCACTATCTTCTATCTTTTTACCTTTTTAGTAGAGTCATATCGTGAATAGAGAAGTTATCATATAGGTTGGTTTGCATTATGGAAGTGTCCCCTCCCTCGTTAGATATGTATCCCTTGGTGTGAGTTGTCGTTATGGAATACTAATGAGAAGTTCTATCATTTAATCTTTTGCATATCTTATATTAGTTTTCAATTCGTGGTTATATGATTGATCTTCTCATTAGTATTGGTATCACTTTGGGATCATTGAGTTAATTTAGTTGGTTTTGGCAAACCTGGTTCGGTCAGTAGCAACACTATTTTTGAGAGTTGAATGAAAAGATAAAAGTACTCTAAAGAAATATAATTTCATCATCTTTCTTTCTTGATTTGCTCATAAGTTTAGTATTCTCTAGTTAAGATCTTTTGTGCTTCTAAGGAAGATTGCATGTTTGTTTTTGTCACTTGTATGTTTGTTTATTTCCTTCAACTCTTTTGCTTGCTACCCAGCCTTGCTAGCCAAAAACCTGTACTGAGAGGGAATTCTTCTCGTGCATCCAATCCTTAAACAAAACCTATGCCATTTGTGTCCACCCTACCTACCTATTAGCATTATTGCTATTCCAAGTAAATTCTTGTTTTTTATCTACCTTCCAAATTAAACTTATTATGAGAAAATTAGTGATTAAAGCTCTCATGAACTTGATGGCACACTTTTCTTTCTTGCAATCAATAAACTTGAACCATTGTTCCCATCTCTGTTGCGTATATGCTTGCGCTTTATAAGTTGGAGTTAGTAGAACCATGCATCATGGGGAACGCTTTCAACATTGCACTGGTACTTTGTACCTCGTTGACATCATGATTCTTTTGCCTATGGATCCCGGCGGTGTGAAATAAAAGGGGAACTTGTAAGATCATGGAGTGCATATGTGTGTTAGAGAAACGCCTGGGCCGCTAGCCTAAGCCATGCCTAATCATGGTGGAAACTTGCAGCATAACCATAATGAGCACTCTATGAAGCATCTTCAATAAAAATCTATGCAAATAGGAAATAAAAGGATCACTGAGATGCTCATTGTTTGCTTGCCTTGTCATTTTGATTATGGGATAGCTCCTGTATCATGTGCAAGGGGTACCCCGTTGGTGGTTATCTATGATACATATGTATTTACAATGACAAGAGCTTACTTGTGACTGAAGTTGAGTAGCATGAGGTTCGGTACTTGTAAGTAAGGGGCATGAGATTTCAACTTATAACTTGTCAAGCATATCCTATTAGTTGTGTCACTTTAACCTTAATCACCTAAAGATGCCTATGATAGGGGCAATGAGAGCTGAAAGATAATAAGTACCATAAATTTTGGAAGCTCTTTATGAAACTTGAAATCCCTGCTTCCCTCTACGAAGGGCCTTTCTTTTACTTTTCAGTTGAGTCAGTAAACCTATTCCTTTATATCTCAGCAAGCATTTTGAGTTGTTGTGTTTCATTCACTCATATGATGATTTATTCAATCATGTCCCTTATGTTCCTTGTTTTGCACATTGCTCTTATCTTGGTGTCTACTACTTTTAAAGATATCATTGAAAATCAGTTATTTGTGAACTCCAGAAAATTGTCAACTATTCTTCGACCAAGAGCTAAGTTTGCCATTACCAATTATGATTCACTTTATGTATCTTTTTTGTGTTTCCTTTACTGATTGCAAGTTAAGTTATATAATAGTGAGTTGTCTTCTATTATGACTTATGTACTGATGAATGTGATGCTTCTTGTCCGTATTCTTTTATCGTCTCTTCACTCCATAAACCAGAGGTCATGTTTATTGAGCTCAGTTTCGCTTGGGGACAAGCGAAGTCTCAGCTTGGGGGGAGTTGATACGTCCATTTTGCATCACTATTCTATATCATAATTTACTGTTATTCATTGATATATTTCATATTAAGGGATGATTCTTATGTTATTTCATCTATTTTTGCATGGTTGATGACTTTTGGAGTATGGACCGCTGCAGTCAGGATTCTGATGGAAAAGGTGTTGTTTGGAGGCAAAATTCGCGAAGATCAGAAAATCCAGGAAAATATATGGAAAATCCTATTTTTTCAGAAGACGAAGGCTGCCAGAAGGAGGAGTCGAGATGGGCCACAGGGGGCCCACACCACCCCCTGGCACGGGCCAGCCTAGGCCGTGCCACCAGGTGGTGTGGCTGCCCTGGTCCACCTCCAGCTCTCCCCTCTGGCGTATATTATCCTCCCGAAACCCTAAGACTCGGGGAGCGGCCACATAAAGATTCCACCGCATCTGCGGGGCAGAAAACACCGAGAGATAAAGATCTCTCTAGCAGACAGAATTCTACTGGGGGAATTCCTTCCCGGAGAGGGGAGATCGTCGCCATCAACACCACCATCAAGCTGGACTTCATCGGGATCATCATCATCATCACCACCATCATCACCACCAGCACCATCATCACCATCTCCATATCACTGTAACAATTGGGTTGAATCTTGCATAGTTCTTAGGGGAAGCTTTCCCGGTGTTGATTACTCTTTGTAGTTGATGCTATTGAGTGGAACCATTGAATTATTGTTTATGTTCAGATTGTTATACATCATTATTCCATCTCTGATCATGATCCATATGATGTCTTGTGAGTATTTTGTTTTGTTCTTGAGGACATGGGAGAAGTCATGTTGTTAGTAGTAGAATTGTGTTGAGAAAGATTCAATAGTTTGATATTTAAGTTGTGGTGTACTTCTTCTAGTGGTGTCATGTGAACGTAGACTACATGACACTTCACTTATATGGTCCTAGGGGAATGCATTGTGTATTTGGCTACTAATCGTAGGGGTTGCCGGAGTGACAGAAACCTGAACCCCCGTTAGGAAACCATTGCACAAGGGACGTCAGGGTCTTAGAGTTTAAAGTTGTGGTTAGGTTTCTACCTTAATTACTTTCTTCTACTTACGGATGTTTGCAAGGGGTATAATCACAAGTATGTATTAGTCCTAGGAAGGTCGATACATTAGCATAGGTTCACCCACACAACACTTAGCAGGCTAAAGAAGATTAATCAACTATATGAAGCGAAAGCACTTGACGATATTCCCGTGTGTCCTCGAGAACGTTTGGTCATCTTAAGTAATACAACCGGCTTGTACTTTGCTGAATAAAGGATTGGGCCACTTGCTGTTCCTATTGTATTTTATTTACTTGCTTTATCAAAACCCCTAAAAATCCGTTTGCTAAGTATTTGCAGAGAATTCCTGATCCATACCACTAGCCAACACCTTCTGCTCCTCGTTGGGTTCGACACTCTTACTTATCGAAAATATTGTGATACACCCCCTATACTTGTGGGTCATCAGCCCTAAAGGCTCTCCCTAGGACGTCTTATATAGATATCCAGCCTAGGGTTTAGAGGAGATACCTATCCGGCTACGACTAAGAGTCGGTTACAGAGTACATCTTGAACTACAAGTAACACTATGGGCCTATGTCGGTAAGTCATCTGGGACTTCCCGTACACGGATTGGACTCCGTCTCTTCTCCCTGACTGGGCCTCCCGTGAAGCAATGCTCTAACCCAAAGTGGGCCACCCTGGTCAGTGAGGCACATTGAGGATACCCGGAAAGTATATCCCCAACACCTAGTATCCAATTCATAAAGAGACTTTGAACCTATATGTTGTGCATCTGTCACTAGTGGAAAAAGTCCTATCTGTGGTGCACCAAAAAACGGGTCAGTGGCTTACGCCTAGTGTGCCATGGATATTATGCCATTGATATTTTTTATCCGTGGCACACGAGGATATGGTTCGCCACTGATATCGATTTCAAAATTTAAAAAAGGCGGGATATCTCAAAATTATCCGTGGTGCACAGGGACATGGTGCGCCACTGATAAAATTTCCAAATTTCAAGAAAAGTGGATCTAGATCTGCCCCGCTGTCGCCTCGTCATCGTCACGTCACGCCGCGTTGCCGGGGGGAGCTTGAGGACAACGCAATAGGAGGTGGTGCCAGAGGAGGCCGATGCGGTTGGAGGAGAGGAGGAAGAGGAGGAGGATAGGAGAAGAGGAGAGGATTCAGAGGAGGAGAGGGGAAGGAGGATCAGAGGAGGATAAGGAGGTTGTGGAAGAGAAATAAGAGAGGAGGAGGAGAGGAGAAGGAGGAGGTGGAAGAGGAAGAAGAGAGGAGGGGGTGGAAGAGGAAGAAGAGAGGAGGAGGAGGAAGAGGAAGAGGAAAATGAGACGAGGAGGAGAATGGGAGGGAAAGGTGGAGTAGAAGATAAGGAGCAGGGGGTAGGTGGCTGGGGTGGGGATTCAAATTTAAATCCCGCCCAAACTTATCCGCGACGCACCCTATTGTGGTGCGCCACAGATAAGTTGCCTCAATTTTTTTCTACAGGAAAAATTCTTGTTTCTCCCATAACTTTTTATTATTTTTGAATTTTGAGATTCTAAAAAATGATAAATGGTCTCTGATTATTGCCATCGGATAGAAAATTCTGTGCTCGTCATTTTGATATATTATACATTTTTGACATCGTATGCAAAATTTATGACCATTTTACCGTACCATGACTTTTTTTATAAAAAAATGTCTAAATTCATGTTTGCTAATTTTTCTATAAATTACATCACATGACCTACCTATATCTGAAATGATTTTATTTTTGAAGTGTTTATTTTTTTTTCAAACTTTAAAAAGCGACCAGGGGGTGTGAGAGCGGAATTTTGAAAGCTTATCTGTGGTGCACCACTTTGTCGTACGCCATAGGTATTTCAAGTTAGTGGCTCACACCAATTCTGTGTGCCACGGATATCATTCCAAATTTTTAAAGGCCTGGGCCCACACCTATCCGTGGCGCACTGAAACATCGTGCACCATTGATACCTAACTTATCTGTGGCGCACGCCAATTCCGTGCGCCACGAGTATGCCACGGGTGGATTGGTGCAACCCCTCGGCGCTAGGCCCACTTATGCGTGGCGCACCATTTTGCCAATGTGCCACGGGTATGTGCATGTCAGTGGCGCATCTTTCTGGTGTGCGTCACAGATAACTATCCGTGGGGCACCCTTTGGATGTACGCCATGGGTATAACCCCTATGGATACGCCTTTTCCTACTAGTGTGTATCCAACGCAAATTACTTATATGCATACATTTAGAGGGAGTTTCTTTCTCTTTTGGGTTAGTTGTTGTTTAAATTAGTGCTTTATTGCAAATCCTAGTATTATCATCTAACACCAAAAATGCGGAGATTGAAAGCGCATTTCTTGATCCCTAGTGTTTCGTGTGTTAGATAACAGTACCATGGACACTCTAATTGTGCGTTGAATGCTGCATATACAAAAGACCATTTACATGTGTCAGCATCGTCCTTCCAAAAAAGAGTGGAAAAGAGCCCCTGGTCAATTTAGCATGATCAAGGTTGCCAGACCGTATTATCCGTCCTTGGCGAGGGACGAATAATCCGCCACTTGGTGATTTTGGCTAAGGAACAGGAGAGCAACTCTCTAGAGAGGGGCCGGATATTCTGGATGGTTTTTTTGGCTTTGGGCCGGATGTTTGCCCAGGTCGGATAATCCAGCCCTATATAGACCTGGATAATCCACCCTACCTAGAATCTACTAAGGACCAGACAACACAACTCTCTAAAAAGGGGCCAGATATTCTTGCTGGATTTTTGGCTCTGGGTCGGATGTTTTCCCAGACTAGATAATCTGCCCCCTGCCAGACCCGGATAATCCACCCCTCCCTAGAATCGACTAAGGACCAGACGGTGATGCTCTCTAGAGAGGGGCTGGATATTTTTCTTTGGGCCGGATATTTGCCAAGGCCAGATTATCCAACCCCCACTTGGGTTGGATTATCCACCCCCTACAACTCCAAACGACTACAATTCAGGAGGGAGTACAAATACCCCTCCCCATATTCAACCTGGGGTTGCTTGATTCCCCACTCAAGAACATTATTTCGTGAGCCACCAAATTCACAAGATCTCCTCAATCAACCATCCAAAGGTCTTGTTATTTGGAGAATCGGAGTAGAAGGCCTTGATCTACATCATCACCAAATCGATCTGAATTTCCCCTCACTCACTTGAGGTCCCCTTACATCTAGAGTTTCTTTGGAAATCTTAGATCTTGTTTTCCCCATTGATGATCTTGATTTGTTGTGATAGCTTGTTGTCATACTCGAGAGCCTCCAATTCAGTTATGGATGCATGCCCCAAGCTCATTGTAAAGGCGTCGGTTCCTGCCTCGAAGGGTACCGTATAGTATAAAAGTGAATCATGCCAATTGTCTCGGGATTCACCGGAGAATAGGGTGAGGCCTACCACCCACCCCTCCAACACAGATGTACTTCCCATCAAAAGAAAGAAACGGTGGGAAATCATATCATGTGTCTCCTCGTGCTCCACTCTCGGTTATCTATATTCTTTGGTCGCGCTTTACTTGTTTCTTGCTTGTTGCTAGTTTGTCGTATAGGAAAATTCACCTTAGTTGCGTATATAGAGAATTTGGCTTTATATCAAGCCTAAAATTGAAAAAAGAACTAAAATTTGAAGTAACACCTATTCACCCGCTCTAGGTACTCATACGATCCCTTTTGAGACTCTCCTGCTGAACAAACATGGTGAAAGTGGACGTTTATGCAATCCTTAGAGTAACTCTAGCATATCATGTAAAACATGTAAAAATGTAAAACAACCGTTATTTTTCAGTTTACATGAAAAGAATGTCTAATTCAGATCCTTCAACTAGGGCGACTCTTAATATTTTTAAGGTGCACTTAAAAAGAACCTCCTACCCCTACATATATTAAGTTTCAGAAGCGAATTTTCTAGTGCCCTATAAACATTCTGGCATTTGGCGGGAGGGGAGTTTCAGGTTGTTGTTTCCCTTCGACCGGCGGACCGCCACCAAATCCATCCAAACTCAATGGGCCCAACCCGAATCTAGCGAATAATGGCTATTTTCTTGTGAATTGCAGCTAGGCAGATAGATTTTGACCTATTTAGTAAGTCGATGGAGCGGGGCACTAAAAGTGGCCGAGGGAAGCACCACTACCACGAAGGAATGCCTTCGACCTCTTCCCCACACCCAGAAGGTGCTCTCCGTGAGGGTCGTCATGTGGTCAAGGAGCTGGCGCGCGTCTCTCCTACGAGGTTGTCCCATGGTCTGGCAGCAGAAATCGCAAGAGGGGTAGGAAGGGACGGCGATGCATAGTGGGGCGGGCAACCGACCAGGCACGAGAAGACGGGGGGAGCATGGGACAACGATAGTGGGGGCTGCGCAGGGGCGTGTGGGCAGCTGTGCGTGGGTAGTCGGTGGAGGAACCCATGAAAGAAAAGAAGTTGGGCTAGAGGTGGGTCTGCGTGATGGACATGTCTATTTATAGTACTCCCTCCATTTACTATTGTAAAGGAAAATGATCGGCATCATCCGGGGTATCGAAGCTTTTCCTGGGTCGCTTACCTGCTTACCTCGTGCAGTCATGCCATGCAACGGTCCTCTATTGAGAGAATTTACCCGGTCAAACAAGGGACCCGCCCACCAACCTTATCATCCCAGACATCCTGGTGCCTCTCATCCACAACTTTTCCCCGTCCTTTCTCCTACATTGTGACACACCATGCCACCATGGCCTCTCTCCACGCCACTCCCTCGTCGTAGTGTTCCATGCGCCGGCCATGCTCCTCCCCCACACTAGTGTGCTGCACGTCAGTGTCTGTGCTCCCCAATGTTGCTGTCGTATGGGAGCTTCAGCCGGGCGCACGATCACCACAATCTCCTCCATCGACGACAATGGCCATCTCCCCACGGCACCCGACTACTCTTCTCACTCCCATGGTGCCCTTGGATAGCGATGCGGCTAGCCTCGGCCAGTGCTGCTACTAGTGGGTTCATGTTTGGGTTTTGCTGCGAACAATTTGCTACTTACTCATAATTTTCGTGCTACGGTTATTTTTTACATGAAGGCCACCGGCGTTGCTACCGAAGACCACCGACGCTGCTACCTGCTGCCACCAACCCTGCTACCTACAACAACGAGTTTTTGCTACATGGTTGGCAATGCTGCTGCGTGCGACTGGCTTCAGTGCTACAAGTAGCATCGGGTTTTGCTACATGCGGCCGCCGACGGTGCTACAAGGGTGTCTTGGTTTTTCCGGCGAGATCTCTAGCGAAGTCGGGGGTTGCTACAGTATAAGTTTTTTTGCTACAACTGTTTTGTGTTTTTGCTACAATAGCATAAAGTTTTTTCTACACGGTCTCCGGAGAGGTCTACCGGCGAAAGTCTCCGGGGATATCGGTTGTTGCTACATTGGTACAACTTTTTCGCTACAATTGTTCTCTGATTTTGCTACAATAGCGCAAATGTTTTGCTACATGGTCTCCGACGAGGTATCCTATCGAAGATCTCCGTCGAGTCTTCAGCGATGTCGGTTCTACTACAGTAGAATATTTCTTTTGCTACATAGTCTCCGACGAAATCTGTCTTTCTAATTTTTTGTCTCGTGGACAAACATTTTTTCTACATGTGGCAAAAGCAGGACTTTTTATAGCAAAAGTGGCTATAATTGTAGCAAAAGATGGATTTGAGATCTTTTTGGGGAACACGTGTCAGCAGGGGGAGGCAGGGGATCCGAGGGAAATATCTCGGGGGACGCACATGGCCCTATTGTAAAACCTTCAAACTTTTTTAAATAACTTATGCATGTAGATGTATTTGAGTGTTTAGGTTCACTAATTTTTTTTGAGTGTATCTAGTTCACTTTCAAATATCCTAAAGGTTATTAGATTAGTGAATGAAAGAAGTATATATTACTCCCTCCGTTTTAAAATATAAGAAGTTTTAGCTTTATGAAGCTAATATATCTAGATCCTTTTTAGTATATAGGTTCGGAAAGGTTTGGAGTGAACCTACACACTAAAAAGATCTAGATTCAGTAGCTTCACGAAACTAAAACATCTTGCATTTTAAAACGGAGGGATAAGAGTGGTTTGTTTTATTTTTACACGCCGAAATGCTACACCTACGGAGAGTTACAGACTATTTACGGGATGACAAGGATGGAAATCCAACGTGGACGTGGCTGCTGAAAGGAAAAAGCAGAACGCCCGGCTAACAATCCCGCTAATCATGCAACCAAAAAAGGGAACTGCTCATAAGTTGTGCCGTTCGTTCAGATCGACCAGGGCACCAAGCCGAGCTGCCTCCATCGCGCGGTCGTGAACCTCCATGGCACGTGCCGGCAACTCACCATCTTCCTAATTAAAGACCTTGCCGTCGTGCCACCGGCTGAGCGGCTCGCCGTCGACGGGCCGGCCTGCAAGTACGTGGACTCACGCCGAGCTGCTCGAGTTTAGCAGGTTTGCCTTCGTTCAGATCAACCCAACCAAAAATCTTGATTTCTGCCTCAGGTTAAGTATTGACAGTGATCCTAGCTGAGATTGTAGCAGAACTGAAGCAAATGATCCAATCATGATAATGTCATATCAATATAAAATGGTTGCATGATTAATGTTTAATCATATCTCCTCTACTGCTTTGTAATCCATGACTTTGTAAATTTGTTCAGGCTATATAGTTCAGGCTGGCTAATCCGGCCGAAATTACGGTAAAAAATGATTATTCCTATCTATCATATTGCGGATAAGTAATCATATGTTCATGGGTAGAGAGGAATGTCATAGTGCTATAGGCGTACACATCACACATATTGTTCTAGAATTGTATATAGCCCTACAGGAGTACTTCATGTGAAATCATTCATATCATCATTGTTTACTTGTGTGATCTCATTAAATCCTAATTAATCCTGATAATTAAATACTTTATGATATGTAGGAATAGATGATCAAACATGTACTGTTCAACAATCAAGTGACATGTCTATTTCTAGCGACAATGATTGCATGGAGCAACAAAAGAAAAACAACTTGAAACTTGAAGAGGATCATGATGAAGCTCAAACAGATGTGTTACTTGAAGATCCTAAATTGGGGATGACCTTTGATACCGAGAATGATGTTCGAGAGTACTACAATATGTACGCTAAAGCAAAAGGATTTGGTGTGATGAGAAGAAGCTCAAACAGAAATGATAATGGAGAATTAAAGTATTTTACACTTTGTTGCTCTCGTTATGGTAAGACCGAGTCCAATTCACAAAAAGGTCGAAGCCAAATCCAACAGCTGGGTTAGGGTATAAAGCTAAAGTTAATATTGTTCGTGGTCCGGAAGGAAAGTTTCATCTTTCCACGATCATTTTGGATCATAACCACACATTGAGTCCACATAAATCACGGTTGTTTAGATGCAACAAGAAGTTGGACTTTCATGTTAAGCGAAGACTTGAGTTGAATGACCAGGTTGGAAGACGAGTAAACAAGAATTTCAATTCTCTTGTTGTAGCAGTGGATGGTCATGAACAACTGACATTTGGCGAGAAAGAATGCCGCAATTATCTAGAGAAAACAAGAAGACTGAAACTTGGAATTGGTGATGTTGAGGCCGTTCATGACTACTTTACGAAAATGCAATCCGACAATCCAAACTTTTTTAGTGTCATGGATGTTGATGATAAATCCCGTCTTAAGAATGTCTTTTGGGCTGATGCAAGAAGTAGAGCAGTGTATGACTCCTTTGATGATGTCATAACTTTCGACACCACATACTTGGTGAACAAATATGATATGCCTTTTGCTTCTTTTGTTGGAGTGAATCATCATGGACAATCCGTGTTGCTAGGATGCGCTTTATTATCAAATGAGGATACTCCAACATTTGTTTGGTTATTTAAAGCATGGTTGGCATGTATGTCAAATCGTCAACCGAGAGCTATTGTGACCGATCAAGCAAAAGCAATTCAGAATGCAGTGGACATAGTTTTTCCAGATGCTCGATATAGGTGGTGCTTGTGGCATATAATGAAGAAGTTGCCTGAGAAGCTAGGTGGATATGAGGACTGCTATTGGCAAAGCAGTTTATGATTCATTAACAATTACATATTTTGAAGGTTCTTGGATCCGTATGCTGATAATGAATGGATTAAAGGGATGTATGATAATCGACACCGTTGGGTTCCAGCATTTGTGAAAGATGTTTTTTGGGCGAGCATGTCCACTACACAACATAGTGAGAGTATGCATGCCTTCTTTGATGGGTATGTTAACACCAAGACAACATTCAAGCATTTTGCTAGCCAATATGAGAATGCTCTTCGTGATAAAGTAGAGAAGGAGATAATTTCTGATTTTAATTCTTTTCATTCAACCATACCTTGTATCACACACTTTGACATCGAGAAGCAGTTTCAGTTAGTTTATACAAATTCGAAGTTCAAAGAGTTTCAAGAGCAACTAACAAACACGATGTACTGTGATCGGAACTTCATACAAAAAGAAGGGGCAATATAAACATACAAAATAATCGAGGATGTGCTAATTGACAAAGATGAAGGATGGAGAAAAGATTATGTGTACCTTGTATATTTCAATGCGGAAGAGTTCGAAGTTAACTGTTCATGTCGCCATTTTGAGTTCATAGGTATTATCCGTACGCATGTGTTATGTGTGCTTACTCATAAGAAAATCAGTACATCCTTGATCGGTGGAGAAAAGATCTGAAAAGAAAACACAACTTTATTCGGTGCACATATGGTGGCATGGAATCCACTCCTATTGCAAAACGTTTTGATAAGCTGTGCAATTTTTTCTTCCCAATTGCGGAGTTAGGCGCCGTGTCAGAGGATTCATGCAGTGCTTTGATGGAACAAATTCGTACTCTTAAAGTTGAACCATCTACTAACTCAAGTTCTGAAAATAATATGGAACAACTCGGTACACAGGAAGGTGTGCCTTCTAATGGGGAGGAAAAGAGTAGAACTATACTAAGTCCGCTAGCTGTTAGATATGCTGGACGTCCTCCTTCATTGAGAAAAGAGTCTAAGGTTGACAAGCTTATTTGTCAAGCAAAATAAAAGAAGAAGAAAGCCAAACAAAGGGAGAAGAAGAAAGCTTCCCAAAAGGAGAAGAAGGAAGCTGAACAAAAGGTATTCCTTCAAATATTTGTTTTGTTGGAAAGCTCTATGTTTATAGTTCAATAATTTAGTATTTATTTCAGGCCCGCTCCATGAATTTGAGAAATAAAAGATCCAAAATAAAAAGGTAATTTTCAGAGAGTGACATTCTACAACAAGAGGAGATGGAACATGCGGTAGTTATTTTTGTTTCGTAGCTATTCAACAATCTTCTACTTTGCATGTATAATTATAAGTTAACAATTATTTCCTCTGAAACAGATTCAACAACCTTCTTATTTGGGTGGACAAGCTTGTAGTAGCACAATTCAAGTATATTAGTTCCCCGTCTCTTCGTATTCAAAAAGAACCAGTGTTGCCATTTTACATCTCTGAAACCGTGTTCCTTTTCTGAATATAATTGTGTGTGCTCTCGCTGGGACTCGGTTTTTTGGATTGTCAAAAATCGGCAATATTGCCCAGTATAGTTTGTGTCATGCAATTTATTCTAATGCTTCTTGTTCATCCAGAAAGGTAATATGATTCGCAAGTTACAGGCTCTTGTTGTAGTATGCTTAGTAATCAAGTGTTGGCTAGCCTTAACATTTGATTTCTGATTTCTTCAGTGATTATCTCACATTTTCCAATCAACATTTAAACATTAGTCCCTCATATTTTCCAATCAAGATAACAAAATGCATCCGAGCCAATCAAACAAGTTCTTATTCATAATCACAACACCCGGTATCACAAATTTTCTAGCAGAACAAAGCTACCAACTACGACACAATCAAATTCTCATACACCTGACAATAAGAATACAGCTGCTGCTTTTGAACAGGGATCGCAAGAGCTGCTGCTGCTTCCAAAATCCACACAAATTAAACCACAATTTGCCTAGAGGCTGAGATCGCCGTGAATCCACGCTGGCTCCACGTCTGCCGAATCATCAGCGCATAAGGAGTCCGTAGCGTGTTGAGTCCGTAGATCCTACACCTACACGATGAACTTACGGACTAGCCGTACGGACTAAACGTGGCCTCATCTGGTTGGATAAGTATTGAAGTTGGTTAATATCCCAGCAAATCACGATGCGCCAGTGGTTCACCACGTCATTCCTTAAGCTATTCCGTAAAAAAATTGCCAGTAAGTGTAGCATTACTCAACACCTGACTTAAGATCGTTGGAAACTTGTTCCTATCCTCTGGGATTCACGCGACGGTCTTTCTTTTTGTGCTTTTCACGTGAACCAAAATGAGGCAATAGCCAATGAGACTACAAAATTCAAAAAGTTTTGGATGAATTTACTCGCCTTGTGGCTGACACGTGGCATTGGGTATGGTCAATTATTATGGCTACGGCCTCGCCTCGTTTCCCCTCTCCTCTCTGCCGCCGTCATCGCGGGCCTCTTCCGGCCACTGCGACCGGGAACCACCCCCCAAGCCCTTTATCTCGCTCGCGCCATGTCCCTTGCGAGCATGGCGGCGGCGGCGCGGCGCGGCAGGGAGCGTGGCGAGCGAGAAGGTGGTGCTCACGGAGGAGGAGGAGGAAGCGAGAAGCAGAAAAATATTCCCAGCATTTCTGATTCCGTCCGACGATTCCGCCTCGGTGCTTTGTTGCGCAGCGCCGCCGGTGGACAAAGGACCGCAAGGGTAAGGGGGGCAACGAGTGGGCTAAGTTCCTTCTTACTGCATTACCCATTTTTCTTCAGTTTTTGTGTGAGATGGTTTGAGTAAAAAAATCTCACCTGTTGGTCCGATAGTCGTGCGCACCTCACCAAATCGGACGGTATCATATTCTTAGATTTGTTTTCTGCTAGAGATTTGGATTCAGATGTGACGTGGAATTTTCACAACTACTAATTGGTTTCGTTTGGGTCTGAGGTGGGAACATGTAGCACTGCAAATTACACCGTCATCCTTGACCTGGGAGCATCAGAGCCGGCGCCAACCATGTTCACAAGGCAACTAATTGGTGCTCGGCCAGTAGGCCGGCAGCATTATTGAAAGGTCAAGCTTGCTGCCGTTCTCTGTTGTCCCCTGTTAAGAATTGTTGTGTCAACTTGACGCCTACTTATATGATCCAAAATAACAGGATGACTCCCACAAACAACTTCTATGGGGAACATATTCTCATCTAATATCCCCTTCCACTTTTTTCCACATTTGCTCACTCCCACCTGCAATATGATTAGTGTATGCCCGGATGGTAGGAATGTATATATGAGGTAATAAAATCAATCCTAATAACAGTTTGGGATGAATCATGTGAGAATCCACCATATGCCTGACTACTTGCTAACATTATTGTGATATTTTCATACCTCACATGACACAGATGGATATTTGCTAACGTTAACTATCGTATCTCTAAATTTCCTTTGTCTTTGTGTTTGCATAATTTAGGTCTTCAAAAAAGAAAGCAAGCCAGCAATGAAGGTTATTACAATCATACAGTTCATCCTGGGTCTCATTGTTTGCAGTGGACATGTCATCATCTGTGGCTCCTTATATGGAAATGAGACAGACCGGTTGTCACTGCTTGAATTCAAGAGTGCAATCAGCCTCGACCCGAAGCAATCCTTGGTGTCCTGGAATGAGAGCACTCACTTTTGCAGTTGGGAAGGTGTTCATTGTGAGATGAAGAATCCACAACGCGTCACTTCTCTCAACCTTACAAATCGAGGTTTGGTTGGGAAAATCCCTCTTTCACTTGGAAACCTAACATTCCTAAAACATCTATTCCTTCCAACAAATGGCTTTACTGGGGAAATTCCTTCATCCCTTGGTCAGTTGCACCGCCTCCAGAATCTCTACTTGAGCAATAACACGCTACAAGGGAGGATACCTAGTCTTGCAAACTGTTCCAACCTCAAGGCACTATGGCTGGATAGAAATCAACTAGTTGGGCAAATTCCTACAGATTTTCTTCCTTCTCTTCAAGCGCTGCAACTTTCAGTTAACAATCTTACTGGAACCATCCCTGCTTTTCTTGCCAATATCACAGCTCTAAACCAGTTTAACATTGCATTCAATAATATCGAGGGCAACATTCCAAATGAGATTGCAAAGCTACCTGCGCTGCAGATTCTCAATGTGGCTAGCAATCAATTGACAGGCAGGTTTCAGCGAGCCATCTTGAACCTTTCTACTCTCACTTTCCTTAACCTTGGTCAAAATCATTTAAGTGGTGAGGTACCATCCAATCTTGGTACCTCTCTACCCAATCTTCAAGTGCTTGCATTAGCCAATAACTTCTTTGATGGGAACATCCCATCTTCATTGATAAACGCATCCAACATAGATATTTTGGATATATCAAGTAATAATTTCACAGGATTGGTGCTCGGATCCATTGGAAAACTTTCTGAACTAACATGGTTAAATCTCGAGTTCAATAAATTCCAAGAACGTAACAAGCAAGACTGGGAGTTTATCTATAGCTTAACCAATTGTACAAAACTCCGTGCCTTCTCAGTAGAGGGGAATCATCTAGAAGGCGACATACCAAGTTCATTAAGTAATCTTTCCAGTCTGCTCCAAAATCTATATTTGGGACGAAATCAATTGACAGGGGATTTTCCTTCTGGCATAGCAAACCTTCCGAACCTGATTGTTCTAGGAATGAATAGCAATCGTTTTACAGGTGCCGTTCCCCAATGGCTCAGTAATCTCAAAAATTTGCAAATACTAGGTTTAGCTGACAATATCTTTACAGGGTTTATTCCATCCTCCCTTTCCAATTTATCTCAGTTGACATATCTCCTTCTAGACTCGAACCAGTTTGTTGGCAACATACCACCAGGCTTTGGAAACCTTCAAGGCCTTGAAATATTGAACATGTCCAACAACAATCTTCATGGTGGAGTACCAAAGGAGATCTTTAGAATTCCAACACTAAGGCAAATTTATTTATCTTTTAACAACATTGATGGACAACTTCCTAGTGACATCGGCAATGCCAAACAACTCACAAATCTAGAACTCTCATCAAATAGCCTATCTGGAGATATTCCTAGCACTTTGGGTGAGTGTGCAAGTTTGGAAGATATCAAGTTGGACTGGAATATTTTTAGTGGAAGCATCCCCACTACATTAAGCAAAATCAGCAGCCTCAAAATTCTCATCCTTTCCCACAATAACATTACTGGGTCGATTCCAGTGTCTCTTGGCAACCTACAATATCTTGAGCAACTAGATTTGTCATTTAACCATCTTGAGGGGGAGGTCCCAACAAAAGGAATCTTAAAGAATGTAACTGCTCTGCGGGTTGATGGAAATGATGGGCTTTGTGGTGGGGCTCTGGAGTTACACTTGATGGCATGTTCAGTTGTACCTTCAAATTCAACGAAGCACAAGCTATTTGCTGTACTCAAAGTGGTAATCCCAATAGCTTGTGTGGTATCACTAGCCATGTTCATACTTGTCATATTATTATGGAGACGGAAACATAAGAGACAATCTATCTCTTCGCCATCATTTGGTAGAAATTACCCCAAAGTTTCCTTCAATGATATTGCCAGAGCAACAGAGGGGTTCTCAGTGTCCAGCTTAATTGGCAGAGGGAGATACGGCACTGTGTATCAAGGAAAACTATTTCAAGATGGAAATTATGTTGCCATAAAAGTATTCAACCTGGAGATAAGGGGAGGACAGAAGAGCTTCATTGCAGAATGTCTTGCCTTAAGAAATGTACGGCATCGAAATCTACTGCCTATACTAACAGCATGTTCAAGCATTGACTCTAATGGGAATGATTTCAAAGCTCTAGTGTATGAGTTCATGCCCCAAGGAGACTTATATAGACTACTGTACTCAACTCAAGACAATATGAGCTCTTTGGATTTGATACACATTACAGTGGCTCAAAGGCTAAGCATTGTCGTGGATGTAGCAGATGCACTGGAGTACCTACACCATAACAACCATGGAACTATTGTTCATTGTGATATGAAGCCTAGCAACATTCTCTTGGATGACACTATGACAGCTCATGTTGGAGATTTCGGTCTTGCAAGGTTCATAGTTGATTCAGCGGTATCATCACCTGACGACTCATACTCAACCTCTTCGATTGCAATAAATGGAACTATTGGATATGTTGCTCCAGGTAATTCCATTTTCTATATCCTGGCATCATTCATCGTCTTTAAAGTGAGAATAACTTCTCCTGATACTATTCTTGCATGTGAACTACAGAATGTGCAACAGGTGGTCATGTTTCGATTGCTAGTGATGTCTATAGCTTTGGAATTGTTCTACTCGAGATATTCTTAAGGAAGAGGCCCACAGATGATATGTTCAAAGATGGACTAAACATTGCAAAATTCGTTGAAATGAATTTTCCTGCCAAGATATCACAAATTGTTGAACCTGAATTACTTCAAGATCAGCCTGAGTTTCCTGAAGAACCTCCAGTGGCCATGAAGGAAGATGATCTGGACTGTATAATTTCAGTGCTTGACATTGGGCTTCGCTGCACCAAGCTGTCCCCGGGCGAGCGCCCCAATATGCAAGAAGTGGCTGTAGGGCTGCATGCAATTAAGGAGGCTTATCTTAGAGGGTACTAAGGTAATCACCAGTGTTAGTGTGGTGCCATGGTGTTCTATTTATAATTTACACGGTTTTACCACTAAGTGTATTTGCCATTCCTTTCCACATAAGAGCTCTACTCTTGTTGCTGCAGTAATAGTACCTAAGCTGCGACGCGAAAACTGACCTGATGCTTACTGTGCAGATTGCCGGCAGCCATCTTGTTGAAGAACGAAAAGTGTGGGTGAATCACAAAGTGGTGCATAGAAGTCGATACCGCGATCAAAGTCTTCCGAAATAGGGTATAGCTACCTTGGAGTATCGATTGGGCAACACACTCTGCTTATGCTGCTCGTCAAGGCAGAGCTTCCTCCCTGATGATGGCTCTGTTTAATTTGGGATAACCACTTGTTGCATTTTATTTTGAGAAATCAGCCAACCTCTGTTATCTTAAACTGAGGTAACATGACTGGCAATGTTGTTAGTAGTACGATGATGCCTTTCCTTGGCTGCATCGGTGTACTGTGATGCCTTGCTACGTCCGGGCACTTGATGTAGAATAGCTGCAACTATTCCCTACAGCCTGAACCTGCATCCCATATACAGTATGTTTCTTCAGCTTCTGCTATTGTTCTATGGGAGTTTGTGACTTCAAAGGCAAACCTTGTTGTGTTACTTTTATCGAGTTCTTGGAACATGAGTCATCTTTGGTTAATGGGAGTAGCATTGCTTGGTCCTGTTACTTTTTTTTTTGAAGAAAAACCTTGGTCTTGTTACTGCAGATCCCATATGAAAATCTGACATCATTGCAGGCTGCCGAAGATTTAGTTCTGATTTTGGTCATCTCTGACTAGCTTGTTTTCTCAGGCAGGCAGGCACGTGAAGATAAACAAACCTGACTACTTGATGAACTACATTGAAACAACTGAAAGATGCAGGTGACAAGTCTCTCTGCAGAAAAGGAAAACACAGGAGGCAGTGCACCTCACCTTCCATCTGATCTGATTATACAACAAGAATAAAAGAGGAGTAAAGACAGCAATAAGACCTGTACGTGAAATTCAGACACTAAAACACAAGTATTTCACACAATGGATCACTAAATTTACAGTGGGCGCTCAAATAGTCCGATAACACAAGTTATAGGCCATACACTGATATAGCTGGACATCTTAGCAAATTGCGAAAAACATACCGAGTTCAAAATTATCTTATACTACTTATAAAAATAAAAGCGTCAAGTTGAACAAATTTCCATATGAACACATAAATGACTTTGAGCCAAGTTTAAATTCAACCTTGAAAAAATCACATTTTCTTTACTTGAAAATTTACAGAAAAAAATACCAACAGAATCTGCCCAATACATTGGGCCTATCTTCTGCAGAAAACCTTGAAAATTGAAATAACAGCGTCACCTCTTTACTAGTACACTCTAAAACTGACATGTCACATGTGGCCATTTTAATGTTCTTTCTCCTGCACCTGGCCACCTGGCCCAGCTCTGGCATTTCTTCTTCGGCCGATGGCATTCCTGGGACGCGCTGGACGCGCTCCCGGCCGGCTTGCCCCGCCGCGCATGCTTCCATGCTGATCTCGCCGCGATATCGTATTGCCCCAGCCAAGACCTCTCGGCGGTGGTACTTCCCACCCTCACCGCGAATCCAATGGAGCGGCGGAAGATGCTCGCCGATCTTCTAGGGGCGAGCGCGAGGAGCGCGGCCATCCGCGGCGGCGTTCAGCTCCACGGAATGCTTCTCAAGCTCGGCTTCGGCTCCGACACTATGCTGGGCAACAACCTGATCGACATGTACGCCAAGTGCGGGAAGCTCGACATGGCCTGCGAGGTGTTCGACGGGATGCCCGAGAGGAATGTGGTGTCGTGGACGGCCCTAATGGTGGGCTTCCTGCAGAAGGGGGACGCCAGGGAGTGCCTCAGGCTGTTCGGGGCGATGTGGCGCCTCTCGGAGGCCGCGCCGAACGAGTTCACACTCTCGGCGACCTTGAAGGCCTGTGGCGTGGTCGGCGACACCCGCGCCGGCATTTGCGTGCACGGAGGATGTGTCAGGTTGGGGTTCGAGGGGCACGGCGTCGTCGCCAACTCGCTGGTGCTTGTGTACTCCAAGGGCGGGAGGGTTGGCGACGCGCGGCGGGTGTTTGATGGTGCGGCGTTCAGGAATCTCGTGGCCTGGAACGCCATGATCTCCGGCTACGCGCACGCCGGGCACGGCAGGGACGCGCTGCTTGTCTTCCGGGAGATGCAGCGGCGGCGAGACGAGGAGGATGGTCAGCCTGACGAGTTCACCTTTGCCAGCTTGCTGAAAGCCTGCAGCGCCCTTGGCGCGGCTCGCGAGGGCGCGCAGGTTCATGCGGCCATGGCGATCAGAGGGGTCTCTACTGCGTCCAACGCCATCCTCGCCGGCGCGCTCCTCGACGTGTACATAAAATGCCAGTGCCTACCTGCAGCGATGCAGGTGTTCAATCGGCTGAAAAAGAAGAATGCCATCCAGTGGACGACGGTGATCATCGGACATGCGCAGGAGGGGCAGGTGAAGGAAGCACTGGAGCTGTTCAGAATGTTCTGGAGCTCCGGCGTCCAAGCCGATGGCCATGTGCTGTCCAGCGTCGTCGGTGTGTTTGCGGATTTTGCTCTTGTGGAACAAGGGAGGCAATTGCACAGCTACACGGTCAAGGACCCGGCCGGGCAGGACGTGTCAGTGGCTAACTCCCTGGTCGATATGTACCTCAAATGCGGGCTGAGCGACGAGGCAGGGTGGCGGTTCAGGGAGACGCTAGCAAGGAATGTTGTCTCATGGACCACAATGATCAATGGGCTCGGGAAGCATGGCCATGGCCGTGAGGCCATCAACATGTTTGAGGAAATGAGAGCTGAAGGCGTCGAGCCTGACGAGGTGGCCTACCTCGCTCTCCTGTCCGCCTGCAGCCACTCTGGCCTTGTGGAGGAATGCCGCTGGTACTTCTCGATAATCCGTCAAGACCGGCGGCTACGACTGAGAGCAGAGCACTACTCGTGCATGGTCGATCTCCTCGGCCGTGCTGGAGAGCTTGGTGAGGCCAAGGACCTCATCGCGATGATGCCGATGCCGCCAACCGTTGGTGTGTGGCAGACACTTCTCGGGGCCTGCAGGGTGCACAAGAACGTCGCTGTGGGCAGAGAGGTGGGTGACACCCTCCTGGCCATGGACGGCGACAACCCAGCGAACTACGTGATGCTGTCGAACATCTTCGCAGAGGCCAGGGAGTGGCGCGAGTGCCAGCGGGTGCGCGACACCATGCGGCACCGGGGCCTCAGGAAGCAGGGCGGATGCAGCTGGGTGGAGGTCGGCAAAGAGGCGCACTTCTTTTACGGTGGCCGTGACGACGCGCACCCACGCATCGCCGACCTCCGCCGCATTCTCTGTGACGTGGAGAGGAAGATGAGGGATCAGCTCGGCTACATCCCTGGTGCTGTCACTGGCGACGACGCACGTCTGCATGATGTTGACGAGGAATCGCGCGCCGAGAGCCTGAGGTCGCACAGCGAGAGGCTGGCTGTGGGGCTGTGGCTGCTGCACCACCATGAGCATGGTCATGGCGAGGGGGAGGTGATCAGGGTGTACAAGAACCTGCGGGTGTGCGGCGACTGCCACGAGTTCTTCAAGGGGCTGTCGGCCGTGGTGGGGAGAACGCTAGTGGTCAGAGACGCCAACAGGTTCCACAGCTTCCAGGATGGCGCCTGCTCTTGTAAAGACTACTGGTGATTAGGCTAACTGAACTCTATTTTGGGATGAAATTGCCTCTGGTAAACCTCGTAGCCGCAGTACAATTCTCGGAGGAACAGGGCAGCTCTTGTTTCAGAGTATGCTGAATTTCTGAGGCCTGAGATAATCGGCTCAACTTTTTTTTTTTTAGAAACACAGTACAAACGCAGACGCTCACAATGCGTACATACACTCATCCCTATCAACACACGCACGCACACCCTACCCCTATGAGCACCTCCGAAAGATTGAGCCGAAGGGTCTTGAGATTGACGAAGTCACCGCACGCTATCGACAGGAACATCGCCTCCCACTGAAAGAATATTCCGCTTTTTATGAGACACCAAATCGTCAACCTGAGGTTTAAACTCTGGTGGGCTAGGATACCACCGTCCTCCTAACCATCCAACCATGGGTTGGTTCTCGATAATCGACTCAACTTTGGCTATGAAGATCGCGACAATGTTTGCTGAAAGTATTTTTTTCATTAAAGCTTAGTAGCCCTCAGTCAACCTTGGTAGCAGGGACTTTTGTTACCTTGCCCTTGAGTACCTCCAGATGGGAGGTACGGGATGGTGCTGCTCGAGATGTGCACACGAGGGCGGCCAATAGACCAACGAGAAGCACCTGCTAGTCAGGCCCGGCCCTGAGCCGGTGCAACCGGTGCGGGGGCACAGGGTCTCGCTAGGGCCTCAACCCAGGTGCATCTCGTACAGCTGCTTGGTCCTTTGACCCCCAACCACGCTATCAGCTGAGCCCTTTGAGGTAGTCATAGTGGTAGTACCATACTAGTACTATATTTAATAATTTGTAGAATCTCAATATAAAATTGTGTACAAGATTTATTTGCATGAGGATTATCTAGTTTTACGTGCTATGATACGGTATCTACCTATGATACTCTAATCATCTCTTTCTTCATTAATTGTTGTTCCACATCAGATTTTTGCCAACATGGCATGCATGATACTAGCTATGATACTTCCACTAGGACTAGGCATTGCCTTACACGCACGCAGCAGCCATCGCTAAAGAAAATAAAGCACCGGACACATTGACTCGTCAAGGTAGCTCGGATCGACTTCTCCTCTCCGCTCTCGCCTCCTCGTTGTCCTCCCCCGTTCCCCCAATCACCACCGACGATGCGGTGCTCCATGTCGAGATATCTAGCCGTATTGACAAAATTAATGGAGGAGACCATAATTCGATTAATGATTAGTCTAGTTTAGGCTCTGTTTGGTTCTGCTTTTCCAACCCGCTTCTACTGTGAAAAATCCAAACGCCAACCAAACGGCTTTTTCTCCACAGCAGATTCTCAGAAGCAGACCGATTTCTGTAGTATAATTTCCAAAGCAGGTCGACTCCTGCTTCCACCGCGTTGAAAACCAGCTTCTTATCAAAATTACCCATGCTGCCACTGATTAGTTGTACCGGTTCGATCTATTTTTCCCGTCCGTGGCCTCATCTCCCATATAATCATCCCATCGATCTGGAAAAGAAGCCCATACCGCTAGGGTTTGCACACTCGCGCCGCCGGCTGGAGCGACCGCTGCGCCTCGTACGTCGTCTACTCCCCAACTTGCAAGGTAAGAACGATGTCCACCTTCGCTATCTCTCAGCATCTCTTCCTGTCACCTATCCCCGTATTCAATATTCTCCTTTGCATCTCGTGCCCATCAAATATCAATCCATATTTTCTTGTTCGTTGGTACAGTATGTGAAACTTTGACTGCACGCATGAGGGTATAGGTGGGTATACCTTTTCAGTTATTTTGGACCCAATCACTCATGGCCTCGTGGAAGGGATAAGCTGAATCTTTGACTCGTGCATGTGAGTATAAAGAACTCCATACGCCCGATAATTATGAGCCGGTAGTTACTTGTATGTGCATGGGAGTGTACATAAAGAACTCCATATGAGCCAATAGTTCCTTGTATATGCATATATGCATTTCGCTGAAGGTACTACCGTGCGTAGTTCGTTTGACAAGATCAGGGTTAGAATAGTTATGCAGTAGGGGCTTGCTGTATATTACTCCGAACATGATTAGTCCAGCTAGTTAGATGTGTGTGTATGCTGTATTTTTCCGGTAGCCGATCCCTTTTATAGCATCTCTCAGTGATTAATGCTGTATTTTTCATCCCTGTGAACATGGTTGTGAGTATATTTAAATTTTGTTTACTTGACCGAAGTATGAGTGAGAAGGCAGTTTGGGATGATGTGAATGTCAAGCACTTCATTGACATTTGCAAGGAAGAGATTGAGGCTGGGAACAGGCCACTAGGTTGTTTTACTTCCACTGGTTGGAAGAACGTGATAGCTAAGTTTGAAGCAAGATCTGGAAAGAAGCTAACCAAGACACAACTGAAGGACAAATGGGATAATATGAAAAAGGATTTTACAATATTCATGGAGTTGAAAATTGCTGCAACTAGACTGGGTTGGGATGATGCAAAACAAACTGTTGATTGTTCTGCCACGTGGTGGGATGAGCATCTTGAGGTAAGATTACTAAATTTTTCTTTGTGATTATTTTCTATTTGCACTATATAATCTGTAAATTTATGAACTACAGATATGCAACAATTCTGAAAGAGGTATCAAGTGCAATCACGTGAAGTTTAGAAAACGTGGTCCCAAGCACATTGATGATCTACATGCAACTCTTTGATAAGGCCCATGTCAACGGGGCTACTGCGGCATGTCCCGGAGATGTATCCTCTGATGAGTCCAGCGACGAGGATGTGGTTGAAGTGGAGAAGATTGATGAAATTAATAAGTTGAATAAACCAAAAACAAACAAGAAGCACAATGAACACATAGCAAATGAAGAGAAAGATGAGAAGAGTCCCTTCTTTCGAAGGTACAATAAAACATGCCAGAAGATAGAAATCGGAGTGGACAAGATAACCTCATTTGTTGAAGCGTCATCAGTTCCACCTCCAACCAACCATGTCCCTACCATTGCACATGTCCTGAAATTGATGAAAGACTACGGTGTCGAAGAAAAAACCGCTCTCTTCCACACAGCTACGTTGTTGATTGTGAAGCCTAAATTTAAGGAGATTTTCAGCTTCCTCGAAACAAATGAAGGCAGGAAAGATTTGCTTGAGAGAGAGCATGAAAAGGAGATGAAAAAGCGCGTGTAGAAGTACCTATATTTTCCTTCATTATAGAACCATTTATTTGCTTGAGTTGTGAAACCATTTATTTGCCTAAGTTGTGAACCGTTTATTTTCATTATTTGTGAACAATATTTTCTTGAGATGTAGAACCGTTTTATTGCTTGAGCTATGAACATGCTATTGTCTTGTGTAGATTGTTGAGGCATGGAAGACGTTTCTAAAAAGGGGCATGGAGTGCTTTGATCGCCCTAGATATTTTTATAAGATGTTTCGAATGAGTACTGAAGTTTTCATGTCACTTCATGATTTGCTTGTCTCTACCTATGGCTTGAAGTCTACAAACAATGTTTCATCAATCGAGTCACTCGCCATGTTTTTATGGATTGTTGGAGGTCCTCAGACTTTTTGTCAAGCTGAAAACCATTTTGTACGGTCACTATGGATAGTTCACACCAAGTTTAAGGAAGTATTGTTTTGTTTGCGCAAGTTAGCAAAAGATATCATCAAACCTAGAGATCCTGCTTTTACAACTGAACATCCAAGGGTAAAAGAAGCTCGCTTCTGGCCTCATTTTAAAGGCGCCATTGGTGCTATCGATGGATCGCACGTGCCAGTATCAGTGCCCGCAGATGAGGTGGTTAACCACACATGTCGTCATGGGTATACATCTCAAAATGTGCTCGCAATATGTGACTTTGACATGAGGTTTACCTTTGCGGTTGCTGGTTGGCCGGGCTCAGCGCATGACACAATGATCCTCAATCATGCATTAGCAAATTTTGCATCATTTCCGGTACCTCCTAAAGGTATAAATAATACCCTATATTATTACTAATATTTTTCATATATGTATGCTAACATGGTGTTTATTTTTAGGAAAATACTACCTTGCAGATTCTGGTTATCCAAACCGAACGGGTTATCTTGCTCCGTTCAAGGGGAGTACCTACCATCTTCCGGAGTTTCATCTTCGTCGTCACCGTGCACCTCAAGGGAAGTACGAGTTGTTCAACTTTTTGCATTCATCACTTCGCAATGTCATCGAGCGAGCATTTGGGGTCCTCAAGCAAAAGTGGCGCATACTGAAAGCTATGCCAAGTTTTCCGATACGTACACAAAAGCATATCATCATCGCTTGCTTGGCATTGCACAACTTCATCCGTGACAGCAAGTTGCGTGACAAAGAGTTTGATAAATGTGACGCAAACAAGAACTATCTACCTCGAGTGGCACGTCAAGCGGCACAAGCACAACCCGATGATGTTCAAGATGGGGAGAATGAAGATACAATGAACAATATACGTAATAGGATAGCTGATGCTTGTGTTGCTGCGAGAGAGACATAGGATAGTTATCTTGGTGGAGGACATCATCATGTGAACCGTATTTTATTTGTGTGATCTATATCTCTTTTGTAATAATTTTAGGACACGCTTTCCATTTAAATTATCTATGTGTATGAAACATTACAAATACAATTTAATTTTCATCCCGACATTATTATTTACATGTAAGTCTACATACAATGGTGTATTATGGCTACCTACAGTATAAAACAGTGTATCATGGATTTGAGGGTATTACAGACAATTCATATCAAAACTACAGTTTCACAGTTGGTCCAACCAAACAATTTTCTGCTTCCCCACAGTTCTCTGCTCACAGTAGCTTTTCCACAGTTCACAGCTTACAGCAGATTTTACATAATCCACAGCAGAACCAAACAGACCCTTAGTCTGTTCTTGTTTATCCGATTGATTTGATTCTAGAAGGAGGTGAAATCATAGATTGAAAAACCGGACCAAACCGTCGGTTAAACCGTAAAAACTAGAACCAGGGTCTCGATGGGTTTTATAAGCGCAATGGACCGTTAGCGTTGGCGAGCCGGAATAAACCGAGCAAACCACAGTCCAACAGTCGGCTTTACGTACTAAACCGGGTTTCCTGTCCACCGGTTCAATTATTATACGAACAATTCGAAAAATAAATGGGGCAAACTGGATTCGATCCTTGCATGATTAGTCTAGTTTAGTATGTTCTTGTTTATCCGATTGATTTGATTCTAGGAGGAGGTGAAAATGTGAAATGCTATTTTGGTTGAGATATCATTTCCTTGGACAAATATAGATGATTTGTGAACTGAAGATTGTCGCCAATAACATTATGATTTATTCCTGTCATGTAATGTCTTCATTGAGAATTTAGAGATTATGTTAAATGCTCAAGTTGCTATTGAAATATCAAAAAACTTCTCTATATTAGTGTATAATATGGGGCCTTTTTTTTTGCCCTGCACCGGGCCCCTAACGTGTCAGGGCCGGCCCTGCTGCCAGTATGAACATGTTGGATTTTATTGGTTGGGTTTGGAATATGCACTCTAAATCAGAGCTCTTGATGCTGTTGATTTAGAGCCTGAGTATGGCACGTAGCAGAGGATGAGTCTGGTTTCTTATGAGGACTGTTGTAGGTATACTGGAGTTCGGAGAAAAAGGCCGCCGCTTGTTTTTGTTTCGAATGCACCTATTGATCTTGTGGGGATGATGGTTTTCTGTGTGCATTAATCTCTTCGAGCTGAAAATCGCTGTAAACTTTACCCAGGTGAGAGGTTTTTTTTGTAGGCATACAATTAGTTGTTGGCAAATGTGATCCATAGTATACTTTTAGGTCTTCCCTGGTCCAGAGGCGGCAGCGAGCGCGTCTGGACAGGGGAAATTGAGCAGAGCCCTCCGCTGTTCACCGCCCGCCGCTGCACTATGCAGTGTGCATGTGCAGGTGAGTTTTCACTCTTACCATCTTAATTTTTCTATTCCCTTCGATCCAAATTAATTGACTTAAAATTGTCTTAATTCGGATGTATCTAGCACAAAACATGTCTAGCTATATCCAAATCTAGACAAATTCGAGTCAATTAATTTAGATCGGAGGGAGTAGATCTTCATGCTACTCGGGTCTGCGGCGGGCGTAGCCAGGCCGCCGAGGATCCTACGCAGGTCATCCGAGTAGGAGTTCATGGTCCCGGCGGTGGAGATTAAGGGGAAGTCGAGGTATGGTGGAAGGCCGTGCACCCCACTCTAAAATCTAGTTTATTGTACTCCTTTCGACCCATATTACTTGACTTGAAGTTTTCTAGATTCGGATGTATCTAATACTAAAACATGTCTAGATATATCCGAATCTAGACAAATTCAAGTCAATTAATATGGGTCGGAGAGAGTAGATTAAACATGGCAAATAGTGAAATAGAAGCATATACGTATAGATTATAAAACACCTTGATTGAATTAGATGCATCCTAGTTGCTATCCACTGGATTTACTAGCTGATATGATGTTCTGTTACAGTGTTACTTCCTCTTCTTGCAGTTCAACAATGGCCACCAACTCTAACTCGAATGCGGGTTTTTGCGATCTAATTGTTCTTTGATCTTGCTGATGTTTGGGACATGGAGAAATTGTGGAAATGAGTGAGACTGCAAATAGTTGCAAACTAGCTATTTTTGCAAAATAAGTAATTTGTATATATTATTAATGCTATTATATATATATATATGTATGTATGTATACAAATGTATCCGTGTTTTTGGAAAATTGCCTAATCGGCGTATCGCGGTATCCGTTTCCGGGCAACGATAGGTCCTTGCCCTCTTCCACCACGCACACATGCAAGCGTTCTCGTTGCTGACTGCGACCATGTCTCTGGCGGTGGAGCTCATCTCTGCTTCTGTCCTAAGCCGAGATGTTGATTCCCTTCCACTTCCTTGCGCTCCCCTGTCCAGAGTCTGCGTCGAGCATGACCTAAACCTCCGTGTACATCACAATAGAGCACAAGACCTCCACCATGCCATGCTCCGCACAGGACCTCGAGAGTCGACGTCGAGCAAGACCTGAACCTCTGTCTACATCACAACCGACCACAAAGACCTCCACCACGCCATACTCTGCTCATGACCTCCAAAGTCTGCATGAAGTGTGACATGAACCTCCATCTACATCTACATCACAGCAGAGCACAAAACCTCCACCACGCCATGCTCCGCCTAGGACCTCTAGAGTCGGAGTCGAGCGTGACCTAAACCTCCGTTTACATCACAATCGACCACAAAGACCTCCACCACGCCATGCTCTGCCTATGACCTCCAAAGTCTGCATAAAGCGTGACCTGAACCTCCATCTACATCACAACAGAGCACAAGACCTCCACCATGCCATGCTCTGCCCAGGACCTCTAGAGTCGGAGTCGAGCGTGACCTGAACCTCCATCTACATCACAACGGATCACAAAGACCTCCACCATGCCCGCCCATGACCTCCAGAGTCTGCATAAAGCGTGACGAGAACCTCCTTCTACATCACAATAGAGCACAAGACATCCACCACGCCATGCTCCGCCCAATACCTCCAGAGTCAGCGTCGAGTGTGACCTGAACCTCCATCTACATCAAAACCGACCACAAAGACCTCCACCACGCCTGCCCATGACCTCTAGAGTCTACATCGAGCGTGACCTAAACCTCCATCTACATCACAACCGACCACAAAGACCTCCATCAGGTCATGCTCCGGCCAGGACCTCCAGAATCGGCATCGAGCGTGACCTGAACCTCCCTCTACATCACAATTGACCACAAAGACCTCCACCATTCCATGCTCCACCCATGGCCTATAGCGTCTGCGTCGAGTGTGACCCGCACCTCCATCTACATCATAACCCAGCACAAGACCTCGACCACTCCATGCTCCACCTGGAACTCTAGAGTCAGAATCGAGCGACACCTAAACCTCCGCGTACATCACAACCGAGCACAAGACCTCCACCATGCCATGGCTCCGCCCAGGACCTCCAGAGTCTACATCGAGCGACCTCCGTTTATATCACAATCGAGCACAAGACCTAGACCACTCCATGCTCCTCCCAGGACCTCTAGAGTAGGCATCGAGCATGACCTAAACATATGTCTACATCACAATCAAGCACAAGACCTTCACCATACCATGGACCTTCCTAGGACCTCCAGAGTTTGTGTCGAGCGTGACCTTGATCTCCGTCTACATCATAATTGAGTTTAAAGACCTCCACCATGACATGCTCTGCCCAGGACCTTTAGAGTCGGTGTCAAGTGTGACCTAAACCGAGGTCTGCATCATAACTGAGCACGAGACCTCCACTGTGCCATGCTCCACCTAGGACCTCTAGATTATGTGTTGAGTGTGACCTGAACCTCCGTATTCATCACAACCGAGCACAAGACCTCCACCATGCCATGCTCTTTCCAAGACATCTAGAGTTGGTGTCGATCGTGACCTGAACCTTACATCACAACCGAGCACAAGACCTCCACCATTCCATGCTCCGCCTAGGACCTCTAGAGTCGGCGTTGAGCATGACCTAAACCTCCATCCGCATCACAACTGAGCACAAGACCTTCGCCATGCTGTTGGAAATATGCCCTAGAGGCAAATAATAAAAGATGTTTATTATCATATTTCATAAGTTCATAATAGTTTTATACCATGTTATAACTGTATAAATCGGAAACATTGGTAATGTGGTATGTAAATAAACCAAATCCATAGTAACCTCTATTCAACTGGTTCATTGGTCAACTGATGATCAAGGTTTCCTGATCATGCGCATTTATGTCAATTGATAATGAGGTCATATCATTAGTGAATAATGTGATGGACATGTATTCAACATAAGTGTTGCAACACGATCAAGTCACAAAGTTCATCGTTGTGATAATTAGGAAATGTGGGAACCTACTCCTTAGACCATGAGATTATATCTAATCACTATCACTCGGGGCTGCTTTGATTGCATCAACCATCACAGCATGACAAGGTGATGATAAAGGTGTATCTCAGGTATTCCAAAGGGATAGCTTGAGGCGTATGCATTGAGATCGGGATTTGTTCTCCTGCGTGATGGGAAGATACACCAGGCCCACTCGGTGAGATTACATCCAAGAAGTTGCACAACATATGCCTAAGTCATGAGGATGGAATATCACAGAGCGAGTTAAGCAACACTTTACGTTAACGAAATTGAACAAGGTATAGTGATACCGATGATCAGATCTCGGACAAGTTAAGTATCGAAGTAACAAAGAGAATTGAACTCGACGTTTATGGTTCAAACGACATTGATATCCTGGAATGCGCAGGGGTCATTATGGGTATCCAGATCCCGTTGATGATCATTGATCCGAGAAGCGTCTCGATCATGTCTGTGATGTTCCCGGACCGTACGGTAACACACTTAAGGGTTCTACGACACTTGGAGATCGTTTTGGAATCATCGGGATCACTGGAAGAAAGAGAATAGAAAGCCGAAATTGTTCTGCGAGAGTCCGAAGGATGTTCAGAGTGATCCCAAAGGTGTTTCGGTCATAGGGAATTAAATAATATGTATCTAGTATTAATTAAGTGAAATAATATTAAATAAATATATAAATTTAATTTTAATGGGGTAGTCCACCTTAATGAGCCAAAACCCGGAGGGAAAGGCCCAAGAGGGTAAGCCGCCCCAAGGGGCAAGGCCACCACCACCTAGGGATGGGCGCGTGGGGTGGGGCCCACCCCTACCGCCGGCCGGCCTTAGGCCTGGTGCGTGGGGCCCACTCTGGCCGCCGCATGGTGCCTCCTCCTCCTCCCTCTTATTTAGTCCCACCCCGGGACTTGGCAAGGTGGAGTCCCCTCCCTTCCCCTATATAAAGAGGGGCATATGGGAGAGAACAAACACACAATATCTCAATATTCCCAAGGCAATTTCCTTAAGGAATTTTTCTCTCTTATTGGCTCTCGTGCGTGCGGTTCCAAGAAGAACCGTGTGCGTGGGAGACGACGTATCTTCGACACGCCATCATGCTACTGGATCATGTTCCAGAAGATCTACTTTCGCAATTTCGGCTGGATCGAAGAGAACAGGAGTCGTCGTTGAGCACCGTACGTGTGCGAAAACACGGGATGCTGCCAGTTGTGACACCTGGATTGTCGTGCGAGGAGTAATGCGATCTTGGGATCAACTACAAGTGCGACTACATTATCCATGTTTCTCGTGAAACGTTAAACGCCTTTAGTCTATAAGGATATAGTCACTGAAAGCTTCTCTGTTACAACATTACTCATAGATAGATCCTAACATATGGTGTTGGCTAGTCATGAAAAAATATTGTTTTCTGCTGCGAACCCCTTCACGTGGCATGGCTCCACCTAGGACCTCAAGAGTTAGCGTCGAGCATGACATGAACCTCCGTGTACATCACAACCCAGCACAAGAACTCCACCACACCATGCTTCGCCAAGGATCTCCGGAGTCGGCGTTGAGCGTGATCTGAACCTCCATCTACATCACAACCGAACAGAAGACCTCCACCACGTCATGCTCCACCTAGGAACTCAAGAGTCGGCGTCAAGGGTGACCTGAACCTCCGTCCACATCACACCCGAGCACAAGACCTCTACCACGTCATGCTTCGCCGAGAACCTCCTCCTTGCCATAGCATCTCGTCCAATGCGGACAGGAGCTCGACTTGAAACTGCTCTGCCCGAGGATATCCACCCTGCCATGCCTCCGCCGGCTGCTCACGACCTCGATTTAGGCGATGAATTATTTTATTTACCTGGTGCATTTTCTCCCCATTCACACGTTTTTATTTTATTTTATTTACCTGGTGCATTTTCTCCAAACCAGCTGTAAACTCGAGTGTATCTGCGTATGACACTATAGATCCGGAGGTACTAGCTAACATCCTTTAATTGCGTTAACGATCCCCTCTTTTCTACCCTGTAAGCTCCAACTGGCTGGAAAATAGTGAGGAGAGAAAATCGGGAGATTGATTACAGAATCGGGAGATTATTTTTGCACAAATCTGAGGATAAACATCGAGTATCGTGTGCATAAATGCCCGTAGATTTCCACAAACCCGTACGTCCCGGTGGTAACCCGGCCGGCAGGGTTCGCGATGGAGGTGACGTTCGAGACGACGCAGCGCCGCCGATTCACCGTCGAGATTTGGTACTTCTCCACCGTGGGGCGGATCAAGGAGCAGATCCTGAAGCAGGAAGGCATCCCCGTGGAGTCGCAGAGGCTCTTCTTCCAGGGGAAAGAGCTCCACGACGACCGCGACACCGAGCACTACTCAATCCTGGAGGGCTCCCACGTCCTCATCGTCCTGCCCGACGACACTCCTGCCACCAATGCTGCCGCCGTCGTCCACGTCGTCGCGTCGGCGCCATCCCTCGGCCGCAGCGTCTCCCTCGAGCTGGAACCCTCCTGCACCGTCGCCCGCCTCAAGGAAGCGCTCCAGGAGCGCACGGACGGAGCGCTGCCCGCGCCCAGGCTGAGCGTGTTCTTCGGCAAGGCGGAGATGGAGGACGGCAAGACGCTGGCGGAGTTCGACCCGCCGCCCCAAGGGACGATGGAGGTGCGCGTCGTCCTGTGCCAGCCGCCGCCGCCACCGGTGTGCAGTAACGGGGGCGCGGCGGCGGCGGCGCCCAAGAATAATAATGGTAGTAAGCAGCAGCGGATGTCGGTGGAGGTGAAGTGGGGCGCCACGACGGTGACGCTGGAGGTGAGCGATACCGACGCCGTCAAGGAGCTGCGGGCGTTGCTCGGCAGCGCCGGGCCGCGCCTCCTCCTGCCCAACGACGGCGGGTACTTCTTCATCTACAAACAGAACGTCATGGAGGAGGATCGCACGCTGCGCTGGCATGACGTGAAGTGCGGCGACACCATCGAGATCTTCAACGGCAGGGTCAGCTGAGGCGTTTCATCGCGATCAGATAGATGCACTGCTTGATTCCATCAGGTTCATATATCTGCATAGACTGCACTGACTCGTAATTGATTGGTAGCCCGTCATTTTTCTATGCAGTTCGCAATCTGGACACAAAGAATATGGACTGTTTGTTGTTGACGATGATCTGATCCTATTTCTTGGGTTTAAGTTAGATTTCAACAATAAGATCTTATTGTGGAGGTGGTATTTTGACTCGCACATGCATATAAACCTATTACCATAACTAGCGTATATGCCCGTGCTTTGCAACGGGATAGAAGAGTATTTCGATGGATTTCAATGCCCTCTTCCTATCTCGAAATAGGCTTTCGTCCTGTTATATTAATATAGCAACCACACTGCTACATGAGTTCGAACCAAAAGAAATCCTATGGCAGCAGCATAGACATGCCCAAAAAGAAAAGAAATGGAGACAATGGTGAATCGACGAAGCGATGATGACCCGCAACGGTTGCACCCTTCGACTTGGCCCACCATGATCCAAGCACCCTGACATGCCGAGTACCAAGCAGCACCTTCATGAAGGGGAGCGCCGTCGACACGACGTTGCTTCCCGACCCATGGTCCTAAGGTTTCACCCGGAACTCAGAGTAAAGTGGAGACCCAAGATTCCCACGACGCCCTCTAAGAAGGAAAGGTTCCACTCGAAGGCGGCACCGTGTTAGGGTCGGACGAGCCGACATGGATTTCTCCCGACCTCCACCCACAAAAAAAATCTGGCACAACGGAGCACAACCACCCATCTTCGCGGCACACCAGCATGCACCACCACGATTTTGAAGTTACCATCACCGTCTCTTCGTGGACACTGGCACGTAACCTGAATGGCGGAGGCACACGACATCACCGGAACGAGGGACAACAACCTCGCAGCAACGGGAGGAACCAACCTCCATTGCCAATAGACAGTCATCGACTAGACAGAGCTACCAGGGCACACCAGACCCAAATAGGCCTGGACGGGCCTAGATGGGCCCGTAAAGCCCTTGCCACACTATTGCAATGGGAAGGCCGCAACGCCACCATCCCCAATCCTTAGCCTTGTCACTGCCACCACCTACAGTGAGCTCCACAGATGACGCGCCCCGGCCCGCGGAAACCCATATGGGGCCCTGCAGAGCCCATCTAGAGCCGATATGCCTAGATTTTTGCCGTAGCAGAAGCCAACAACGCTGCACATCCATGGCGCCCTGCCGCCGCGCGACGCCACCACAAGCCCCCAACCAACCACGTCGGACCAGAGGGTCCCTTGGTGCACCGCCGCTAGGGGAGAAGGGCCCCAACCCGACCCCATGGCGCGGCGAGAAGCAGGCCACCGCTGCCGGCGTCGCCCAGGCTTCACCTGACGACTCCTGCCGGCGGTAGCGACGTAGGGAGCACTAGTAGAAAATGAGGCTTTCGTCCACCCCAGTTTAAAGCATTAGTCCCGGTTGTGGTTGGACCCGGGACTAATGCTCACATTAGCCCCGCTTCAAACGGAACAATCTTTAGTCCCGGGTCAAACGAGACCTTTAGTCCCGGTTGGAGATACGAACCGGGACTAAAGGGGTGGCGGCAGCCTGCGGCCGGTGCCGACCCCTTTAGTCCCGGTTCGTATCACCAACTGGGACTAACGGGGTGACCTTTAGTCCCGGTTCGTATTACCAACCGGGACTAAAGAAAATGGACAAAAAAAATTCTTAAATGGCCATAACTTTTACATACGATGTCAGAAAAAAACGTACAACCTATCAAAACATGCAGAAAACAATTTCCTCTTCAATTTCAACAGCTTTAGGCTGTTTTGTATTCTTTTAGATTCTTAAAATTTGAAAAGAAATAAAAATTATTTCAAAAATTAAAAATTTTTAGTAATTTTGTATGTCATATTTGAATTTCTCACATTTTTTTGATAATAATGGATATATTATTTGTCAAATTTCGATTTACAGATTTGAAGATATTATTTATGTCATATTAAATGAATAAATGGCAAAAAATGAATAAAATATTAATTTAATTAGTTTTTTATTTTCATATGAATAAAATATTATTATTACTTATTTATTATTGTTACTTAAATAATTGTTCGTAATTTCAAAAAATAAAGACGGTTGACATATTGATATGAGTTAATAGGATTGATACACTAGTCCTGACAACAAGGTATAATGGTCCTTCGCGCGAGGTGGGAGAGATGGAATGAGGAAGTTAAGCGTGCTGGGGTGGAGTAGTGCTAGGATGGGTGACCGATCGGGAAGTTGAACATAAGTGTAATTTGAACTAAGATTAAGTATAGTTAGTATTAAAAACGAGAGATGTGAGAGATTAAAGAGTTAGATAATTCAAAAGTTCAAAAAAAAATTGAAATTTTTTTTTATATTTTTTTGAAAAAATAAGTCTTTAGTCCCGGTTTGTATTCGTATATTACGAACCGGGACTAAAGGTCCCGCTCGCTCAACGCAGATCTCATGAGGACCTTTAGTCCCGGTTTGGTGACCTTTAGTCCCGCTTTCGTAGTCACGGTTGGCAAACTGGGACTAAATGCCCTTACAAACCGGGACTAAAGGCACGTTTTCCACTAGTGGAGGAGGAGGGCCGGAGGCGGCCGAAAGGAGGGGAAGGCCCTGTCGCCCTCAGGAGGGCGAGAGGGGACGGGTCGTTGCGTGTTTGATCTGAAGAGATATCGTAGACTCATTACCCCTCTTTCTATCTCACTCTCTGAATTCGAACAATACACATTTTATTATTTTCTCTTCGTCTCTCTCAAAACAGCACAACAAGACAGAAAACGCTCTCACTGCAGCTATGAAATTATCGATGTATTTTATTTTAATCATAGATTCAAGGAAAAAACATAAACAGAAAAATAGAAAACAAAATTGGACAAGAAAAGGCCACGTGGACCAGCCAGGCCGAGAAGACTAAGCCGAACCAGGTCCAGCCAGCCCGTCCTAACCCAAGCGACACCTAAAAAAACCCTACACGCGCACACGATGAACGCACGCACGCCAGCCGTGTCGTTCATCTGGTCATGTCTCTTAGAAATAAATATTTACTAGTATTTATTCTAGGATAATCCTCTACGTTTTGTGAGAACCATCATTTAGTAGTTGGGATCCTGAAGCGTCGTCTCCAGGAACCTCCAGGAACCGTCGTCTCCCTTGAGGCATCGTTTCAAGTTGTATACAAGGATTCATCTTAATCAATAAAGGACACACTTTAATCATTTTGGTTATAACTCGTTTTGCCTTCGATTATTTCTAACACGTTATCAGTACGCTCGCTCTGCGATTCCGAGGCGAGAAGAACAGGAACAAGGTAAGTTGTGTTTCCGTTCCTCTCCCGAGAACAACCTTGGCGCCCTCGACGACGAGAACGAGGTCGCGCCGCTGTAATCTCCGACTCATGCGGTCGTCAGCAGCAATCCTCGACACCTACGGTCGTCATGGACTACACTCTCCGCGCGTCTGTCTTCAACTCCGGCGTGCGCAGTACCTCAAGCGCCGCGGTTTCCGACTCCGGTCGCTCCCCTGCGCCTCCCGTTGCCGATGTCAGCCGTCGAGGACGACGACGTGCGGCCGAGGTATCTTCCTGCGTCCGCGCACGGCTCGCCCGCCCATGGCCCTGCTGCCATGCCTCCGGCTTCGCCGCACACCAGCGCTCGCCGCCGCATCTTGGCCCTTGGCCACCCGCTGGGTAGCTCGCTGCCAGCCTCACCATCAAGCAGCCGCCCCCGTCGCCCCTGTAGAGGCACTTCCGCCTTCGGGGACGACATCATCGTCATTGACAACGAGGACGAGGTTGTCCCCTTCCTTCTCCAACCACCGCGGTTGTCGAGGTCGCCGACGACGCGCTCGCCTACATATCCGTGTCAACCGGAGCCTCTACATTTGCCTTCGGCTCCGGCGTGAGTAGCTTCTCCTGCGCCGCTGTCGTCAACACCGGAGTACCGCCGCGCCTGCCGTACGTGGTGCCCGCCACCCTCCCACCTTCACCCCGCACAGAAGCGCGCCGCCGCCTCGTGGACCTTAGTCTCCCGTTGCAGAGATCGCCATCGGGTAGCCCTCCGTCGAGTGGCCGCGGATACCGCATCAGCACATGGATCCCGGCCACACTGGGACTCACAAACGGCACCACGCCCGGCACCCACCTCCACAACGACTCCTCCAACGAGGAAGCCGCTGTAACATCCCAGAATTAGTAGCTAGAAATAGCGAAAACGCATGTGTGTGCATTGCATTATGCATAAGAAAATTCGGGAAATTTTCACGCAAAACTACAAGCTATGGAGGGATCAAAGTCTCTCTTGTACTGATGGGAACATTAGGATAGGTGCGATGGATTTTGACATGATCTCTACTATATTTTTGGTGACTTGGGAAAAAATTCAATTCGTATTTGAAATTGAGAATTGAAATTCTAATTTGAATATTTTGGAATTTTGAATATTCCAAAATTAAGTAAATAATATATATAAAAAATAAAGTAAATTGAATTACAATGATATTTAATCATACAATAAATAAAATGAAATACAATTAAGAGTAAAGAATACTAATGTTTTTACAAACAAACAAGAATTGAATTATTATTAATAAATATTATACAATAGATACAAATTTAAGAACACAAAATAAGAAATTACACTTTATTTTATGATAGACAAAATATTTATTATCCTTACAATCACAAGTACAAATAGAAATCCTAAATTAAAACCTAAACTACATTTCCTAAACTAAAATCTTCATGGCTTGATGGTTTTCTTCCTTATCTTCATCCCTCAAAGTAAACAACAAAATAAAAGAAACATTTTGTTAATGTTAAAATGTTTGCCCCACCGTAGGTGAGGCAATTCAATTTATTAAACTTAGTTAAGAAATTTATAAAGTACTCCTAAATTCCACAACCTAGAACTGGAGGGCATTACCAAATCTAGGCAACATTTAGGACATGGATCCGTTGCTTCTATACACTTGAAATAAAGAGAGGTATATGTGGGTCAAGGTAGTCAATTTTCTTCCAATCCTAGGTAACAGTAGGAAAGCTATAACACCCTCTAGCCCTTGCTAAGTTTAAACTTAAAAGAAAAAGGGATCAACTATAAATGTTAGTGAAGTTTAGCACTAATCAGCTAAACTGATTGTTTCTTAAAGTAATAAGTTTAGCAAATATAAGGAATGATAGCCAGTCATGAATATTCACATGAACAAGAGCTAGATCAACATTTACACCTGACATGTCAAGTAGAAAAATGTTACAACCAGATAATTCTTGATCTCATCCATAGGAAAATATCTAGGGGTGGAAACTTGAACCAGAGAGACCCACTTGACAGTAGCTTAGTCACACATGCATTTAGTGTGATGTCAACAACACAAGGAGTAGAGCAGTAGTATGATATGCATCATCTACTTGAGCCAGTCGTGGACAAATTCTCATATATCACTTCACCTAGACCACCAAACCCTATCATCTCCACAATACCATCTCATTTTCTCTTAGTTAGAGCATACATTATTTTCACTCCACCACCACATCAAGCTCAATAAAAACCATACTAAAAATCACTGCTAAGGATCAGGGTAACCAACCCCTCAAGAGGAAGGAGCAACCCCTGATTAAGGAGGAGCAGAAGAAATTCCAGGAGGTACAGAGCAAGGTCAAGGAGGAGCAGCAATAGGAGCACATGTAGTTCCAGCAACCAACAACTACAGACACCTAGGTAGCAGGAAATAGCAGCATAAGGAATCTGCTACCAAAATCCACTCTAGATCCAGGGTAAATTTCAAATCCTTAGATCCAACACTTGATCATGCATATGCACATAAAGTTAGTGTTGGAGGGGTATCCTCAGTATTCATGCAAAAGGCATGATATGCACACCATTGGATACTCAAGAAACAAGCAACAAAGCATAGTATACGTTCTTAATTAAAACTTTGCCTCATACCTGCATCATAGGACAGGTAAGCAATAGCAAGTGTAATCATTGTTCTTATTAGAGTTTTCTAAACTCTTCAAAGATAGAATCCATCTAGAATCCCAAGTTTTGGAAAACATTTATGCAAGGCAGAAATCATGTGTACCATTCCTTGGAAGGCGTCACAATGATTTAGCTCACAAAGGTAATCCATGTTAAGAGAATTCTATCTCTAAATATTCTTATCCAACTCACAAGAAAAATATCAACGCAACATCTTCTTATGAGAAGATAAATCATCTCTCTAGCTACAACCTAGAGATCATTTAATCAATACATGCCTGTCAAAGAATGATAGATAACATCCTGAATAAAATGGTCCCAAATAGATTTACATCATATTCCTAGGTAGCATTCCTAAGAATCAGTATTCATGCTTAGTAATCATTTAACTGAATCCAAGATTCAGACAAGCATAGAAGCATTCCACTAGGACCATGACCAATAGGGTATGGTACTATAACCAAGGTTCATACCTTAGTTAAATACAAAGACACATTTACACATCATTGATCTATCAGTAAGAAATGGGTAACCATTTAAGATCATCCTTCAAGTTAAACAACTAGAAATCATGTCATTTCTAGCAATTAAACTGTTGATACATGATATTGATCATCATTGAAGTATAATTTCAGTACCCATCAAGTTCAGAACATCGTAACTTCATTTTACAGATTTAATACATATGCTAAGAATGATTTAATCAGACAAGTTGAGGCATAAGATTTAACAAAGCATCATTAGCCAGCAACATTGCTTCAGTATAGAAGCATTCCAAGTATAACCAATAGTCCCTGTTAATTCAAGACAATATCCATATTATCTATATCAAATCATATAGGCAACAGTAAGATTAGGTTCAGGTAGTGCCCATTGACAGGAACTACTGTCAGTAGTTCTAAATCAAGAATAGAACTACAACTTTCACAATACAGAAGAAATACACTCAAACCAGTATATACTTTCACTGATAGTAACAAATAGAGGGATACACCCTAGAATAGAGGGAAACCCTAATTAGGGTTCATAACACATCTAAGTGGAGAGTAGAAATAGGAGACACAGATTAAGGGGAGAGGAGGTTAACTTACGTGTGGTCCTTGCTAGATTATAGTAGAGGAAGTAGAGGTGGCCGACGATGGTATGCACGGCCGCACGGGGAGAAATGGAAGGCACTGCGACCCGCGTCAAGCCGCGAACATGGCGGCCGCAGGAGAAGGAGCGGCGCATACAACACCACTGCAACACCACAACACTAGGACAACACGACAAGGTCGCCGGAGTACCACACTAGAGCAAGGGGTGAAACCCTAGGCACCAGAGAGGTGGCAGTGCAGCCAATAGAGGGTGCGAGCGATGAATCGAGCATGGTACAACATCATCATCTGCACCATCATGTACCATGGAGGCGGTTGGGGAGGCTGGAGCCGGCCAGGATTAAACGCGGTAGAGGCGGCGACACAGAATCGCCACAAAGAAGAGAGGTGAGGGTCACGTTCGAGAGAGTGAGATAGGAGAGGGTAACTGGGTCGGTCGACCCAGTGGCGTGTGGTGGGTTTGACCCAAACTCACTGGGCCGAGGCTCGGCCAGCCCAAAGGGCCAGGCCTAGGTGTCAAATAAAAAGAAGTCTTTAATAAACACCGAAACACCAAAATACCCCAATAGTAATATTTTAGCTCTAGCAAAAATGTAAAAAAATCCTAAAAATACATATTATATATCAAAATGTTAACAAAAATAATATTTAGCTAAGAAAAAAATATTAAACTACTTGTTTACGTAAAGTAAAATTTCACTAAATATTAAAGCTAATAAATCACTAAATGAAATTTAGTAAAATAAGGAAAAGTCCCAAAAATGAATAAAAATCATTTTTGTATTTGAAAATAAATTTAATATTTTATGAAAATACTAATTTAACTTTTTACCAATAAAACTTAAAGAAAATTTTTAAGGACATATAATACTTCGTGGAAATTTAGAAAAATAAGAGTATTACTTAAAAATAAATAAAAATCATTTTTAAGATCTTAAATAATATATTTTAGTAGAAAAATACTAAGTATATTGTTCCAAAACTTTTTAAGATTTTAAAGTAATGAATCTTTATCTATTTTTATTAAAATAAAATACTTGTTTTGTTAATTCTTCAAAATTATTTCCTAATGAGAAATGATCATATATAAAAGGTTACAAATCGAAAAATAATCCTTTAAGTCTAAGTACTAAGTCCAAAACCATAATTATGATTCATAATAAATTTTAAGTATAAACTATTAACTTTATAATATTCCTTTAGAACTTTAAATTCAAATTGAAACCAACGGTGAATGATCTTTATCTCTTAATTATTCTTAACATGACTTCAAATCCTAACAAATTACTAAGATCATTTAATTATGCCCCATTAATTAGTTGCATATTATTTTCATAATAGCAAATCAAATTTAAACTCATCATCCATGTAAATTGGAAGTGAATGAACTCACGCTCTTAATCATACTTATCATAACACTAAAACTTGATAATGATTTAGCCATATTAAACGTTAAGTTTAATTATGTTTTTAAAGTAACCTTAAAGCCCAAAACTTATAAATATCATGTTTAATGACTATTTATATTTTTATAGTTAACCTTGGTCTATTTAAATTGCAATGGTGAGGAAATCGGTAATCGTTAACTGCTTAGTCGGCTTGAGAGTAGCGACTAATCGGAATTCAGATGATTAACTGATTTAATCGGTCGGCTATTAATCGGTGCAACCTAAACAAATTAGCACCTAAAACACGTGTATATAAGAAATAAATAGTATATGGGCTTTTATATGCCCAACCCTACTTATCTAGATCCCAAAAGCCCATTAAAACACATACGCTTCCCCTTTGACCTCTGAAGTTGCTCTTCTCCCACCACCTGCCCAGGGTACTGGTTGGTGATGGCAGAAACCAAGCTCTTGGAGGTGGAATCGAGCGGGAGCTTCGTGAAACCTACTTCATTAGGGTGGGGGTACCGGTTGGACGGGAATATGCGTCGAAAATTTTGCAATTTTTTTGACCAAGTGTAGTAGTTAATCGGGAATATACCTAGTAATCGGTCTATCAGAGCTATTAGTCGGGATAAAGGATTAACTCAACAGATTAGTGGTAATCGACACAGTTAGGTCCCTAGTAGCGACTAATCGGCCTATTAATCGCTGATTCGGACGATTTTTTGAACAATGTTAAATTATGACATGAGGCATCTCAAATCCAAACTATTCGAGCAAACACAAACTACATCGATCACATTCTATTAACCATAAAGATTGTTTAAACCTTATCAAAAAAATATTTGTTCAAAAATTATTCATTTTACTACTTTAAACAACAATCTTATAATAAATCCTTCAATTCTTAAAAACCTAGCACCTTAACTTTCATTTTAGTTATGAGATAGCAATTAACCTCAATCTTAGATGGCTATTGAATTTTACTTGTGAGGAAGTAAACTTGAAGAGTAAGCAAATCTTAAAGGCATCACCTAAGCTTAACTCATCCACCTTGTTGAGGAATTATCTCAAGGTTTTGCAAAATGCATTACATTACTTATGCATAATAGCATATTCATTCGTTAAACATTAGTCCTTACCGGACCAATGATTCTGATTTCAGATATTGGATCTTCTATTGTCTTGAAGATCATGAGTGCATAATCTTGCAATCATAAAAGGAAAGTTCACACTTGCTCATGTCCTTTGATTATTTTTTATAAGTATTTGCAAATTAAATGTTGTCACCACCTACATTTCAAAAAGATCAGAAAACACTATTTTTGATAGTAATGTAAACTATTGGTTACTCATCCAGGGTGATTAGCTAATCTATTAAGTCTGGCAATTGGAATACCATTGCACAGGAATATATCATATAAGACTTAACAACCAATATCGCTAGTGATTCTTGTGCCGTATAATACGCGTTAACCATGAGATTTGGAATGGGACAGAGAATTCATCTGGATCTTCTTCCTTTCACATGAACGGACGACCTTATCGTGAGGCTGTAGATTCCCTGCAAGGACTCAGCACATGGGTGGGACCCTCAGTTCCCCGCGATATTGGTGTCTAGATTATCCATGAGAGACTGTCAAAGGTATTTCTGCCACTTTGGTGGGGGTTGCCAGGGACATGATATTCTCACTAGAGTCTCCAAGGGTTACCAGAGTTATATCTGCCTATATGGGGGTTAGCGGAGGTATTTCTACTTGGGGAGTCATGTTCCATGTGGGGTCACGGAGAAGAAGAACGAACGACTTGGATCTTAGGTTGGGTCTCAAACCATGGAAGTTTGAACGGGGACATACTCCCGGCTATGCAACAAAGCTTAAGGTATCTTGTGGGTAAAGTAGCGCACCTTTGCAAAGTGTATAAAATTGTGACATGTTACTCCCTGTTCTAGGAAGGATCTATGAACGCAACAGGAAAGGAACTCCACAAAGTTCTGGTAAACCTGTGAAGGCTGGCGGACATAGTTTTTTTGTAAGAATAAAAGCAATCTTTGAAGAAATGTTTACAAAAATTTGCATAGCCTATGACCTATGGTCTGTGGTTATAGTTAGTGCATCAAATACTCCTTTTTAGTGAACTTGCTGAGTACGCTCATACTCAACCGTACCTTCTTAACCCTTGCTAGATTCTAAAGTCGATGAAGACGATGTCAACACCAACTTATACTTAAAGGAATCATCATAAAAAGCTCAATCTCTTCAATGAAGTCAATGGATACATCATATACATCAACTGAAGTGAATACAAAGTTACTGATTAGATAGGAGTACAATATCTAGCCTTAGAAACTAGTTATGTAGAGTATTGATATAGAAGCAATTGCAAACCAAATAGTGTAGATACTAGTCTTATTGGTGTTAATTCTGAGTTATTATTTCTGGTTCTTCTTTGTAAGAAGTTGCTTTCTTCCTCTTTAACCTAGAATGTTCTCTGGATCTTTTGTAAAGAGTCGAGTTGTAACCTATAGTCATGTCTTGGACCTGCTATGTTTCTGTTGTACCACTCTGAGTGATATAATACTTGTGGGACGGTGTTTTGTTGGTGTTATGTCAACAACTATAGTGTACTACATCATGTAGTGGTATGCTAGGTCACCACAGCTGGTATCAGAGCATATGTTTTGACCCTAGGTTGGAAACCTAGTAAATTGGTAGAACCTGTAGGAAGGATTTTAGCAATGATAAAGAGTTCTCTAGAGATATGATGAGTATTCAATTGAGAATAGTCTCGTCATGTTGCTAGTGCGACGATTCTTTATTATGATGCATCTTTAAGTGATAACAATGAGTTTAACTTAGTTTGACTGATGATAATTTTTATCTACAGTACATAATGGCACATCGGTATCCACACCGAAATGTTCAAGTACTGAACATGACTTTAGATAACTATGAAGGTGATTGAACCAATATTCTCAGACAACTTCTAAGGAGTCTCGATTGCGAATCTCGACTTCTCGTCAAGATTTACATTTACTATGACAGGCAGGTATTAGCCAAGTACCGTGTCATGATCATGTTACCCAAGAAGTGTAGGGCTCCGTAGTAGAAAACGAAAAAAATTCTAACTATGCAAACACTAATACCAGGATATATACTATGTAGACATAAGTAACGGAAAAAGGAAGACGGTATTCATACCCTTGAAGACCGAAGAATGCCTTACGCGGGAAGGCGTATGTTGATGAAGACGAGTAGCTCCAAGCACCCCAAGTGTGGTGCCTCTGAAGTACTACACACGTCCGGTGTAGGTGGCGCCTCCTGGGCTCCGATCCAACCGAGCAGCGGAAGAAGAAGATGGCAGACCGAAGATCACACGATGGTAGTGTGAAAGTGGAGAACTCAAAACTCTGGAGGTCCTCTCCAATATTACGGAGAAATCCTCAAAGGAAATGAGAGAGAGAAGAGAGAATGGGATGATTCCAAGGGGAGGGGGTGACCCCCTATATATAGTGGGAGGGGAGGTGCACCACCCAAGGGGCAGGCGGTGTGGGACTAACCCCCATAACCGCCGACCACCAAGGGGGAGCCTTCGGCCTTAGGTGGGCCCCACATGGTCGGACCACCAAGCCCTGGCCGGTTGACCCTCCTCCCTAGGCGCCTTGCCCCTTTGGGCCTCCCCTCTAGGTGAGGCCCATTAGGAATGGACTGCCTAATAAAAATAAAATAATATATATATTACAATATTAATTCAACCAATTTATATAAAATAAACATATTATTATATTCCTTCACCCCGGAACTCCTTCAGGACCCCCGATCAACATCGGATATTGATGTCTACACACTTATATTCTTGTAGAAAGTTGTTGGGCCTCCAAATGCAGAGGTTTGTAGAACAACATCAAGTTTCCCTTAAGTGGATTACCTAAGGTTTATCGAACTCAGGAAGGAAGTGGTCAAAGGTATCCCTCTCAAGGAAACCTGCAATCAAGATACAAGAAGTCTCTTGTGTCCCCAACACACCCAATACACTTGTCAGGTGTATAGGTGCACTAGTTCGGCGAAGAGATAGTGAAATACAAGTGGTATGGATATAAGACAACAGTGCCAGAAAATAGCTTGATGGCATGGAAGAGACTAAAGGCAAACTGAATTAAAGATGGAAGCAAGCAAACATGTAACAGATCTAGTTGCAAACGATGTTTCAATGCTTAGAAACAAGGCCTAGGGATCATACTTTCACTAGTGAACACTCTCAAATACATATCTTCTCTTTATGATACTACTCTGAACTACTCTCTGGTTGGACACTCTAATCCATGCTAGGGCTATAACAGCACTCATCAAAGTCTGCTTTTGTAACATCCCAAAACTTTAATCCAAGTGATCAAGATCAAAGCTACCCAATTTAGGGTTAACAAAACCTTTTCTAATTTAAAATCTTTAAGCATTCATATGAGTGTTGCATTTAAATAGGAGTTGTTTGAAATGCCATGATTGTTTGTGCTACTAGTTGTAAAATGATTCTAAGATGAATGCCACATCATCTAGATCATTCCCAAGCAAAAACCAAAGAAAAAGAAATCAAAAAGAACTAAATAAAGGAAATGGTCACTTTGGCCATTTTAATCAACTAGCCCGCTTTGGATATTCCTAGCACTCAATTTCCATCAGAAAAAAAGTGGATCTTTGCACCCCTTGATAGTAGAATTAGTGATGTACCAAGGCCCACTTTGTGATCTTCCAAAAACATTGAAAATCCAAATTTAAATGACATTTGAAAATGGAATCTAGTTCATATGTATAGATCACCCTATTTCAAAAACCATCCAAATAAATTCCATTTGACAAATTCTGGCAACCAGAGATGCTTAAGCATGTGACCAACCACTCCACCAAATTTCATTCCAAAATTCGAAACTTGAATTCTTTCGGCCATTTTGTCAAACACTTGGAGTGCACAGATTAGATGAAAATAAAAAACACTAGTGTGGGCAGTGTTCTGGCCAATCCTGTCTCCCACATTGCAACCAAAACCTCTCCACTACACCCCTACTCTTTTCTAACCCGACCAACCACTGTGCCCATGACCAAATGGTCATGGACATCAATGCCGAGCACCTTGCGCCCCCTCACCGGCGACAGCACGCCTCTAGCGCCGCCAACCTCACCCACTTTGCCCAACGCGTCGCTCGTGGTCCACCTCCCCCTCCAGGCCAGCCCCAGCTCGAGGACAGAGCGAGGAGAAGCCAGGAACCGCCGCGCCCGGAACGTGTCTGCCACGCCGACGCCGCCCGCAGAGCGCGCACGATCCCCGCTCAACCAGACCCCGCCTAGCTCTCGCTGCCCACCTACATGATCACCACCACCCCAGGAAGCTGCCAGACATGCCCATTTCCCCGACCGTGCCCCGTAGTCACCGGCCACCGCAAAGTTCGCCGTCGACAGAGACATCGTGCGCGCCGTGCCGCTCACGTCTCCAGACCACATTTCACTGCACGCGCACCGCCATGACGACCACCAGGGAACTGGCCATCGTCCTAGCCCACCGCCCAAGCCTCTAGCCCGCTGTGCCATCGTCACCGGCGAGCTCCGCCCATGCCTCTCTGCACCCCTCGCCCCGCTATAAATAGAGCGCCTCCCAACACCATTTCCTCACACCGTCTCCATCCACTCCCCCTCAGAGCACTCCCAGAGCCCCACCGGAGCAAGATAGAAGCTTTTGTACATTCAAACATTTTTATAAAATCAACCATAATAGCTTTTGAGTTGATTCCAACTCTAAAAAATCACATTTAACCATACCTATCTGAATATGTAATAATATTAAGGTTTGCATGCAGTGACTTTGGACTAGTACCAAAATAATGCTCTATAGGCATTTCTAGTCACTTTAAATCATTAATTATTAAACTCAAACTTATTAAAATGTGATCCAACCTTTAAATCACATTCCCATGTATTAGAATATGTGGTGATGACATGTGTCCACATGATCCCATATTTTAATTGGAGAATATTAAAGCTTAGTTATTTTTGATGAGTAGAAATTACTTTTCTCAAATAAGATAAATGAAACTAGTTCATTAAACCTTGTGATGTTTGTGATGATACTAGATCATCAAATGTGTGCCTTAGTGTGATAAGTAGACTAGTTAAGTATTTTTTGGTGATTGTGTATTCCGTATGTATTTATAGACGATAGTACCGACCAAGTCTACGAGGTGGAGGAGTTCTACCAAGAGGAGGAGGAAGATAATTTCAATCACTGCACCAACCAAGGCAAGCTATTATTGGCAAGCTAACCCTTGCAAGCTAGATAATCTAAGGAAATGCATTAGGCATGCTTTGGTTATACCCTTTGACTTATACCTACTCCAAGTTTTAATTACAAGCTTTACTTTCTTTTACTTTACCAAAGTTCTTTACCTTGTTTATAGGTAGCATAAAGAGTACAAAACTTGGCCTATCTAGTTAGACTTAGATGTCATTCTATGGCATGAGTTGATCTTAGCATCCCACATTAGTGAACACTCTTAACTTAGTAGCCTAGAGTTATACCAAAAAGTTGATTCACTTTAGATGGGAATACTTGGTGAAAATGACTTGTGAAAACCTTGGAATGATGAGTCATTCTATTGAGATGTTTTAACATGTGTTGAGAAACACAAATGGTCTATGATGATGAAAATGTTTAGGCATGAGCCTTAGCACTTTTACAAAACTTATGGTTGGGTCCGGATGCGATACCATCCCAATTTTACCGTACAATCATAATACCTGAATTGGGTAAGGCTTAGCCGGAAGTTTATATGCATTAGTATTAGTTCCCTCGCGGGAGAGGTTTGAGCTGAGGCTACCCCTCAATGTTTTCCACCTATGAAGTGCCCAGGATGACAGATGGTCATGGCTGGGAGGCCAAGCTCATAGGAGAGGTGCTTATACTAGAGTGTGTAAAGGAAAGGTTATGTTTGATTCTCTACATACTAAGTATGATGATTCATGGTTATCCCTAACAGATGTATCGAATTTTGTGGTGAAAGTGTACCACCTCTGCAGAGTGTTAAACTATTCGAATAGCCGCGTCCGTGGTTATGGACAGTTGGAGTGACCATACTGTTCCGTTGACAGATGTTTTCAAAATGACTTATGAAAGGAATTGTGACATGACTTGACCACAACAGAGTTGTGACCATGACAACTAAGTTCCCACTTAGGTGATTTTCAACGTTATTTTATCTTTCTTTGTTTCTAAACTCAGCTTAGGTTTCAAACGTAACTTTATAATTAAACTTAGAGTTTATCAATCCTACTAGAACTATCTTACTTGTTAGTGGTAGTTTGCGAGTACTTAAAGAGTACTCATGGCTTTGTCCCTGGCTATTCCCATGGCTAGACTATGAGGAGGACTACCCTGAAGGAGGACATCAGGACGGCTATGACAACTAGGATCATCAACCATCGTCAGCATTGCCTGTGATACTGAAGATGGACCCCACCGCTATGCTATTTATTCCGCTACTTGATTGTACTAAGACTGGATCATGAGATCCTTTATTTGTGTAAGACCTTATTATGGTTTGTAATGGATGATGTACTGTGATATTGATACGTTGCTAACGTATCCATAAATTTTGATGTTCCATGCTTGGTTTTTTCTACTTTCTTGTGTTTTGTTCCAACTTTGGAGTACTTTCTATACACTTTCTTGGACTAACCTATTAACAAGTGCCACAGTGCCAGTTGCCTGTTTTCTGCTATTTTTGGTTCTAGGAAAGTCAAAAAATCAATATTCTCGGAATTGGACCAGACAAAAGCCAAAGTCGATATTTTACTGGAAGACTCACGGAGCCAGAAGATGAGACGGAGAGGGGCTATAGGGCGGCCACACCATGTGGTGGTGCGGGTTAGCTCTGGCCATGCCACCAGGTGGTTTGGGCCCCCTGGCCGCCCACCGACCTTGCCTCTTCGCCTATAAGAAGCCTCCCGATGCATAAACCCTAAATCGTCAAGCCTCCAGCCACGAAAAGTTCCGCAGCGCCGCCGCCACCCAAGGGGAGATTCGGGGGACAAAAAGTCTCTGTTCCGGCACCCTGCCGGGATGGGGAAGTGCCCTTAGAGCCATCTCCGTCGATCTCCACCACCATCTCCATCACCATTGCTGATTCCCATGATGAGGAGGGAGTAATTCTCTCTCGAGGCTACGGGTTCTACCGGTAGCTATGTGTTCATCTCTCTCTATGCATGATCATATTGTGATCATGAGCTTTGTAATCAAGTAGATCTACCTTGCTACTCAAGTGCTTTAATAGATCTCTGCTCTCCCCATGTGTGTGAAAGTGACAGCGTGCACACCATGGTGGCACTTAGGCTAGAGATTACAAATACTTGTTATGAGTTATATTTGGAGTTGGATGTTTCTATGAAATTGTGGTGTTTGTTGGAACCATCTAGAGCTCAAGGTGACAGTGTGGGGTTATCTAGATGGGGAAAGCGGACTTTGAGGTGTGCTGTTATATCCCTACCATGGATTAGAGTGTCCAACCAGAGAGTAGTTAAGAGTAGTATCATAAATAGAAGATATTTATATGAGAGTGTTCACTAGCAAAAATATGATCCCTAGGCCTTGTTTCTAAGCATTGAAACACCGTTTGCAATTAGATCTATTACATGTTTGCTTGCTACTATCTTTATTTCATTTTGCCTTTAGTCTTTTCCATGCCATCAAGCTATTTTCTATCACCGTTACCACTTATAATTATCCATATCACTTGTATTTCACTATATCTTCGCCGAACTAGTGCACCTATACACCTGACAAGTGTATTGGGTGTGTTGGGGACACAAGAGACTTCTTCTATCTTGATTGCAGGATTGCTTGCAAGGGAATACCTTTGACCACTTCCTCCCTGAGTTCGATAAACCTTGGGTGATCCACTTAAGGGAAAACTTGCTGCTGTTCTACAAACCTCTGCATTTGGAGGCCCAACAACTGTCTACAAGAATAGAAGTACGTAGACATCAGATATCCAATCTATTATTGAAGGGTTTCGTAGCAGAAAACAAATTTTTTCTATCTACTCGAACACTAATACCAGGATCTATACTATGTAGACATAAGTAATGGAGAAGGAATACACTATTCATACCTTTGCAGAAAGAGGCACGCCTTACGTAGGAAGGCATATATTGATCAAGACGAGCAGCACCCCAAGTGTGGTGCCTCCGAAGTTCATCACACGTCCGGTGTAGGGGACTTCAACCGGGCTCTGATCCAGCCGAGCAGCGGAAGAATCCGATGCCGGATCGCCAATCACACGACGATAGTGTGAAGGTGGAGAACTCAACTACGAGGTCCTCCCCAATATTACGGGGAAGTCCTCAACAGATGAGAGAGAGAATGAGAGGAATGGGTGATTTCCAAGGGGAGGGGGGACCCCTTTATATAGTAGGAGGGGGGCACACCACCCAGGGGCCAGGCGGGGTGGGAGTAATCCCCACACCCGCCGGCCACCATGGGGCAGCCGCTGGCCCTAGGTGGGCCCCACTGGGGCGGCCCACCAGCCCTAGGCCGGCTGGCCCCCACTCCCTAGGCGCCTTGCCCACTTGGGCCTCCCTTCGGGTGAGGCCCATTAGCAATATAGTGCCTTCAAAATAAAATAAAAAATATATTTAATATTAATTCTCCAATTAACATTCAAATATACATATTATATTATATCTTCACTCCGGAACAACTTCCGGGCCCCTTTCTGATCTCCATCGGGTGTTATCGAAACTATTCAGGTTTCTCTCTCTCTATTCCTCATACGATACCTCATCTACCCTAAGCATCCCTACCCTTAAGCGTGACATCCTTCGGTTCGGAAACACTCCAGACATGATAGAGACCACTCTCATATCAATGATCAACAGAGGGACCTGGATGGCCATGTGACCCCCGTGCGTTTCACGAATACAATCTCTCGAACCGTGAGATAGTCGTTCCCCATTCCCTTTGTCATTCGATACCTAATTCATCAGAGACTTGACCTTCAGTATCTCCATACCTTAGTTCGATCTCGTTACTTATGAACTTGTTTTCTCGTTCTCATGTCGTTGCATTCCGTGACCTAGTCACATGCTTGCAAGCTTCATTAATGCGACGTCATCGAGATGGCCACATGTATCTGTCCGTTACATGGACTAGACAAATCCTGGTCTTGATATGTACTCCTCTACGCATTCCTTCGGAAAACCTAAGTGGCACCTTTTTGATCACCCTGTTATGAGACGATTCTTGATAACCATCTAAGCTTCTTCCAGAATGGTGATTTGCATTACCTCACAGTCAAAGGATTAGGTTGCGAGGTTCTCTGTGTTTTATCATCAATGGTGAACTTTGTAACTAGATCTCATTAAGATATAACGGTCGGATGTTTGTCTATCATGTTATTCAACTAATAACATGACCTCATTGTCAGTTGGCATAAATGCCCATGATCTTGAAACATAGACCATCCTCATGACCAATGAACTAGTTCACTAGAGGTAATTAGAGACACGGTTTGTTTACATACCACACATGTATTAACGTTTCGTATTAACACAGTTATAGCACAATATGAAACATATTATGAACATACAGGAGATATATCAAATAATATACTTTATTATTTTCCTCTAGGGCATAACTCCTTCAGTCTCCCACTTGCACTAGAGTATAAAAAACTAGTTTACAATAGGCAGGAACCTAACACCAATGGAATCTCGGTGTTGTTCGTGCTTATCCTGTTGGAGAGCTTTAGTCAGAGGATCTGCTACATTCAGTTCCGTATCTACTTTGCAAATCTTGACTTCACCTTCGTTAACAATCTGCCGGATGACGTGAAATCTAAGTTTGATGTGTTTGGCTGTGGAATGAGTTCTTGGTTCCCTTGCATTTGCAATAGCTCCCGTGTTATCACAATAGATTGTCACGAGGTCTTGCGCATTGGGAAAAACTCCTAGTTCGATGACGAAATTCCTTAGCCAAACAGCTTCATTTGCTGCATCAGTTGCAACAATGTATTCAGACTCCATTGAAGATTGTGCCACCACCGGCCGCTTCTTGCTCTTTCAGCTTACCGCCCCACCATTCACCAAGAAAACAAATCCTGTTTGAGAATTCGAGTCATCATGATCTGAATTCTAGCTCGCATCTACGTAACCTATTATGTTTAGAGCTTCATCATTTCCTCTATAGATTAGGAACATATCCTTTGTTCTTCTTAGATACTTTAGGATATTTTTCACAACTGTCCAGTGATCTGATCCTGGATTACTCTGATATCGGCTCGTCAAACTAAGAGCCAATGCCACATCAAGTCGGGTACTAAGCATTGCATACATGATAGATCCTATTGCTGAAGCATAGGGGATGTAAGACATCTTCTCTCTATCATCGTCCATTACAGGACATTGAGTCATATTCAAGTTGCAATTCTTCATCATAGGTGTAAAACCCCTCTTAGTGTTTTCCATTTTGAACCTCTTCAAAATCTTATCTATGTAAGTACTCTGACTCAATGCTATTAGGTGCCTTGATCTATCTCTATAGATCTTGATTCCTAATACGTATGCAGCTTCACCTAGATCCTTCATGGAAAATTGGTTGCTCAAATATGCTTTGACGCTATTCATAAGATCCACATCGTTTCCCATGAGTAATATGTCATCCACATATACTACTAAGAAATCAACCGAGCTCCCACTCGCTTTTTCTTGTAAACACATAAATCTCGTTGGTTTTGGACAAATCCAAAACTCTTGATCACTTGATCAAAACGTTGGTTCCAGCTCCGAGATGCTTGCTTCAATCCATAAATGGACCGTTGAAGTTTGCATACCTTTCTAGCATCCTTAGGATTGACAAAACCTTCTGGTTGCATCATATACAACTCTTCATAAATGTGACCATTGAGGAATGCGGTCTTGACATGCATCTGCCAAATTTCATAGTCGAAATGTGCAGCAATTGCTATTAAAATCCTGACAGCCTTAAGCATCACTACGGGAGAGTAAGTCTCGTCGTAGTCAACTCCTTGAATTTGTCGAAACCCCTTTGTGAAAAGTCGAGCTTTGTGAATGGTCACATTACCATTTGCATCTATCTTTTTCTTAAAGATCCATTTATTTTCCACGGCCTTGTGGCCCCCTGGAAGATCCACCAAGGTCCAGACTTGGTTTTCATGCATGGATCCTATTTCGGATTTCATGGCTTCTAGCCATTTCTCGGAGTCAGCACTATCCATAGCTTCTTTGTAGTTTGCAGGTTCTTCCTGATCATCTAAGATGACAGACATCACAAGGCTACTGTACCAATCTGGAGTGGCACGAACCCTTGTAGACCTGCGAACCTCAGGAGTCTCGATGTCATTGTTTTGATCAGCATCAATGGGCTCTTCTTCCATGTTGGAGAGCAGTTTCACAACAGCTTCCGTTGTGCTACTCGGAATACGGAGAGAAGGGTCAACAATTTCATCTAACTCAATTTTCCTTCCACTCACCCCTTTTGCAAGAAACTCTTTCTCGAGAAAGGTGCCGGTTTTTGCGACAAGTGTTTTGCCTTCGGCTTGATTGTAGAAGGTATATCCAATGGTTTCCCTTGGATATCCTACAAAGATACATTTTTCCGATTCAGGTTCGAGTTTGTCAGGCTGCAGTTTCTTAACATACGCCTCACATCCCCAAACTTCCAGAAAAGACAACTTTGGCTTCTGCCCATACCATATCTCATATGGGGTTGTCTCCACGAATTTGGATGGTGCTCCGTTCAAAATAAAAGCACCGGTTTCTAACGCATATCCCCAAAAAGACACAGACAAATCAGTTACAGACATCATGGACCATACACTATCCAATAGGGTTCGGTTACGGCGTTCCGACACACCATTACGCTGTGGTGTTCCGGCTGGCGTAAGCTGTGGGATAATCTCATAGTCCTTCAAGTGCATGTTAAACTCATAACTCAAATACTCGCCTCCTCGATCCGATCGAAGGTGCTTGATTTTCTTGTTAAGCTGATTCTCTACCTCTTTCTGAAATTCCTTGAACTTTTCAAAGGTTTCAGACTTGTGCTTCATCAAGTAGATATATCCATATCTGCTCAAGTCGTTAGTAAAGGTAACAAAGTAACGATAACCATTGCGTGTTGAGACACTCATTGGTCCACATACATCCGTATGTATGATCCCAAGTAGGTCTACAGCTCTCTCCACTATACCGAAGAACGGTGTCCTGGTCATCTTGCCCATGAGGCATGGCTCACATGTATCAAGGGATTCGAAATCCAATGATCCAAGAAGCCCTTCTGAATGAAGCTTCTTCATGCGCTTTATGCCAATATGACCAAGACGGCAATGCCATATGTACATGGAATTATTGTCACTGTGCTTACAATGTTCAGCATCAACACTATGGATGTGTGTATCACAATCAAGATCAAGTAAGAATAAACCATCACATACAGGAGCATGAACATAGAAAACATCATTCATATAAACCGAACAACCATTTGTTCCTGATTTAAACGAATAACGGTCTTGCAACAAGCAAGACCCACTCACAATATTCATACTCAGTGCAGGTACATAATAGCATTTATTCAAAACCAACAATAATCCTGATGGTAGACGGAGATGCAAGGTGCTGACGGCCATCACTTTGACTCTCGAACCATTGCCAACGCGCATCGTCACCTCGTCCTTCCTCAGGCGCCTCCTACTCTGCAGATCCTGCTGAGAGTTACAAATGTGAGCAACAGATCCGGTATCAAATACCCAGGTGTTACTCCTGGCGCTTGTAAGGAATACATCAATAACATGTATATCATATATACCTTTGTCCGGGATGGCTATCTTGCCAGCTCGCTTGTCTTCAAGGTACTTAGGGCAGTTGCGTTTCCAGTGCCCATCCCCTTTGCAGTAGAAGCACGAAGTGCCGGGCTTAGGGTCAGGCTTTGCAGTCTTTGAGGTGCTAGGAAAAAACCTGCCATCCCTCTTAGACTTCTTACCCTTGCCTTTTACCTTTTGCCCCGGTTTCTTAAAGTTGGTGGTCTTGTTGACCATCACCACCGTGTGCTCCTTCTTGATTTCAACCTTAGCAGTTTTCAGCATGGCGAACACCTCAGCAAGGGTCTTAGTCATCCCTTGCATGTTGTAGTTCATCACAAAACTCTTATTGCTAGGGGGCAGGGAGTGCAACACCCTATCTATAGCGAGCTCCTCCGGGATTTTGCAATCCAGGGCGTTTAGGCGCTTAACGTAGCCAGACATTTTGACCATGTGCTCACTCATACTGCTGTGCTCTTCCATTTTAGCAGAGAAGAAGAGCTCAGAAGCATCATACCTCTCCGCACGAGCCTGTGGAGCAAAGACGGCCTTGAGATCCTCAATGATCTCAAAAGCATTCATCTTCTCAAAACACTTTTGAAGCTCCAGCTCCATGGCATAGAGCATTCCACTCTGGATGAGGGAGAAATCGTCCGCCTTGGACTGCCAGACATTCTTTTCGTCCTAGGAGGCGGAATCTGTAGGCTTAGCCGGAAGCTCAGTCTCGATGACATAAGTTAACTTGTAGGGGAGTAGGAGGATCCTAAAATTGCGGAACCATGCGGTGAAGTTGGTTCCATCAGTTTTCAACTTGTCCTTCTCGAGGAAAGTGCTTAGGTTGAAGGTGGGTGGGCGAGACATCTACAAAGGATTTGCAAAGTGTTTAGACTATGTTCATAATAATGAGTTCAAATTTTAATAAAGGAACTCCCACTTAAACGAACATCCCTCTACTCGTTTAGTGATCACATGATCCCTATCCCCTGCACCTCCCCCGATCATCACGACCATCAGTGCAATATCAAAGGTGGACATTCCCTAATGTCGATCGCATCAACTATGTGATTCATGCTCGACCTTTCAGTCTCTTGTATTTCGAGGCCATGTCTGTACATGCTAGGCTCGCCAGTTCTAACTTGTGTGTATTCGCAGTGCAACATGGCTTGCACCCACTATATGCGAACGTAGATATGTCTGATCCCTGATCATCACGGTCGGCCTCATACCGAAGAACTTTTTTGGTGGTGCACACATAAGGGGAATACGATAACTGGAATACTACGAGGGATTATCTTATTATGGTACCGTCTAGTAAGTATACTAGCACAATAAGTAATGCTTCAAAAGTAAAGTGTTATAACATGCCTATAACTTTATGATCATCATCAATAGCTTCAAAGTTTCACAAACTTGTTTGTTGGCATGATATAATACTTGCCCCTATGCAATAATGAAGATAGACGCTTCTATATTAACTATTGCATGTTTTACGCGGCTTTAGGGCTTTCGCAGTAGAACCCCTTCCCACCTACGAACGTCGAGCCACAACATGGATTCAATGATTGCCGTTCTTCTTCCCTTTTCAGGGCCCTCCAGTGTCAATGCCATATCAACTACTGTAGAGAGACAGACACCCCCTAAGCCACTTTGATTTGTGGACCAGGCTCGTGAATCACCACGTGAGGTCGGTTGGGGGCCGCTTCATCAAACAGTGCCATGATATGAACAATAACACTAAAGAGGGTAGCAACTAGAGAATCAATGCCCACATATTGCTATGTGTTCTATCCGTACGACATGTCTACCCATAGACCCGCTCTGATACCACTGAAGGGTTCCGTAGCAGAAAACAAAAAATTTCTATCTACTCGAACACTAATACCAGGATCTATACTATGTAGACATAAGTAACAGAGAAGGAATACAATATTCATACCTTTGCAGAAAGAGGCACGCCTTACGCAGGAAGCCGTATATTGATGAAGACAACCAGCACCCCAAGTGTGGTGCCTCCGAAGTTCTTCACACGTCCGGTGTAGGGGACGTCAACCAGGCTCTGATCCAGCCGAGCATCGGAAGAAGTAGATGCCGGATCGTCGATCACACGATGGTAGTGTGAAGGTGGAGAACTCAACTACGAGGTCCTCCCCAATATTAGGGAAGTCCTCAGCAGATGATAGAGAGAGAATGAGAGGAATGGGTGTTTTCCAAGGGGAGGGGGAACCCCTTTATATAGTGGGAGGGGGGCACACCACCCAGGGGCCAGGAAGGGTGGGACTAATCCCTACACCCGCCGGCCACCTTGGGGAAGCCGCCGGCCCTAGGTGGGCCCCACTGGGGTGGCCCACCAGCCCTAGGCCGGCTGGCCCCCACTCCCAGGCGCCTTGCCCACTTGGGCCTCCCTTCGGGTGAGGCCCATTAGCAATATAGTGCATTCAAAAATAAACTAAAATATATATTTAATATTAATTCTCCAATTAACATTCAAATATACACATTATATTATCTCTTCACTCCGGAACAACTTCCAGGCCCCTTTCTGATCTCCATCGGGTGTTACCGAAACTATTCCGGTTTCTCTCTCTCTATTCCTCATACAATACCTCATCTACCCTAAGCGTCCCTACCCTTAAGCGTGACATCCTTCGGTCCAGAAACACTCCAGACATGATAGAGACCACTCTCATATCAATGATCAACAGAGGGATCTGGATGGCCATGTGACCCAGTGAGTTTCACGAATACAATCGCTCGAACCGTGAGATAGTCATTCCCCATTCCCTTTGTCATTCGATACCTAATTCATCCGAGACTTGATCTTCGGTATCTCCATACCTTAGTTCGATCTCGTTACTGATGAACTTGTTTTCTCGTTCTCATGTCGTTGCATTCCGTGACCTAGTCACATGCTTGCAAGCTTCATTAATGCGACGTCACCGAGATGGCCACATGTATCTGTCCGTTACATGGACTAGACAAATCCTGGTCTTGATATGTACTCCTCTACGCATTCCTTCGGAAAACTTGAGTGGCACCTTTTTGATCACCCTATTACGAGATGATTCTTGATAACCATCTGAGCTTCTTCCAGAATGGTGATTTGCATTACCTCACAGTCAAAGGATCAGGTTGCGAGGTTCTCTGTGTTTTATCATCAATGGTGAACTTTGTAACTAGATCTCATTAAGATATAACGGTCGAATGTTTGTCTATCATGTTATTCAACTAATAACATGACCTCACTATCCGTTGGCATAAATGCCCATGATCTTGAAACACAGACCATCCTCATGAGCAATGAACTAGTTCACTAGAGGTAACTAGATACACGGTTTGTTTACATACCACACGTGTATTAACGTTTCGTATTAACACAGTTATAGCACAATATGAAACGTATTATGAACATACAGGAGATATATCAAATAATATACTTTATTATTTGCCTCTAGGGCATAACTCCTTCAGTTATGTCTCGCAAAACTGGTAATCCTGGGATTGTGATGTATGGCATAACATGCATCTAGGATTAAAAACCCGGGTGTTGAAAAGTTGGTATCAGAGCCATCCTGACCATAGGAGACCCTAGTTAGAATGGACGTCCAAAACAAAAACTTAGTTTCAAAAACCAAAGTGAGTATTTGTGAAAACTATTTCCTCTCTTACCCTCGGGAATTCTTTCTCTCAAAAAAATTCATGTTCCTCCAAATTCTTACATTACTACATAAAACTTTGACACACTTGATCACTTCACTAACTTTCTCATCCTAAATTCTTATAGATGGAAGTTTAGTATAGCAAGTTCTACCAGTTGGGCAACGGAGGCCAACTGATGTTCGAGAGGGATTTTGATTCACTGTCTGATTACTTGGAGCGTCCTCATCTGGAATTTCTTGGAGCTCAACTCAATGGTCCCCCAGGAGGAGATTTACAATGGATCGTAGTTGCTGATCTTCGAGGCAAGTTAGAAGCACCAATGTCCGAGACGATTGAGTTCTCCGTGAGAGAGAAAAACTGGCTAGATGGATTAGCTAGGGAAATGCATGAAGCTCTCGCCCGTATTTGCGCCCGGAGTGTCAACCTAATCAAAGGAACCCGCTTTGTTCAGTATGCAAGGCGTGATTCTATGGGAATGCCGCTAGAGATGCCAAGTCACCCTATATTGAAGCGTCAAGTGGAGAACCTCGACTTCCTACTGTACGACAGACAGAAGGAGTTGGACAATGCTAGAGATTTCGCCAACCACAACCTCGCCATTGCCACCCAGAAGGCCCAGACTTTCTCACTGTTAGTCAAGGATCGTTAGTCTCTTCGCCGTCAACGTGCAAAGAAGGATCGTACCATCGACCATCCTCGCAAGAAGGTAGCCGACCTCAAGAAGACCATCAAGGAGCAAGAAGCTCAACTTGTAGCAAAGGAAGAAGAAGAGGAAGGTGAAGATATCCAAGGGGATATTGACTCCTACCTCAGCAATGATGATGACTATCTGGAGGATGATGCTATGGACTTCTACACCGACGATGATGACTCCGACTTCATCGATGATGAGTAGATGCACTAGAGCACTATCGTAGGAGTGAGGAGTATCGGTCCCATTGTATCTTAGCTTGCAGAATGGTTCTTAAAACCATCTGTTTTTTCCTTTGATGTTGTGGTGTGTGTGTGTGTTTGTATCGTGTGCTTTGCTTGAATGAATGAAAAGAAGTTAGTTGCAAAACCTGAGTCAAACTCAAAGTTTTAAGCTTTGAAACCAAAACCATGAACCTTAGAACTTTCCCTCTTACCCCATTATCTATCTCAATCTTCAGATGACTCGTGGAAACCAAGGAGGGAGCAGCTCATTGCAAGACCCAATGCTGCAGATTCTGCAGACGCTCATTGTAGACCGTGAAGCTAGTAGGGCAGAGCGCCAAGCTAATCTAGCAACACTACAGCAGATCCCCCAGATGGCTCACAACAATCAGAACCATGGAAATCAGGATCATCATGGATCCAAACTCAAAAACTTCCAGAATACCAATCCCCCAATCTTTAGCAAGTCTGAAGACCCACTAGATGCTGATGACTAGTTGCAGACAATGGAAAACAACTTAGAAGTAGCCGGAGTGGATGCCAACAAGAAGGTTCCTTTTGCCACCCACTATTTGGCAGGAGATGCAAGAGCATGGTGGAACAACACCCGCACAATGAACCATGGTCAAGTGATGACATGGGAAGCCTTCAAGATCAAGTTCAGCCGCACCCACGTGCCGTAGGGTCTAGTCACCAGAATGAGAGATGAATTCAGAGAGCTAAAGCAAGGCAGAATGACTGTAGTGGAGTACCATGATAGATTCTTGTCCCTCGCTCGGTATGCACCTGATGAGATCAACACGGAGGCCAAGAAGAAGGAGAGATTCTTGAACGGACTGCATGATGAGATGCAGACAGTCCTCATCAACATCCATTTCGAGGATCTCAAAGAGCTAGTCGACTCTGTCATTCATATGGAAGGGAAGATTAACCACGCAAACGACAACCGCAAACGTCAGAGGATGCACCAAGCTGGATCCAGCAGCCACCCGAAGTATCGTCCCAACCCGTCTGCCGGATATGCACCGCGGAACAATCGACCCCCAATGTCTCGCCTAAGCTACCCCAACCGTAGCGGAGGAAATGTGAAGTACAGAGGAAACAACAATCACCCCGGCAACTCCAGCAATTTCAACCGTGCACCTCCCAAGCACAACAACAACAACACTACACCGAGAACTGGAAGCAATGCTGTGCCCGTGGCAGCAAAAGACAAGTCTCAGATCACTTGTTTCGAGTGTGGAGTGAAGGGTCACTACTCAAATGAGTGTCCCAAGAAGATTCCCGCCACTGCCATTGTGAATGCCCCAGCTCAACAGCAGCGTCGCGTTCAACCCGGAAGAAGATTTGCCCCAGGGAACCCTCACAACTGCAACGGCCGTCTCTTCCACATGAACGCCGAAGAAGCCCAAGAAGCGCCAGATGTAGTGCTGGGTATGTTTTCTGTCAACTCAGTTTTAGCAAGAGTGTTGTTTGATTCTGGAGCATCACACTCATTTGTCACCGAAGAATTTGCATGCACTAGTAAGATCCACCCAACCAACTTGAAGCATGTCATGATAGTTCAAATCCCCGGTTCAACTACAAAAGCTAGAAAAATTTGCAAAGCTGTGCCTATCAGAATACATGGGATAGATTTTTATGCCAATCTAATAGTACTGGGAACCAAAGGTTTGGAAGTAGTACTAGGGATGGATTGGATGTCAAAGCATAACAGATGGATTGACTATGCCAAGAAAGCCATCACCATGACCAGTAGCTCTGGAGTCTCAGTAGAGCATATATCTGAAACCTTGCCCCGTCAATTCAAGTGCAACAAGAGTCTAACCCTACCCACCATAGACCAAGTCAGAGTAGTCTGTGAATACCCCGAAGTATTCCCATATGAATTGCCAGGTATGCCCCTGGATAGGGATATTGAGTTCATTAGTGAACTAATCCCCAGAACTGGACCCATATCCCAGAGACCCTATAGCATGAACCCTTCAGAGTTAGTGGAACTGAAGAAGCAGCTAGATGCTATGTTAGCAATAGGCTTAATTCAGCCAATCGCATCGCCATGGAGATCGCTCATGTTATTCATCGACAAGAAGGATGGACACAACAATTTGTGCACCGATTACAGGAAGCTAAATGACGTCACAATCAAAAACAAGTACCCATTGCCAAATATAGAGGATCTATTTGACCAGTTGACTGATGCCAATGTGTTCTCTAAGATCAATCTTAGGACTGGTTATCACCAACTTAATGTCAGGGGGATGATCCCCAGGTACCCCAACCGAATAAGAAACAAGACCGTCGGATCGCGTCCGGCTGACCAGATGCAGCTGGACAAGGCAAGACAGGCCGGCTATCCCCCGGTAGCCGGATCAGCAAGAGGCAGTTGGATACGGCGACGTAGCCGGACTCAATCAAGGGGACAGGGCGACGTGTGTATCAGTGCACGGTACGCCCTGTACGGTGACAAGACTGGCAACTACCCGGCCATACTGAAGACTTTGCGTGGGTGACGCAGGAACAGTGGCCGGTGCTGACGACAGGCTCACACGACATCCACTGTGCCTACGACAGCCATACCGCTCATACTCCGACACGACAAGCCATACTGGACACTGTAGATGACTAGTCGGCTGGGACCCGCCTGTGGGGCCTGCCAGTCGGACTGGTCAGTGAGACCTTTGCCTCTCTGCCTATATAAGGAGAGGCAAGGCCTCAGTAGAAAGGGTTGGTCTCACCGCATTTAAGGCAGTAGCTAGCGCATACAGCTCAAGGAGCACTTGTAGTTCCAGTATTCTAGGTAGTCAGATCCGGCAGGAGTAGGGGTTTTACCTCACCACGAGGGCCCCGAACCTGGGTACTTCTTGCCTCCCGCTATGCTCGCTTGTATCCAATCCTGCCTGCGGACGCCGTCGATAGCTTCCCTGCTAGTCCCCACACCTCTATCTAACCTCCTCAGGTACTGCCGTTCCCAATACAACGACAGTTGGCGCCCACTGTGGGGCTAGATGGCTTCGACCGGAGTCACGTTCCGCACGGGACCCCGCACTTCAGCCGGTGATCGCGTGGCCTCCGGCCTGGTGCTCACGCTCGGCAAATTCAACTGCGTCATCGACAACGCTTCCTGCTTTGCCGGAACCTCCTTCCCGACGAACGGCACCGTTCTGCTATTCGGCGACCTCCCCGTGTACGTCGCCACCGTCCCGAAGCGTTTCCCTAGGGAAATCGTCTCTGTCGCGGAGCTGCCGTCCTCAGGCGGCAGCGCCTCTGCCGCACCTCGCGGCGTAGAGGTCATGATGGCCGGTTCCAGCTCCCATCCCTGCCAGCCGCGGGAGCGAGGCGTGGACGAGGTCGGAACTTCCGCTCCCCCACAGCCCCGGAACCCGGTGGAGGATGCCATTGACCGGCTCCTGACGCCGGTTAACCTCAGGGATAACCCGGAGGAGGCGGAGGCCAACTTCAGCATGGAGAGACAGATCCTCCTCCATGAGGCCATGGAGCTGGCAGCAGCCCGCAAGCAGCTCGAGATCACCCGGCGCGAGTACGACCGCGCACACGGCCTCACTCCGGCTACCGCGGAGCCGAGCCGGCGCGGCGAGCTTGGCGGTAGGTTGGAAAAGGACGGGGAGCCGGATCCTGTGCCCGCCCTCGCACGGCCCACCTACAACACGCCCATCAAGAACTTGCACGCGGCGCGAGCCGCGGCAGAGGAACTACCTAGCCTGGAGGGCAAGGAGCGAGCTCGCTAGCACGCTTGTGTGTAGGAGCTCCTCCACGTCGCGGACGAGCAGGCTGGTGCCAACCGGCAGATGCAGGAAGACCTTAGCTACTCTAGGAGGAGCGAGCTACCGGCCAACAGCAAGAGTGCGCCGCGCGACACCCAGCAGGCGTCCTCCCCTCAGCCGCCCAGGGCCCGCAGTAGGCGCCGCAGTTCTGGCAACAGGGGCCAGCCGCGCCAGGAGCAGACGGTGAACAGCAACCCGCCACCTCCCCCTCCACCAGCCGGAGCGCCCAGACCGGCCGGTTCCCGTCTCTCGGGCCGGGTAGGCGCGCCCAACCCGGATTGTCTGGATGCCCACGACCGCATCGAGCTACTCGCTCAAGCGCGCGTCACGGAGGAAAGATTCTACCGGTCCGGTCTGTTTCGGACTCCGCATCTGGAACGAGCCGTTTCCGGATAAATTCTCCCTGCCTAGGGACACCCCCAAGTACGACATTAGCATGAAACCAGAAGACTGGTTGACCGACTACGCTACGGCAGTCGGCATCGCCCACGGGAACAAGCGCACAGCCGTGCGCTACATCCCCCTCATGCTAACCGGGTCGGCGAGGACATGGCTCAATAGCCTCGCGCCCAACAGCATCAACGCCTGGCCTGACTTCGAGAAAGTGTTCGTCCGCAACTTCAACGTCACGTACAAGCGCCCAGGGCGCCCGCGCGACCTAGCCTTGTGCGTCCAAGGCGACCACGAGACTGACCGCGCGTAACTCGCCAAGTGGACGGAACTGCGCAACACCTGCGAAGGCATCCTGGAGAGCCAAGCCATCGGTTTCTTCATCAAGGGTTACCGCGAGGGCACCATGCTTCGCCACCGGCTACTGTGTGACGAGCCAAAAACCATGGCGGAGCTCATGACGGTTGCAGACCAGTACGCCACAGCGGATGCCACCATGAAGAAGCCCCTTCGAGTAAACGCGGACGGCCGTCCGACTCCCACGGAGCCGGATCGCGACAGACCCAGCAATCCGGCTGGAGAAGCCGGATCCTCCAGACGCCACGGCAACGACAACCGGTTCCATGGGGACTGCCAGACCGAACAGCAGAAGCCTCGCTACCACGCGCGGCAGGTCAATGCTGTGGAGGGCGCGCCCGACGTGCCGGCTAATGAAGCAAGGAGGCAGAAGCCACGGCTCACCTTCGACCAGATGTTTGATGGCCCATGCAAGTGGCATAGCGGTCCCTTCAAGCCGGCTACGCACACCACCCGGAACTGCAGCTGGACCCGCCAGCTAAAGGACCAGGGCAGCCAGCCTCGTCCCCCGCCTCCCCCACCGGGTGGACCTCCACCACCGGCTAGGGGAGCCGGCAATGATGGTAATGGCGGCAACGGCGGCAACAACAACAACGGCTACCCCCAGCCGCACGCCGCCTACCACATTTTCAAGACGGAGCAGGACGACAAGCACGGCCCCAGGCGATGCTCCAAGGAGGTCAACACCATCGCCTCTCCGGTCCCCTAGTACCTGAACTGGTCGGAAACCCCCATCACCTGGAGCCGGGCGGATCAGCCTGAGCATCTACCGACTCCCGGGGGCTACGCCATGCTGCTCGACCCCCTCATCGTCTCCAACGCGTGCACCTGCTGATTCTCGCGCGTCCTCATCGACGGAGGCAGCAGCCTCAACCTCCTCTACCAATCCTCGCTGGAGAAGCTGGGCATTCGCGAAAGCGACCTGCGCCCGACTACCACGACGTTCCACGGCGTACTGCCGGGGCCAGCTTGCGCCCCGCTGGGGAAAATCCAGCTAGACGTCATCTTTGGGACCGAGGAGAACTTCCGCCGCGAAACAATCTGGTTCGAGGTGGTAAATCTGACGAGCTCCTACCACGCTCTCCTTGGGCGCCCGCCCTCGCAAAGTTCATGGCCATCCCCCACTACGCCTACCTCAAGACGAAGATGCCGGGACCCCACGGCGTGATCACCGTCGCCGGCTGCTTCAGGCGATCGATGGAGTGCGCTTCAGCCGGTTCCAAGCTGGCAGAGGCCCTCATCATAGCCGAAGAGAAGCGCGTGATCATGCGCAATGTGGCCATGGCCCAGCAGGACATTCCGGCTAGCAGCAAACCGGCTGGAGAAGGAGCCTTCCAGCCGACAAAGAAGACGAGGAGGATCCTGCTCGACCCCTCCGATCCGACCAAGTTCGTCACCATTGGGGCCGGCTTGGACAACAAATAGGAAGGCGCGCTCGTTGACTTCCTCCGTGAGAATCGGGACATCTTTGCGTGGTCCCCCAAGGACATGCCGGGTGTGCCGAGGGAGTTCGCCGAGCACTCGCTTCACGTGCGTCCGGATGCCAAGCCGGTCAAGCAACCTCTGCGCCGGTTCATAGAGGAGAAGAGAAAGATAATCGGTGACGAGATCACCCGGCTCCTTGCAGCCGGGTTCATCATGGAAGTATACCACCCGGACTGGCTGGCGAACCCAGTCCTGGTGCTGAAGAAGAACAAGACCTGGCGCATGTGTATCGACTACACCAGCCTGAACAAGGCATGCCCGAAAGACCCCTTCGCGTTGCCCCGTATCGATCAAGTCATCGATTCCATGGCCGACTGTGATTTGTTGTCTTTTTTAGATTGTTATTCCGGGTACAATCAGATCCGGCTGAACCCGGCTGATCAGATTAAGACATCATTTATCACCCCCTATGGGGCTTTCTGCTATGTAACCATGCCTTTCAGCCTAAAGAACGCAGGCACCACCTATCAGCGATCTATGCAGAAATTCTTGCACTCGCAGATAGGCCGAAACGTGCACGCTTACGTGGATGACGTGTTCATCAAGACCAAGGAGAAGAGCACCCTCCTCGAGGACCTGGGAGAAACATTTGGCAACCTCCGCCAGTACCGGATGAAGCTGAACCCAGAGAAGTGCGTCTTCGGGGTACCATCCGGCCAGCTCCTCGGTTTCCTCGTTTCACAGCGAGGTATCGAGGCAAATCCGGAGAAGATCGCGGCCATCGAGAGGATGCAGCCGCCCAGGAACCTGCTGGGAGTCCAGAAGTTCACCGGATGCCTGACTTCCCTCAGCCGCTTCGTCAGCCGGCTAGGGGAGAAGGCACTCCCGTTGTACCGGCTGATGAAGAAGACGGACAAGTTCTCCTGGACTTCGCAAGCCGACGCCGCGTTCCACGACCTCAAGCGCATGCTATCCACAGCGCCGGTTCTAGCCACGCCGGCTAGTAAGGAGCCGATGTTGCTCTATATAGCAGCCATCAGCCGGGTCGTCAGCGTCGTCCTGGTGGTGGAGCGCCCCGAGGAAGGCAAGGCTCAGCCGGTTCAGAGACCCGTCTACTACCTCAGTGAGGTTCTCTCCCTCTCCAAGCAGAACTACCCCCACTACCAGAAGATGTGCTATGGTGTGTACCTGGCATGCAAGAAGCTCAAGCACTACTTCCAGGAGCATCCGATTAAGGTCGTGTGCATAGCACCCCTTTCGGAAATCATCGGCAACAAGGACGCCACCGGCCGAGTCGCCAAGTGGGCCATCGAGCTTGCCGCCTACTCCATCCAGTACGAACCCCGACTCATGATCAAGTCGGAAGCGTTGGCGGACTTCCTCGTCGACTGGGCTGAGACCCAGTATCTCCCACCGGTTCCGGATTCGGACCATTGGTGGATGCACTTTGACGGATCGAAGATGCTCGAGGGCTTGGGAGCCAGCATCGTGCTCACCTCGCCCAAGGGAGACCGGCTGGAGTACGTACTGCAGATCCACTTCAAGGCCTCCAACAACGTAGCCGAATACAAGGCACTAGCGCACGGACTCCGGCTAGCCAAGGAGATCGGTGTCAACCGAATCCTGTGCTTTGGTGATTCGGACTTGGTGGTGCAGCAAGTATCCGGGGAATGGGACGCTAGAGACGCAAACATGGCTCTCTACCGGTCCCACATCCAGAAGCTCAGCGCCTCCTTCGACGGGTGCGAATTTCACCACATCCCCCGCGTCAACAACGAGGCAGCCGATGGGCTCTCCAAGATCGGCTCCACCAGGCAGGCCATCCCACCAGGGGTCTCCTTGGAGCACCTGCGCAAGCCATCCATCAACCTGTCGCCAGAATCGGACTCCATCGTCTGGGCAGGAACCGTTCCGGCTGACGGAACGGCGGAAGCGGAGCTGGTAGAACCGGCAAAGAAGAAGACCCGCACCAATTCCGGCCGGGCAGCGCCTTCCGGCTCGCAAGACCCGGGGGCTGCTGGCTCGCCTAGCGACTCGGGGGCTGCCGCTCCGGATACGCCATCCAGACGACCCCCAGACACCCGTCAACCGGAGAACATGAGCGTCCTCGTCATCCGGGAAGTGCCATCCTGGGCACAGCCCTTCATGAGCTACATCGCCGATGGAGAACTTCCGGACGACGAGGTGTAGGCCAGGCAAATCCGGTGCCACGCGCACACATATAGTATCATAAACGGCGAGCTGTACAAGCACAGTGTATCCGGTATCTTCCAAAGATGTGTTGATGCGGATACGGGCCACCGGCTACTCAAGGACATCCACCAGGGCGAGTGCGGGCACCACGCTTCGTCAAGGGTGATAGTCGCCAAGGCGTTTCGCCATGGTTTCTATTGGCCCACTACCCTCGAGGACGCTGAGCAGCTGGTCCGCGCATGCAATGGGTGCCAGCGCTTCGGGCAGCTCAGGCACATGCCAACTTTGGTACTCAAGACCATACCGATCACCTGGCCGTTCGCGGTTTGGGGCCTCGACATGGTCGGTCCCTTCAAGCAAGCACGCGCAGGCATGACCCACCTGCTGGTGGCGGTGGACAAGTTCACGAAATGGATCGAGGCCAAGCCTATCCGGAAGCTGGACGGGGCGACGGTTGTCACCTTCTTCACCGACATGATCAACCGTTTTGGCTACCCCAATAGCATCATCACCGACAATGGCACGAACTTCGCCAAGGGGGCCTTCGCCTGGTTCTGCAGCAACAAGGGCATCCGACTGGACCTCGCCTCCGTCGCGCACCCTCAATCCAACGGGCAAGTCGAAAGAGCAAACGGCTTGATGCTAGCCGGCATCAAGCCACGTCTCATCGAGCCGTTGGAGCGTTCACCCGGGTGTTGGATAGAAGAACTTCTGGCTATGCTATGGAGCCTCCGCACCATGCCGAATAGGTCAACCGGCTACACGCCATTCTTCCTGGTCTACGGATCGGAAGCCGTCCTCTCCGCCGACATCGAATTCGACTCCCCTCGCAAGCTCCTCTACAACGAAAAAGCCAACCAGGAGGCACGGGAGGATGGAGTGGACCTCCTGGAGGAGGCCCGCGAGCTGGCCTTGTCCAGATCATCCCTGTACCAGCAGCGACTACGTCGCTACCATTCAAGCCAGATCCGCCCAGTCGCATTCCGCGAGGGCGACCTGGTTCTCTGGCTGGTGCAAGACACGAAGGGCATGCACAAGCTATCGCCACCCTGGGAGGGCCCCTTCATCATCAGCCGAGCGCTGCCCAACGACTCCTACTACCTAATCGATGCGCAGCAGCCGCGCAAGAACAAGACGGACAAATCAGACGAGGAGACCGAGCGTCCCTGGAACGCGGCCCTGCTGTGCCTGTTTTACACCTAGTCGCCAGACAGTGTATGTATCCCGAAAACCCTATGAATGAAAATGCGGACCCCCACGAGAATCTCGGGGGCTCCTTACTAGAAATGTGTATGCATCTATTTTCCGGTTATTATTTTCCGGCTCTGGCAACCCCTACCCGGGGGCTCGCCGGCTGGCCTGGCCTGCTAAGTCAACAAACCGGCTGAGTACTGTACGACGATGTCAGAGGCCCACTCTTCGTCTCAGCTACAGACCGCGACCCGGCTGTCTGGCTAGCAAGAGCAAAAGCCCGAGGCATCCCACACGAAAAACAGGGAGGAGACGCGACAGATCAGGTATCCCGGCCCTGCAACTAGCTCGAACCAATCCAGCTGCTAAGCCATTAGTGTTGGGTCCGCAGCATAGAAAACAAAATTTTTCCTACGATGAGAACTATACGCAAAGATCTATCTACTAGATACAGAGCAACGGGTGGACATACATCCATGGAGAATTTACCCTCGAAGACAACGATTTTTGTTAACGAGTAGGAACTCGTGGTTGATGTAGTCGTACGCTTGCCGATCTCAAGATCGTGTGGAAGTCCGAGCGCCGCAAATCAGCAGCACATCCGTCCTCGCACACACGTTCAAGCCACCGGACAACCTCCACCTCCTCGCTCCAGCGAATCAGCGGAAGCAGCAACTCCTTCCAGACGCAAGGCCACCGGGAACATGTATCTCGCTAATCCGAGACCATGGGGGAATATCTAGAGGGGGAGAGAGATCCTTCACGAGGAGGTGTGGTTTGTGAGAGGGGAGAGGGGGGCTTTATATAGGAGGGAGGGAGACCCCTCCCCTCCCATAGCCAGCACATGAGGGGGGGGGGACTCCTCCCCTCCTTCATTCATGTGGTGAACCTCCACTCACATAAACATGGCCTCCACCCAAAATCCCACTCACATGTATTTAATTTCCACCAAATTAAGTGCAACTCTCAATTAATAAAACTCTTTTATTTATTTTATTCAGAATTTTGTTAATTACTTTAATTAACAAACATTCACATAAAACCCCTTGCAACATTTCAATATCACATGCAGAACCACTTTCTGCAATTTCACCTGAAACAATTCCGGTTTCTATCGAAACAATTCCTGTTTCTATCGAAACATTTCCTGCGCTTTGCAAACCTTTTGTATGGAACATATGTGCTCCTAAATGGTGTCAGGCAACCCTTAAGTATGTCACCCTATGTTTCGCGAATAATGCAGACATGATTGAGACTCCTCTCAGATCAATAATCAGAAGCGGGACCTGGAGATCCATACTGACTCCTGCATATTCAACGATGACTTTTGTGATCGTGAGAACCTTTAACGTCAGCAATTTAATCCCTTTGTCTCATGATATAATACATGTCCGAGATTTGATCATCGGTATCCAAATACCTAGTTTGATCTCGTTACCGACATGCACTCTTTTCTCGTTCCCGTGATATAACATTCTAGTGATCACATCACTTGCTTGCAAGCTATCTTAATGTGATATCACCGAGAGGGCCCAGAGTATATCTATCCGTCATCGGATTGACAAATTCCACTCTTGATCCATGAGCCTCAACATAACACCTTCATAGCACTGAACCCACCTTTATGTTCACCCTGTTACGGTGTGACGTTTGATGTTATCAAGATACTCTTCCGGTGTTAGCAATTAACATGATCTCATGGTCTAAGGACTAAGACTACTTTGTATGATGTTATAGCAATATAAACATAATGACTTGATCGTAATGCTATACTTCGGATGAATGTTCATCACATCATTTCACAAATGCTGTGACCTTGTTATTAACAACATCCAATGTCCATGATCAGGAAACTTTGATCATCTTGTTAATCAACAAGCTAGTCTATAAGAGAGGCATAACTAGGAACCCTTTTTGTTTATTAAACACACATGTATTGATGTTTCCTATCAATACAATTATAGCATGCAAAATAAACATCTATCATATACAAGGAATACATAATAACAACTTTATTATTGCCTCTCAGGGCATATTTCCTTCAATTAGTACCGTGTGCAATGTACTGTCAGCTCCCTTCGATTCCAGCTCCAGACCGCAACCCGGCTGCCCGGCAAGGACGCAGCGAAAACAACAGAGCGCACGGGAAAGCGACTAAGTGTCTATGCCAGTTTTCAAAAAAACAAGCCGTTTTCCGGCTATAATTTGGCAGACTAACCTACTAACCTATGTGGACATGTGTGTATGCGTACGTACGTTTCGTCCGGCTACCTAGGGTCGGAATTCAGGAAAAGGAAAGAAGATTCGAAGTCCTTGCCTTCATCAAGCGCTCCAAATCTCGGGGGCTACACCCACTGGGTGCGCTCGCGCGCCCCCAGTGGAATCTCGTGGTTCCCGACCGGCTAAAGGCGTTTAGCCGGCCGATCGGAGCCTAGGTGAGGGCAAGGGCTGGAGCAAGAAAAAGACAGGGAAGATTCGAAGCACCTGGCTACGCCAGCTACTCTGAATCTCGGGGGCTACACCCAGTGGGTGCGCTCGCGCGCCCCCACTGGATTGTTAGTGCCCCCGGCTGAAGCCGACGAAAGTAGCCGACTGGGACGAGTCCAGCCGGATAAAGTTAGAAAGGCTTGGGAGAAATAAGGAAGATTCAAAGCACCTGGCTACGCCAGCTACTCCGAATCTCGGGGGCTACACCCAGTGGGTGCGCTTGCGCGCCCCCACTGGAGGTGTAGGTTGTTCGGCTAAAGGCGTGTAGCCAGACAAGGTTAGCCGGGCAAAATGGCAAAAAGAAACTCAGCGCACAAGTCAAGGAAAAAGGATTTCAACAATGACTAGCAAAAGAGAGACGAAGCTCTCGCAAGTTACCCGGCGTCAAAGACAGCCGGCACAAACAGACAAGGTTCACAAGTGTATAACACAAGAAAATTACACCCGGCATCCCGGGGCGATATCTAAGCGGCAGGACCTTTGCCGCGGGGGAGATCTTGGCCAGCGGAAGCTTCGGGCGGCGGAGGAGGCGCGGAGCTTGATCCGGTTCCGGCGCTGGCAGGCGGCGGCATCGGGGCCTCCACATCAAGAGTGCCGACGGACTCCGAGTCGGTAAGGACCTCGTCGGGGTCCACGTAGTCGGCGATCTTGATGGTGGACCCACGGAGCTCCAGATGGGCTTGGCGGATAGCGGCAAGATCAGCTCCGGCACGAAAGCCTCCGTCGATCTTCTCGAAGCGGGCGTCCTTGTACCAGGAGAGCATCAGAGCCAGGGCCATCTCCGCTCCGGCTCATGCAGCCAGGTCCCGCAGCCGGTCCATCGCAGCCGGCACCTATCCCACCTTCGCAGCCAGCTGCGCCATCGTCTCCGGAACCGGAGCCTCCGACCAAACGAAGGAGAAGACGTCCCTCGCCGCCTGGCGAAGCTTGGCAGCTTCCTCGCCAAGAAGGAGGACGAGCAATTGGGCCGTCGGCTGCGCTCCCGGCCAATTCTCCTGCAGCCGGTTGTAGGCCAGCAGGTCTATGCCGGGGTAAAAGGCTGTCAGAAAAAAGAAGTCAGATCCGGCTACCGGATCCGGAAAGAAAGAAAGACGGAAAGAAAACTCACCCTTGGCAGTGTGGCCAACCTGCATCAGCTCCTCCACCAGCGCCTTCTCCTTGAGCGCCAACCGTTTAGTCTCCTTTTCTTGGTCCTTGTTCTAGGCCTCGAGAAGGGAGAAAGCTTCGGTCCGGCTGGCGAGCGAGGCATCGCGCTCCTTGATGGTGGCCTCTAGACCGTCCACCCGCGCGTGCCAATCCTTGTTCTATTGCTGCAGAGTAGAATTGGACTTGCTCAGCCGGTCATTCGCCTTCTTCAGGCGATCGATCTCGCGCTGAGCGCACACGAGGATGGCTGCAACGAAACCGGCTATCAGCAAAAAAATAAAGAAGAAGAAGAAGCCGGGTGAAGCGAACTCACTCTAGGAGGCCCCGTTGGCGGCAGCGAGCTTCTGCTCCAACGACCGGTTCCTGCCGGCTGTGGCCTCCAGCAGCCGATCTCCTTCACCGCCAACTCGAGCGTGGCGGCAAGGTCCGACAGCGAGGTAGCGGAAGAGGCGTCGTCGTCCACGGCGTTGACGGCCAAGGACTCCTTCGCCGCGACAACCGCCGTCTGCCACTCCTCCCCGGGCTCCTCGTCGGAGTTGTCGTCGCCAACGACGACGAGCTCCTTGCCAGCAGCACCCCGCGAGCCCGCAGAGGAGCCTTCCGGCTAAGAGGACCTCGCCTCCGGCTGGGGGATTTCCGGCTGGGCAGAGGCAGTCGGCTGAGGGGGAGGCGAAGGCTGTGCCTCAGAAGAAGGAGGGGCGCTGGTCGGCGCAGTCGGGGTACGGGGCGGTGACCCGGCTGGCGCGCGTGCCGGGCTCGCGGCTCCGAAGGAAACCAACGTGCTAAGGACAAAGCAAAAAAAGACAAGAGCAAAACAAGCCAAAGTCAAAAAGGAGGAAAACAGGCAGAAAGGGAAGGGGAAGAAAGAACATACCCCAACACAACAGGAGGCGGCCCTTTCTTCCGGCCGAGACGGCTAGGCGGTAGGGCGCTGGACCGGCTCCTCTTGGGCACCGGCTCCTCTGTAGCAGGGTGGCGGGAGCCAGAACGGCTGGAGCCACTCCCACCCGCTTCCCCGTCCGTCGCGGAGCGCGTCGCCGGCTCCATGGTCGGCACGGCCTCCTCCTCGTGCACCATCGCATGCGGATCGGCGGCCGGCTCGTCGTTCCGGCTAGGGAAGGCGTCGCCGTCCCCATCCGACTCCTTGCCAGACCGCCGAGCATGCGGCTCGGGCAGGTCGGGCGTGAATTCCTCGAGGGCCGCCGCGCCCTCCTCGCGGATGATGCAGGGGAACATCTGTCGAACACAAAAGTCAACTAGACGAAAACAAAGAACAAGTGCAAGAAACACCAAAGTAGCATCCGGTTAGAAGGGCTTACCCGAGGCGCGCGGTTCTCCCGAGTGTAGGGCGCCAGGTTGAACTTCCAGTTCTCCGGCAGCCGCTCCTTGCTGATCGTCCACACCCACTCCTTCAGGTTGTGGTAGCGGGGATCGCGGCGCGACAGCCGTGTCGGGTCCAGCCGGCCAGAATAGTAGCACATCTTGTGTGCTCGTTGCTGCAATGGCATCACCAGCCGGGACATCCAGCTAAGGGTGACGTCCAGCCCGGTCAGCCGGCAGTGGATGAGCGAGCGCATGCGCTTCAGCAGCTCGTCCGTCTCTGCCTTGTCGCCGTGGAACTTCAAGTCCCAGTTCTGCCGGCTGGATTCAACATCCTGGAAGGCCGGTATATTTATCCGGTCGACGTTGGTGAGGTTCTTCACGTAGAAGTACGACTGCTACCACAGTCGCACCGTATCGTGAAGAAGAAATTTCGGGTAGCCGGTCTGCGAGCGGGAATAAATGGAGGCGCCGCCGCAGACGACTAAGGGCCCCTGGGTGAACTGCACCTGCTGCCGGACTCGAAAGAGCCGGCAGAAGAGCCCGAGATCCGGCTGGATCCCGAGGTAGCTCTCGCAGAAAGCAACGAAATGCGCCAACGTTCCGATTGCGTTGGCACCAAGGTGGTGGAGGCGAAGATCAAAGAAAGCGAGGAAGGTCAAGAGGAACGGGTTCACTAGAAGGGCGAACCCGCGGGCCAAGTGCGAAAGGAAGATGAGGCGCTCGCCCTCCTCCGGATGCGGCGACACTTCCCCGGCCGGCGCCAGCCGCACCACCACCTCCTCCGCCGGCGGGAGGACGCGGGTGGCGCGGTATCTGGCGATTTGGTCCTCGGTGACGGCGGAGCCGCACCAGGCCCCGCGGTCGGCGGCCATTTCCGGTTGATGAGGGGGAGCAGCGACGAAAGATTGGCGGTGGCCCATGGCGTCGACGACGGTGAGCGGGCGGCGCAAAGTGCAAGAGCGCAGGAGCGAAATCAGCAAGAGAGAAGGAACTGCTGCGGGGGAACGAAGGAAAGAAATCGCCTCCCCCGCGGCGTCCCTTTAAAGGGCCAAAAGGGCAACCGTTGACGGGGCACGTGGCACGCATCCGGGTGACCCACACTCCAATCGCCGCCTAAGATCCCGTGTGCCGGAGCAGGATGCGCAGAAGATCCTGGAGTGAGAACCGAAGCGCCGGACAACAGTTTCCCGAGGCGACGTGCGACGGGATATTACGCTGCCCGCCGCAGAGTAATGATGGCGCGTGCGCGCGTGGCCGGCGTCAGCACTAACGTCACGGGTAGCGCAACCGCCAAGCTCAGCCGGACAGAAATTCAAAAGCAAGAGGAAGCGCGCGCACATTTCGCCTAAGGGCGGAATCCCCACGCGCTCGGGGGCTAGTGTCAGGGGGATGATCCCCAGGTACCCCAACCGAATAAGAAACAAGACAGTCGGATCGTTTCCGGCTAACCAGATGCAGCCGGACAAGGCAAGACAGGCCAGCTATCCCCCGGTAGCCGGATCAGCAAGAGGCAGCCGGATACGACGACGTAGCCGGACTCAATCAAGGGGACAGGGCGACGTGTGTATCTGTGCACGGTACGCCCTGTACGGTGACAAGACTGGCAACTACCTGGCCATACCGAAGACTTTGCGTGGGTGACGCAGGAATAGTGGCCGATGCTGACGACAGGCTCGCACAGCGTCCACTGTGCCTACGACAGCCATACTGCTCATACTCCGACACGACAAGCCATACTGGACACTGTAGATGACTAGTCGGCTGGGACCCGCCTGTGGGGCCCGCCAGTCGGACTGGTCAGTGAGACCGTTGCCTCTCTGCCTATATAAGGAGAGGCAAGGCCTCAGTAGAAAGGGTTGGTCTCACCGCATTTAAGGCAGTAGCTAGCGCATACAACTCAAGGAGCACTTGTAGTTCCAGTATTCCAGATAGTCAGATCCGGCAGGAGTAGGGGTTTTACCTCACCACGAGGGCCCCGAACCTGGGTACTTCTTGCGTCCCGCTACGCTCGCTTGTATCCAATCCCGCCTGCGGACGCCGTCGATAGCTTCCCTGCTAGTCCCCACACCTCTATCTAACCTCCTCAGGTACTGCCGTTCCCAATACAACGACACTTAAGATTCGTGCAACGGATATTCTAAAGTCCGCCTTTACTACTCGTTATGGATTATATGAGTATACGGTCATGTCTTTTGGATTAACCAATGCCCCTGCTTATTTCATGAATCTCATGAATAAGATCTTTATGAATTTTCTAGATAAGTTTGTCGTTGTGTTTATCGACGATATCTCTTATCTACTCCAAGTCAAAAGAAGAGCATGAGCAACATCTGCGAATCATCCTAGAAACCCTTAGAGAGCATTGGTTGGATGCCAAGTTCAGCAAATGTGAGTTTTGGCTGAAAGAAGTAGGATTCCTAGGACATATTGCGTCTGCCGGGGGAGTCGCTGTTGATCGCGCCAAGATCAAAGATGTCGAAGAATGGGAAGCCCCAACCACTCAAACTCAAGTCCGTGCATTTCTCGGATTAGCGGGATATTACCGCAAGTTCGTAGAAGGATTTTCGAGCATAGCAAGACCCATGACCCAATTATTGAAGAAGGACAAGAAGTTTGAATGGACTGACAAATGTGAAGCCAGTTTCCAAGAGCTCAAGAAGAGATTGATTTCAGCCCCAATATTGATCATGCCAGATATCAAGAGGACGTTTGATGTGTATTGTGATGCATCCAAGATTGGTCTCGGATGTGTATTGATGCAAGAAGGCAAAGTCATCGCATATCTATCTCGACAACTAAAGCAGCATGAGCAGAACTACCCTACCCATGATCTTGAGTTAGCAGCCGTAGTTTTGGCATTGAAGACATGGCGTCATTACCTTATGGGTAATCGCTGTGAGATTTACTCAGATCACAAAAGCTTGAAGTATATTTTCACTTAGAAAGAGCTGAATATGAGGCAACGGAGATGGATAGAGTTAATCAAGGATTATGACCTTAACATTCACTATCACCCCGGCAAAGCCAATGTGGTAGCGGATGCTCTTAGAAGATTGCCATGTAGGTTAAACACTATGATCAAGGAGAAGCAACCAAGTTTGTATGAGGAGTTGGAGTAGTTTAGAACTGAGTTAGTGAGTAAAGGATTCTTAGCTAGCATTGAACTTTAACCCACTTTGATTAGCCAAATCAAGGAAGCCCAGAAGAGAAATGAAAGTATCGACGGAATCAAACGTCGTATTGGTACAGGAAAGGTACCTGGATTCACCGAAGACGAAGAAGGAGTTCTGTGGTACAAAGGACGTATCTGTGTGCCAGCAGATTCGGAGCTAAAGCAAGTCTTCATGCAAGAAGCTCATGATACTCTTTATTATATCCCCCCCGGAGGAACGAAGATGTATCAGGATCTAAAGGAGCAATTTTGGTGGCACAAGATGAAGAGAGAAATCGGGAGCTACATCACCAAGTGTGATATCTGTCAGAGAGTCAAAGCGGAACATTAGAGGCTTGTAGGACTGTTGCAACCATTGCAGATTCTGGAATGGAAATGGGATTCCGTCGGAATGGACTTTATCACCGGTTTGCCTACTTCTAGTAGGGGAAATGACTTGATCTAGGTCATCATTGGTAGACTGTCCAAGGTAGCTCATTTAATACCTATCAAGACAACCTACCAGATTTCAAAGCTAGAAGAGTTGTATATTGCTAGAATTGTTAGTATGCATGGAACCCCCAAGACCATAGTGTCGGATCGAGGAACCCAATTTACCTCGAGATTTTGGCAGAAAGTACAAGAAGGATTAGGAACCAAGTTGAATTTCAGCACCGCGTATCACCCGCAAACCGATGGACAGACTGAAAGAGTCAACCAAATCTTAGAAGATTTGTTAAGAGCTTGTGTGTTAGAGTATGTATCAAAATGGGAAGATTGCCTGCCTTTCGCAGAATTCTCATACAACAACAGTTATCAAGCCAGTTTGCAAATGGCACTATTTGAGTTCCTATACGGAAGAAAGTGTCGTACCCCTTTGAATTGGTCGCAAGTAGGAGAGAGTCAGATTTTCAGACCCAACATTCTCCGAGAAGCCGAAGAGAAGGTTCACAAAGTCCGTGAGCACCTCAAGACCGCCCAATCCAGACAGAAGAGTTATGCTGACAAGAGAAGGAGAGACCTGACTTTCAATGTCGGAGATTTTGTGTATCTCAAGGTTTCGCCATTGAAGGGAACACAATGTTTTAGTCTGAAAGGAAAGTTAGCCCCTAGATATATCAAACCCTTTAAGATTCTAAATCACCAAGGAGAAGTATCGTATCAACTGGAACTGCTAGAAGCGATGTCTGCTATTCACAATGTGTTCCATATCTCGTTAGTTCGCAACTGCCTAGAAGTGCCGGAGAAGACCAAAGTTTTCAAGAACATCGATCACCGAGCCGTTGATATCAACAAGGATCTGACGTATCGTGAAGCGCCCATCCGTATCTTGGAGGAAGCCTACAGAACCACCAGGACCCAAAGTATCAAATTTCTCAAGATCCAATGGAGCAACCATACCGAAGAAGAAGCCACTTGGGAGTGAGAATATTACATTAGGACTGAATTCCCAGGTCTCTTTAGTTCCTAGTTTTCTTTCTTAAATCTCGGGACGAGATTTTGTTTAAGGTGGGAAGGTTTGTAACATCCCAAAACTTTAATCCAAGTGATCAAGATCAAAGCTACCCAATTTAGGGTTAACAAAAACTTGTCTCATTTAAAATCTTTAAGCATTCATATGAGTGTTACATTTAAATAGTAGTTGTTTGAAATGGCATGATTGTTTGTGCTACTAGTTGTAAAATGATTCTAAGATGAATGCCACATCATTTAGATCATTCCCAAGCAAAAACCAAAGAAAGAAAATAAAAAAGAACTAAATAAAGGAAATGGTCACTTTGGCCATTTTAATCAACTAGCCCACTTTGGGTATTCCTAGCACTCAATTTCCATCAGAAACAATTGTGGATCTTTGCACCCCTTGCTAGTACAAGTAGTGATGTACCAAGGCCCACTTTGTGATCTTCCAAAAACATTCAAAATCCAAATTGAAATGACATTTGAAAATGGAATCTAGTTCATATGTATAGATCACCCTATTTCAAAAACCATCCAAATAAATTCCATTTGACAAATCCTAGCAACCAGAGATGCTTAAGCATGTGACCAACCACTCCACCAAATTTCATTTCAAAATTCCAAACTTGAATTCTTTCGGCCATTTTGTCAAACACTTGGAGTGCACAGATCAGATGAAAATCAAAAACACTAGTGTGAGCAGTGTTCTGGCTAAACCTGTCTCCCACATTGCAACCAAAACCTCTCCACTGCACCCCCTACTCTTTTCTAGCCCGGCCAACCACTATGCCCACGACCAAATGGTCATGGACATCAATGCCGAGCACCTTGCGCCCCTTCACCGGCGGCAGCGCGCCCCTAGCGCCGCCAGCCTCGCCCACATTGCCCAACGCGTCGCTCGTGGTCCACCTCCCCCTCCAAGCTAGCCCCAGCTCAAGGACAGAGCGAGGAGAAGCCAGGAACCGTCGCACCCGGAACGTGTCTACCATGCCGCCGCCGCCTGCAGAGCACGCACGGTCCCCGCTCAACCAGACCCCGCCTAGCTCTCGTCGCCCACCTACATGATCACCATCGCCCCAGGAAGCTTCCAGACATGCCCATTTCCCTGACCGTGCCCCGTAGTCGCCGGCCACCACAAAGTTCGCCGTCGACAGAGACATTGTGCGCCCCACGCCGCTCACGTCTCCTGACCGCATTTCACTGCACGCGCACCGCCATGACGACCGCCAGGGAACCGCCCACCGTCCTAGCCCACTGCCGAAGCCTCTAGCCCGTTGTGCCGTCGTCATCGACGATCTCCACCCATGCCTCTCTGCACCCCTCTCCCCGCTATAAATAGAGCGCCTCCCAGCACCGTTTCCTCACACCATCTCCATCCACTCCCCCTCAGAGCACTCCCAAAGCTCCACTAGAGCAAGCCGTAGCCCGTAGCGCCGGAATTTTGCCAGAGTCTGCCACAGAAGGAGGAGAAGGGCGCCAGTGATCCAGGCCATCTCGCGGGATGCTGCCGGTACTAGGAGAACCGTCGTCGTCTCCTCGTTTGTTTGCCCACCTCGCCGGACTCGCTGGAGCCCCGATACGCCCCCATTGCACCCTCACCGACCGTGCTAGGGTTCGTCTCCGTCGTGAACTGTTCCGACGAGGACGATAGATGTGAGCCGTTGATCTAGAATCTAATCCTGCGGCCACCGTCCTCCCGTACCGATTCGGCAACCCCTATCCCACTGACAGGTGGGTCCCCCACTTTAAACCAGCTTGGGTGCTGTGTGGAGTAAACTGGGCCGACCCATTTATTTCCCACCTAAGCCCTGTGATTCAAATAAATCTTTTTCTTTTTAGACTTAGACTTAGTTTTGTCCTTTAGTTTGAAAATCAATTCAGAGGGTTTTACAAATCCAAATTGAGTGATTCCAATTTGGTTGGAAAGCTAATGAAAATCTCTATCCAAGCCCATTGGATTTAAATCATTTAGAGTTATAGATCTCTCCTAGATAAAATAATAAAATAGAAGCTTTTGTACATTCAAACATTTTTATAAAATCAACCATAATAGCTTTTGAGTTGATTCCAACTCTCAAAAATCACATTTAACCATACCTATCTGAATATGTAATAATATTAAGGTTTGCATGCAGTGACTTTGGACTAGTATGAAAAAAATGCTCTATAGGCATTTCTAGTCACTTTAAATCATTAATTATTAAACTCAAACTTATTAAAATGTGATCCAACCTTTAAATCACATTCCCATGTATTGGAATATGTGGTGATGACATGTGTCCACGTGATCCCATATTTTAATTGGAGAATATTAAATCTTAGTTATTTTCAATGAGTAGAAATTACTTTTCTCAAATAAGATAAATGAAACTAGTTCATTAAACCTTGTGATGTTTGTGATGATACTAGATCATCAAATGTGTGCCTTAGTGTGCTAAGTAGACTAGTTAAGTATTGTTTGGTGATTGTGTATTCCGTATGAATTTATAGACGATAGTACCGACCAAGTCTACGAGGAGGAGGAGTTCTACCAAGAGGAGGAGGATGAGAATTTCAACCACTGCACCAACCAAGGCAAGCTATCATTGGCAAGCTAACCCTTGCAAGCTAGATAATCTAAGCAAATGCATTAGGCATGCTTTGATTATACCCTTTGACTTATACCTACTCCAAGTTTTAAATACAAGCTTTACTTTCTTTTACTTTACCAAAGTTCTTTACCTTGTTTATAGGTAGCATAAAGAGTATAAAACTTGGCCTATCTAGTTAGACTTAGATGTCATTCTATGGCATGGGTTGATATTAGCATCCCACATTAGTGAACACTCATAATTTAGTAGCCTAGAGTTATACCAAAAACTTGATTCACTTTAAATGGGAATACTTGGTGAAAATGACTTGTGAAAACCTTGGAATGATGAGCCATTCTATTGAGATATTTTAACATGTGTTGAGAAACACCAATGGTTTATGATGATGATGAAATTGTTGAGGCATGAGCTTTAGCCCTTTTATAAAAACTGATGGTTGGTTTCGGATGCGATACCATTCCAATTTTACCGTAAAACCACAATTCCTGAATTGGGTAAGGCTTAGACGGAAGTTTATATGCATTAGTATTAGTTCCCTTGCAGGAGAGGTTTGGGCTGAGGCTACCTCTCAATTTTGTCCACCAATGCAGTGCCCAGGATGACAGATGGTCATGGCTGGGAGGCCAAGCTCATAGGAGAGGTGCTTATACTAGAGTGTCTAAAGGAAAGGTTATGTTTTATTATCTGCATACTAAGTATGATGATTCAGGGTTATCCCTGACAGATGTATCGAATTTTGTGGTGAAAGTGTACCACCTCTGCAGAGTGTCAAACTATTCAAATAGCCGCGTCCGCGGTTATGGGCAGTTGGAGTGGCCATACTGTTCCGTTGTCAGATGTTTTCAAAATGACTTATGAAAGGAATTGTGACATGACTTGACCACAACAGAGATGTGACTATGACAACTAAGTTCCCACTTAGTTGATTTTCAACTTTATTTTATCTTTCTTTGTTTCTAAACTCAGCTTAGGTTTCAAACGTAACTTTATAATTAAACTTAGAGTTTAGCAATCCTACTAGAACTATCTTACTTGTTAGTGGTAGTTTGCGAGTACTTAAAGAGTACTCATGGCTTTGTCCCTGGCTATTCCCGTGGCCAAACTATGAGGAGGACTACCCTGAAGGAGGACAGCAGGACAACTATGAAAACTAGGCTCATCTCCCATCGTCAGCATTACCCGTGACACTAAAGATGGACCCACTGCTACGCTATTTATTCCGCTACTTGATTGTACTAAGACTGGATCATGAGATCCTTTATTTGTGTAAGACATTATTATGGTTTGTAATGGATGATGTACTGTGATATCCAATCTGTTATGTCTCACAAAAACGGTAATCCTGGGATTGCGATGTATGGCATAACAGGCATCTAGGATTAAAAACCCGGGTGTTGACAGCTTTCCCCATCTAGATAACCCCACACTGTCACCTTGAGCGCTAGATGGTTCCAACAAACACCACAATCTCATAGAGACATCCAACTCCAAATATAACTCATAACAAGTATTTATGCAATCTTAGCCAAAGTGCCACACAGTGTGCACACTGTCAACTTCACACACGTGGGGATAAGCAGAGATTCATTAAAGCACTTGAGTAGTAGAATAGATCTATAGATTACAAAGCTCATGATAAGATCATTGATAGAGAGAGAGAGATGAACACATAGCTACCGGTAGATCCCTTAGCCTCGAGGAAGAACTACTCCCTCATCATCATGAGAATCAGCAACGGCGATGGAGATGGTGGTGGAGATCGATGGAGATGGCTTCGGGGGAACTTCCCCATCCCGGCAGGGTGCCGGAATAGAGGCTTTCTCTCCCCCAAATCTCCCCTTCGGTGGCGGTGGCACTGCGGAACTTTTCGTGGCTAGAGGCTCTTTTCTTTAGGGTTTCTGCGTCGGAGGCTTCTTATAGGCGAAAGGGCGATGTCAGAGGGTGGACCAGGGGCCCACACCACCTAGTGGTGCGGCCAGGGGGACCCGCGCCACCACATGGTGTGGCTAGCCCCTGGCCCCTCTCCGTCTCGTCTTCTGGCTCCGTGTTCCCCTTAGTGAAATATTGACTTTGGCTTTTGTCCCGTCCAATACCGAGAATATTTATTTTCTGACTTTTCTGGAACCAAAAATAGTAGAAAATAGGCAACTAGCACTGTGGCATCTTGTTAATAGGTTAGTCCCATAAAGTGTATAAAAATACTCCAAAGTATGGACAAAACATAAGAAAGTCGATATAAAACAAGCATGGAACATCAAAAATTATAGATACGTTTGCAATGTATCAGATATTACCAGGAACTATTCTGATTTCTCTCTCAATTTCTCCTACGATACCACATCTATCCCTATGTGTCCCCACCCTTAAGCATGAAATCCTTCGGTTTGGGAACACTCAGGACATGATTGAGATCTCTCTCATATCAATGATCATCAGCGGGACCTGGATGCCCCTGATGACCCCCATGCATTCCACGAATCTTATCGCTCGAATCGTAAAAGTCGTTTCCCATTCCCTTTGCCATTGATACCTAATTAACCTGAGACTTGATCTATGGTATCTCCATACCTTCATTCGGTCTCGTTACTGATGAACTTGTTTACTCGTTCCCATGTCGTTGCATTTCGTGACCAAGTCGCACGCTCACAAGCTTTATTAATGCAACGTCACTGAGATGGCCACATGTATCTATCCATTACATGGATATGGCAAATCCTGGTCTTGATATGTACTCCTCTACACGCCCCTTTGGGAAATCTGAGTAGCACCTTTTTGATCACCCTTTCACGAGTTGACACTTGATACCATCTAAGCTCCCTCTAGAATGGTGATTTGCATTATCTCACAGTCTAAGGATTAGGTTGCGAGGTTTCCTTTGTTTATCAACAACGGCGAACTTTTGTAACTAGATCTCATTATGATAAAAATGTCAGATGTTTGTCTATCACGTCATTCAACCAATGACATGAACTCATTGTCAATTGGCATAAATGCCCATGATCTTGAAACCCTAGATCATCCTCATGACCAATGAGCTAGTTTGCTAGAGGTAACTAGAGACACGGTTTGTTTACATACTGCACGTGTATTAACATTTTGTATTAATATAATTATAGCACAATATGAAATGTATTATGAACATATAAGAGATATATCAAACAATACACTTTTTATTTGCCTCTAGGGCATATCTCCTTTAGTCTCCCACTTGCACTAGAGTACAAATTAATCTAGCTGGGAAGGAACCTAACACCGATGGCATCACGGTGTTGCTCATTCTTGGCTTGTAGGAGAGCTTTAGTCAGAGGATCTACAACATTCAGATCAGTGTGCACTTTGCAAATCTTGATTTCACCTTCGTCAACATTCTGTCGGATGACGTGAAACTATAGCTTGATGTGTTTAGCCGTGGAATGAGTTCTTGGTTCCTTTGTGTTTGCAATGGCCCCCGTGTTGTCGCAATAGATCCTCACGTGGTCTTACACACTTGGAATAACTCGTAGTTTGATGATGAAATTCTTGAGCCAAACAACTTCATTCGCGGCATTAGTAGCAACAATATATTCTGACTCTATTATAGATTGTGCTACTACTGGTTGCTTATTGCTCTTCTAGCTTACTACCCCGCCATTCACCATAAAAATGAATCATGTCTGAGACTTCGAGTCATCAAGATCTGAGTGCCAGCTCGCATCCACATAACCAGTTACGTTCAAAGCTTCATCACTACCTCCATAGACTAGGAACATATCTTTTGTTCTCTTGAGATACTTCAAGATATTTTTCACAGCTGTCCAGTGATCCATTCCTGGATTACTTTGGTGTCGGCTTGTCAAACTAAGAGCCAATGCCACATCAGGTCGAGTACTTAGCATCGCATACATGATAGATCCTATGGCGGAAGCATACGGGATGTAAGGCATCCTTTCTCTATTAGCATCCGCTGGCGGACATTGAGTCAATCTAAGTGTGCTACCTCTTGATATAAGCACAAAACCCTTTTTAGAATCTTCCATTTTCAACCTTTTCAAAATCTTCTCAAGATAAGTACTCTGACTTAATGTAATCAGGCGTCTCGGTCTATCTCTATAGATCTTGATGCCCAATATGTATGCAGCTTCACCTAAGTCCTTCATGGAAAATTGACTACTCAAATATGCTTTTACGCTTTCCATAAGTTCCACATTGTTTCCCATAAGTAATATGTCGTCCACATATACTACTAGGAAAACCACGGATCTCCCACTCGCTTTCTTGTAAACACAGAACTCTTGTTGATTTTGGACAAATCCAAAACTCTTGGTCACTTGATCAAAATGTTGGTTCCAACTTCGAGATGCGTGCTTCAGTCCATAAATGGATCATTGAAGTTTGCACACATTCCCAGCATCCCTAGGATCAAAAAAATCTTCTGGTTGCATCATACACAACTCTTCATCAATATGTCCATTGAGGAACGCGGTTTTGACATCCAGTTGCCATATTTCAAAGTTGAAATGAGCAGCAATTGCTAGTAGAATCCGGACAGCTTTAAGAATCACTACGGGAGATTAAGTCTTATCGTGGTCAACTCCTTGAATTTGTCGAAACCCCTTTGAGACAAGTCAAGCTTTGTGAATGGTCACATTAGCATTCGCATCTGTCTTTTTCTTAAAGATCCATTTATTTTCCATGGCCATGCGGCCTTCCAAAAGATCTACCTGTTGGAGATATGCCCAAGAGGCAATAATAAAAGTGGTTATTATTATATCTTTGTGTTTATGATGAATGTTTACATCCCATGCTATAATTGTATTATTAGGAAACACTAATACATGTGTGTTTTGTAAACATAAAAGAGTCCCTAGTAAGCCTCTTGTTGAACTGGCTTGTTGATTAATTGATGATCATGGTTTCCTGATCATGGACATTGGTTGTGATTAATAACAAGGTTATATCATTAGGAGAATGATGTGATGGACACACACCCATAGTAAGCGTAGCATAAGATCAAGTCATTAAGTTCGTATTGCTATAAGCTTTCAAATACATAGTAACCTAATCCTTCGACTATGAGGTTATGTTAATCACCATCACCGGATGGATACTTTGATGACATCAAACACCGCTTCGTAACTGGGTGGTTATAAAGGTGTCATTGGGTATTCTGAAAGTATGTGTTGAAGCGCATGAACCAAGATTGGGATTTGTCCATCCATATGACGGATAGATATGCTCTGGGCCCTCTCGGTGGAATGTCATCTAGTTAGCTTGCAAGCATGTGACTGGGTCACAAGGGATGACATATCACAGAACGAGTAAAGAGTACTTATCAGTAACGAGGTAGAACTAGGTATGGAGATACCGACGATCAAACTTCGGATGAGTATAGTATCGCGAGACAAAGGGAATTGGTTTCGTATGTTAATGGTTCTATCGATCACGAAGTCATCGTTGAGTATGTGGGAGCCATTATGGATCTCTAGGTCCCGCTGATGGTTATTTATAGGAGATATGTCTCTGTCATGTCTACATATTCACGAACCGTAGGGTGACACACTTAAGGTTCGAAGTTGTTTTTAGTAGATATGGAATGTGTGTTGGAGACCGAATGATGTTCGGAGTCTCGGATTGGATCCGGGACATCACGAGGAGATCCGGAATTGTCCGGAGAATAATATTCATATATTGGGGATCATTTTCTGAGTTAGGAAATGTTCCGGAGTATTTGTATGAGGTTTCTAGAAGGTTTCGGAATGTTCCGGAAGGTTCTGGAAGATTTCTTGGAGTTTGCTTGAAAACCAAGAAAGGATCAAGGAGTCCTTGTGGGGTAAGACAAGGATTCGTGGGGGGGGGGGGAGGACTCCTCCCCCCACCTCCCAATCCGCCGGCCATAGGAGGGAGGGGAGTCCTACAAGGACTCCCCCTCCCATGGCGCCTCCCCCCTTTAAATAGAGGGGTGGGGGCGCCACCTCCAAGTCCCCCTCTACTACTCCAAATATCCACCGCCTCTCTCCTCCTCCTTTCTTCTGCATAGGCATAGGCGAAGCCCTGCAGAATTCTCTACTCGACCACCACCACCATGCCGTCGTGCTGCTGGGAATCCGTGGAGAAGATCTACTACCTCCGCTGCTCGCTGGAACGAGGAGAGGAAGGTCTACTTCGACTCCGCACGTGTGACCGACTGCGGAAGCGCTGCCGGAACGCGGCGCCGGAAGGATCGTCCACACGATCTTGAGATCGACAAGTGATCGACTACATCAACCACGAGATCCAATCTCGTAACGCTTTCGGGTCTACAAGGGCTAGTACCGATCTATCTCGTTGCACATGTCTAATAGATTAGATCTTGGCTTTTTTCTAGATTAGATCTGGGTTTTGTTCATTCTTGCGGTAGAAAATTTTCGTTTTCCATGCTACGAACCCATCAGTGGTATCAGAGCCGTATCTATGCGTAGATCTGTTGCACGAGTAGAACACAATGATGTTGTGGGCGTTGGTGCTCGTGCCGTCTTTTGCTTTGTGTACTTTGCATCTTGCGGCATGGTGGGATGAAGCGGCTCGGGCTAACCTTACATGTCATTGCACATGAGACTTGCTCCACGCTTGACGTGTAACTTGCTTTGCACAAGTGGCTTTGCGGGTGTCTGTCTCTCCCACCATAGTATAGATCCAATTTACACTTTGCACTTGATAGCACTTGTATCAACGTTGTGGTTCAGTTTCATAGGTAAGATCCGTTCTAGTTCGAAAGCCCCAAACCACGTAAAACATGCAAAGAAAATTAGAGGCGTCTAACTTGTTTTTGCAGGGGTTTTGTGATGTGATATGGCCATCATGTGATTGTGATTGTATTTGATGTATGCAATGATCCTTGTTGTAATATGGCAACCGGCAGGAGCCTAATGGTTGTCTTTAATTCTGTTAAGACCTGCGTGTCTATTCATCTTGTAATAGCTTTATTCCAAGTAGTTGTAATAGTTGCTAGTGATGATGGACAACCATGAAGCGGCGCCACTGACCTTGACGCAATGCTGGTGACGATGGAGATCATGTTCGTGCTTTGGAGATGGAGATCAAAGGCGCAAGAAGAAAGGGCCATATCATATCACACTAATTATGAATTGCCTGTGATGTTAATCCTTTATGCATCTTGTATTGCTTAGATCGCGACGGTAGCATTATAAGATGATCCCTATCACTAAAGATCAAGTAATAAAGTGTTCACCCTTAGTTGGCACCATTGCTAAGACTCGTCGTTTTGAAGCATCTCGTGATGATCGGATGTGATAGATTCTACGTGTGCATACAACGGGTGCAAGCCGGATTTGCACATGCGGAAACTAAGGTTATCTTGACGAGCCTAGCGTGTACAGACATGGTATCGGAACACGGAATACCGAAAGGTAGAGCATGAGTCATATAAATGATATGATGAACATGAAGATTGTTCGCCGATGAAACTACATCTTCTCTCGTGAAGATCGGACTTGGTGTAGTGGACTTGGTTCGTGTAATCACTAAGACAATTTGAGGGATGTTGTTTTGAGTGGGAGTTCATCTAGTTAGTTTAAGAATTAAATTTGAACTCAATTTATCATAAACTTAGTCTAAACTACTTGCAAATTGTTGTACATTATGGCGACCCCCTCCATCAATTTCAATGCGTTCCTAGAGAAAGAAAAGCTTAAGAACAATGGAAGCAATTTCACGGACTGGTTCCGTGGACTGAAGATCGTCCTCAGGGCTGGTCAGTTGACCTATGTGCTCGAAGCACCGCTAGGTGACCCACCTACAGAAGATGCCACCGATGACGTAAAGAATGTTTACGCCACTCGGAAAAATCATTACTCCATAGTTCAGTGTGCCATCCTATACGGTTTAGAAGCGGAGCTCCAGAAGCGTTTTGAGCACCACGACCCGTTCGAGATCATTAAGGAGCTCAGGCTAATTTTTTAGACTCGCGCGGCAATGGTGAGCTATGAGGCCTCCGAAAAGTTCTTTAACTGTAAGATGGAAGAGGGAAGCTCCGTTAGTGAGCACGTGCTCACCATGTCTGGGTACGCAAACAAGCTCCAAGAGTTGGGGATATCAATTCCTAATGAGTTAGGGATTCACCGTCTCCTCCAATCACTGCCACCAAGTTACAAGAACTTTGTGATGAACTACAACATGCACTGCATGAACAAGACGTTGCCTGAACTATCGTCCATGCTGAAAACTGCTGAAGTGGAGATCAAGAAGGAGCACCAAGTGTTGATGGTCAATAAGACCACCAATTTCAAGAGACAGGGCAAGCCTAAGAACAAGGGCAACTTCAAGAAGGACGGCAAGAAAGCTGCCGCACCTGCTAAGAAGCCCAAGGCTGGTCCCAAGCCTGAAACTGAGTGCTTCTACTGCAACGGTGCTGGTCACTGGAAGCGTAACTACCCTAAGTACCTGGCAGATCTGAAGAACGGCAACATCAAGAAGAAAGGTATATTTGATATATATGTTATAGATGTGTATCTTACTAGTAATCGTAGTAGTGCCTGGGTATTTGATACTGGTTCGGTTGCTCATATTTGTAACTCGAAACAGGAGCTGCGGAATAAACGAAGACTGGCAAGAGACGAGGTGATGATGCGCGTTGGAAATGGCTCCAAGGTTGATGTGATCGCCGTCGGCACGCTCCCTCTACATCTACCTTCGAGATTAGTTTTAAATTTGAATAATTGTTATTTGGTGCCTGCGTTAAGCATGAACATTATATCTGGATCCTGTTTATTGCGAGACGGTTACTCTTTTAAGTCCGAGAATAAAGGTTGTTCGATTTATATGAGTAATTCTTTTATGGTAATGCACCTGAGATGAATGGTTTATTCTTACTGAATCTCGATAGTAGTAATACACATGTTCACAACATAGATGCTAAACGGATAAAATTGAATGATAATTCTACATACATGTGGCACTGTCGTCTTGGTCACATTGGAGTGAAGCGTATGAAGAAACTCCATTCTGATGGACTTTTGAATCACTTGATTTTGAATCACTTGAAAGATGCGAAGCATGTCTAATGGGAAAAATGACTAAGACTCCATCTCTGGAATAATGGAGCGAGCTACAGACTTATTGGAAATAATACATACCGATGTGTGCGGTCCAATGAGTGTAGCATCGCGTGGTGGATATCGTTATGTTCTCACTTTCACGGATGACTTAAGTAGATATGGGTATGTCTACTTTATGAAATATAAGTCCGAAACTTTCGAGAAGTTTAAGGAATTTCAAAGTGAAGTGGAAAATCATCGTAACAAGAAGATTAAATTTCTGTGTTCTGACCGCGAAGGTGAATATCTAAGTTATGAGTTTGGCATGCATTTAAAGAAATGTGGAATACTTTCGCAGTTGACACCGCCGGGAACACCACAGCGTAATGGTGTGTCCGAACGTCGTAATCGAACTCTCTTAGATATGGTTCGGTCTATGATGTCTCTTACAGATTTACCGCTATCGTTTTGGGGCTATGCATTAGAGACAGCCGCATTCACTTTAAATAGGGCACCATCTAAATCCGTTGAAACGACACCGTACGAATTGTGGTTTGGAAAGAAACCTAAGTTGTCGTTCCTTAAAGTTTGGGGTTGCGAAGCATATGTAAAGAAGTTACAACCTGATAAGCTAGAACCCAAAGCGGAGAAATGCGTCTTCATAGGATACCCTAAAGAAACAATTGGGTATACCTTCTATCATAGATCCGAAGGCAAAGTTTTCGTTGCCAAGAATGGATCCTTTCTTGAGAAGGAGTTTCTCTCGAAGGAGGTGACTGGAAGGAAAGTAGAACTCGATGAGGTTATTGAACCTTCTCTCGGATTTGAGAGTAGCGCAGCACCGGAAGATGTTTTTGTGCCGCCTGCACTAATTGGAGAGGAAGCTAATGATGATGATCATGAAACTTCAAACGAAGTCACTGCTGAACCTCGCAGGTCAACGAGGGTTCGTACCACTCCTGATTGGTATGACTCTGCCTTGAACATCATGTTGGTGGACAACGCTGATGACCCTGCGATGTATGAAGAAGCTATGGTGAGCCCAGATTCCGATAAATGGCTAGAAGCCATGAAATCCAAAATGGGATCCATGTACGAAAACCAAGTGTGGACTTTGGTGGACTTACCGGATGGCCGTAAGGCTGTCGAGAACAAATGGATTTTCAAGAGAAAAACAGATGCTGATGGTAATGTTACCATCTATAAAGCTCGACTTGTCGCGAAAGGGTTCCGACAAATTCAAGGAGTTGACTATGATGAGACATTCTCACCAATAGCGAAGCTAAAGTCTGTGAGGATTTTGTTAGCAATTGCTGCACATTTCGATTATGAGATTTGGCAGATGGATGTCAAAACAGCGTTCCTTAATGGTGAAATTGAGGAAGAGTTGTATATGGTACAACCCAAGGTTTTGTCGATCCTAAAGATGCTGACAAGGTATGCAAACTTCAGCGCTCCATTTATGGACTGAAGCAAGCATCCTGGAGTTGGAATCAATGTTTTGATAAAGTAATCAAAAACTTTGGATTTATACAAACTTATGGAGAAGCTTGTATTTACAAGAAAGTGAGTGGGAGCTCTATAGCATTCCTAGTACTATATGTAGATGACATATTGTTGATTGGGAATGATATAGAACTTCTTAATAGCGTCAAAACCTATTTGAATAATAGTTTTTCAATGAAGGATCTTGGCGAAGCGGCATATATTCTAGGCATCAAGATTTATAGAGATAGATCAAGACGCCTAATAGCGCTTTCACAAAGTACATACTTAGACAAAGTTCTAAAGAAGTTTAGAATGGAAAATAGCAAGAAAGGGTTTGTGCCCATGTTGTCAGGTAAGACCTTGAGTAAGACTCAAAGTCCAGCTATGGCAGAAGATAGAGAGAAAATGAATAATATTCCCTATGCCTCGGCCATAGGTTCTATCATGTATGCCATGTTGTGTACAAGACCGGATATACACATGCTGTTAGTTTGACTAGCAGATATCAAAGTGATCCTGGAATGGAACACTGGACAGCGGTCAAGAATATCCTAAAGTACCTGAATAGGACTAAGGATATGGTTCTTTCTTATGGAGGTGATGAACAACTTGTTGTAAACAGTTACACCGATGCTAGTTGGAACACCTATCTGGATGACTCGAAGTCACAGTTCAATGGTGCTGCAGTGAGCTAGAGGAGTGCAAAGCAAAGCGTTGTGGCGAAATCTTCAACTGAATCAGAATACATAGCTGCTTCGGAGGCTGCACAAGAAGCCGTATGGATGAAGGAATTCATTACTGAACTTGGCGTGGTTCCTAGTGCGTTGGACCCGATGGCCATCTATTGTGACAACACAGGTGCCATAGCTAATGCACAGGAGCCAAGGTCACATAGCAAGCTGAAGCACATCAAGCTACGTTTCCACGCTATTCGCAAGTATGTCCGAGATGGTGACATAAAGATTTGCAAAGTACACACTGATCTGAATGTGGCAGATCCGTTGACTAAACCTCTCCCTAGGGCAAAGCATGACCAACACCAGAACGCCATGGGTGTTAGGTATATTACCATGTAATCTAGATTATTGACTCTAGTGCAAGTGGGAGACTGTTGGAGATATGCCCAAGAGGCAATAATAAAAGTGGTTATTATTATATCTTTGTGTTTATGATGAATGTTTACATCCCATGCTATAATTGTATTATTAGGAAACACTAATACATGTGTGTTCTGTAAACATAAAAGAGTCCCTAGTAAGCCTCTTGTTGAACTGGCTTGTTGATTAATTGATAATCATGGTTTCCTGATCATGGACATTGGATGTGATTAATAACAAGGTTATATCATTAGGAGAATGATGTGATGGACACACACCCATAGTAAGCGTAGCATAAGATCAAGTCATTAAGTTCATATTGCTATAAGCTTTCAAATACATAGTAACCTAATCCTTCGACTATGAGGTTATGTTAATCACCATCACCGGATGGATACTTTGATGACATCAAACACTGCTTCGTAACTGGGTGGTTATAAAGGTGTCATTGGGTATTCTGAAAGTATGTGTTGAAGCGCATGAACCAAGATTGGGATTTGTCCATCCATATGACGGATAGATATGCTCTGGGCCCTCTCGGTGGAATGTCATCTAGTTAGCTTGCAAGCATGTGACTGGGTCACAAGGGATGACATATCACAGAACGAGTAAAGAGTACTTATCAGTAACGAGGTAGAACTAGGTATGGAGATACCGACGATCAAACTTCGGATGAGTATAGTATCGCGAGACAAAGGGAATTGGTTTCGTATGTCAATGGTTCTATCGATCACGAAGTCATCGTTGAGTATGTGGGAGCCATTATGGATCTCCAGGTCCCGCTGATGGTTATTGATAGGAGATATGTCTCTGTCATGTCTACATATTCACGAACCGTAGGGTGACACACTTAAGGTTCGAAGTTGTTTTTAGTAGATATGGAATGTGCGTTAGAGACCGAATGATGTTCGGAGTCTCGGATTGGATCCGGGACATCACGAGGAGATCCGGAATTGTCCGGAGAATAAGATTCATATATTGGGGATCATTTTCTGAGTTAGGAAATGTTCCGGAGTATTTGTATGAGGTTTCTAGAAGGTTTCGGAATGTTCCGGAAGGTTCTGGAAGATTTCTTGGAGTTTGCTTGAAAACCAAGAAAGGATCAAGGAGTCCTTGTGGGTAAGACAAGGATTCGTGGGGGGGGAGGACTCCTCTCCCCACCTCCCAATCCGCCAGCCATAGGAGGGAGGGGAGTCCTACAAGGACTCCCCCTCCCATGGCGCCTCCCCCCTTTAAATAGAGGGGTGGGGGCGCCACCTCCAAGTCCCCCTCTACTACTCCAAATCTCCGCCGCCTCTCTCCTCCTCCTTTCTTCTGCACAGGCATAGGCGAAGCCCTGCAGAATTCTCTACTCCACCACCACCACCACGCCGTCGTGCTGCTGGGAATCCGTGGAGAAGATCTACTACCTCCGCTGCTCGCTGGAACAAGGAGAGGAAGGTCTACTTCGACTCCGCACGTGTGACCGATTGCGAAAGCGCTGCCGGAATGCGGCGCCGGAAGGATCGTCCAGACGATCTTGAGATCGGCAAGTGATCGACCACATCAACCACGAGATCCAATCTCGTAACGCTTTCGGGTCTACAAGGGTTAGTACCGATCTATCTCGTTGCACATGTCTAATAGATTAGATCTTGGCTTTTTTCTAGATTAGATCTGAGTTTTGTTCGTTCTTGCGGTAGAAATTTTTTGTTTTCCATGCTACGAACCCATCACTACCATGGTCCAAAGTTGGTTTTCATACATGGATCCTATTTCAGATTTCATGGCTTCTAGCCATTTTTGAGAATCAGCACTTTCCATAGATTCTTTGTGTTTGCAGCTTCTTCTTGTTCATTCATAATGACAGCCATCACAAGACTACTGTACCAATCAGGAGTGACACGAATTCTTGTAGACTTGTGAACCAAATGAGTTTTGATGTGCTTGTATTGATCATTATCATTTGATTCCTCTTCCATGTTGGAGGGCAGTTTTGGAACAACTTCCGCTGCGCTACTCGGAATCTGGAGAGAAGGATCAACAATCTCATCTAGTTCAATTTTTCTTCCACTAACTCTTTTAGCGAGAAACTCTTTCTCTAGAAAGGTGTCGTTCTTCGCGACAAATGTGTTTCCTTTGGCCTGGTTGTAGAAGGTATACCCAATAGTCTCCCTTGGGTATCCTACAAAGATACATTTTTCCGCCTGGGGTTCAAGTTTGTTAGGCTGTAGTTTCTTAACGTAAGCCTCACATCCCCAAACTTTCAGAAATGATAACTTTGGCTTCTTGTCATACCATATCTCATATGGGGTTGTCTCCACGAATTTGGATGGTGCTCGGTTTAGAATAAAAGCGGTAGTTTCTAATGCATATCCCCAAAATGATACAGACAAATCAGTCAAAGACATCATGGACTGTACACTATCTAATAGAGTACCGTTACGCCATTCCGACACACCATTACGCTATGGTGTTCTGGCTGGCATAAGCTGTGGTCTGATCCCATAGTCCTTTGGGTGTATGTTAAACTCATAACTCAAATACTCGCCTCCCCTATCGGATCGAAGATGCTTGATTCTGTTGTTAAGTTGATTCTCTACTTCCTTCTGAAATTTCTTAAACTTTTCAAAGGTTTTAGATTTGTGTTTCATTAAGTAGATATATCCATATCTACTCAAATCGTCCGTAAAGGTAACAAAATAATGATAACCATTGCGTGTTGCGGTGCTCATTGGTTCGCACACATCCGTATGTATGAATCCCAGTAGGTCCGCGACCCTCTCCGTTGTGCCAGAGAAGGGTGTCCTAGTCATCTTGCCCATGAGGCATGGCTCGCATGTACCAAGAGATTCAAAATCCAATTATTCAAGAAGTCCATCTGAATGAAGCTTCTTCATGTGCTTTACGCCAATGTGACCAAGATGTCAATGCCACATGAGCATGGAATTATCATCATTATGCTTACAACGTTTAGCATCAATATTATGGATGTGATTATTGCAATCAAGATCCAGTAAGAATAAACCATTACACATAGGCGCATGAACATAGAAAACATCATTCATATAAATAGAACAACCATTTGTTCTAGATTTAAACGAATAATGATATTGCAACAAGAAAGATCCACTCACAATATTCATACTTAATGCAGGCACATAGTAGCACTTATTAGAAACCAAAATCAATCCTGATGGCAGACATAGAGGTAAAGTGCCAACGGCCACCACATTGACCTTCGTGCCGTTGCCGACGCGCATCGTCACCTCGTCCTTCCCCAGCCGCCCAATACTCTACAACTCTTGCTGAGAGTTACAAATGTGAGCAACAGAACGGGTATCAAATACCCAGGTGTTACTCCTGGCGCTAGTAAGGAACACATCATGTATATCACATATACCTTTGTCTTTGGTGGCTATCTTGCCGGCTTTCTTGTCTTCAAGGTACTTGGGGGCAGTTGTGCTTCTAGTGCCCATCCCCTTTGAAGTAGTAGCACGTGGTGTCGGGCCTAGGGCCGGGCCTAGTAGCCTTAGAGGTGTTGACAACTGGTTTTCCATCCTTCTTAGGCTTCTTAGGCTTGCCTTTTCCCTTTTGCCCTGGTTTCTTAAAATTGGTGGTCTTCTTGACCATCAACACCGTGTGCTCCTTCTTGATCTCTACCTCAGCAGTTTTCAGCATGGTGAACACCTCAGCAAGGGACTTAGTCATACCTTGGATGTTGTAGTTCATCACAAAACTCTCGTAGCTAGGGGCAACGAGTGCAACACCATATCAATCACGAGCTCCTCTGGGATTTTGCAATCCAGGGCATTCAAGCACTTAATGTAGCCAGACATTTTGACTACTTGCTCACTAATACTGATGTGCTCTTCCATGTTAGCGGAGAAGAAGACCACCAATTTTAAGTGTTTAGACCATGTTGATAATAAAGAGTTCAAGTTTTAATTTTATGCTACTAAACTAAAACAAAAGGAACTCCCACTCAAACAAACATCCCTCTATTCATTTTAGTGATCACGTGACCCCAATCCGCTACTCCACCCCCAATCGTCATGGCCGACAAAATAGTTTCAAAGGTAGACATTCTCATTCTCAATCACATCCTATGTGATTCATGCTCGACCTTTCAGTCTCTTGTATTCCGAGGCCATGTCTACACATGCTAGGATCGCCAATTCTAACTTGTGTGTATCCGCAGTGCAACATGGCTTACACCCATCGTATGCGAACGCAGATATGTCTAACACTCGATCATCACGGCCTACCTCATAACATAGAACTTTCTTGGTGGTGCACACACAAGGGGAATAATATAACTAGAATTCTACGAGGGATTATCTTATTACGCTACCGTCGTATATTCTAATCATACTAGCATAATAAGGTGCAAAAGGAATACTTCAAAAGTATAGTGCCATGCCGTGGTTTCAACATCTTGATCACCATCGAGAGCTCCAATAAAAAGTTTCACAAACTTGTCATTGCCATGTCACAACACATGCCCCTATGCAAAATCAAGATAGACGCCTCTACTTTATATATTGCAAGTTTTACGCTGCCTTAGGGCTTTCGTGGTAGAACCCCTTTCCACCTACAAATGTAGAGCCACAACATGGATTCAATGATTACTGTTTTACTTCCCTTCTTAGGGCCCTCCAATTTTGATGCCATATCAACTACTGTAGAGAGACAAACATCCCCCAAAGCTACTTAATTGTGGACCAGTCTCGTGAATGACCACGTAAGGTAAGTTGGTGGCGCTTCATCAACAGTGCTGCGATATGAACAAGAACATAAAACAGGGTAGCAACTAGAAAATCAACGGCCACATATTTCTATGTGTTCTATCGGTACGACATGGCTGCCCATAGACCCGCTATGGTACCACTATAGGGTTCCATAGCATAAAACAAAAAATTCTAACTGTGCGAACACTAATACCAGGATCTATACTATGTAGACATAAGTAACGGAAAAAGTAAGACGGTATTCATACCCTTGAATACCGACGAATGCCTTATGCGGGAAGGCGTATGTCGATGAAGACGAGAAGCTCCAAGCACCCCAAGTGTGGTGCCTCCAAAGTACTACACACGTCCAGTGTAGGCAGCGTCTCCCGGGCTCCGATCCAGCCGAGCAACCGAAGAGGAAGATGGTGGACCGAAGATCACAAGATGGTAGTGTGAAAGTGGAGAACTCAAAACCCTCAAGATCCTCTCCAATATTATGGAGAAATCCTCAAAGTAAATGAGAGAGAGAGAAGAGAGAATGGGATGATTCCAAGGGGAGGGGATGACCCCCTATATATAGTGGGAGGGGAGGTGCACCACCCAAGGGGCAGGCGGTGTGCGATTAACACCCATAGTCGCCGGCCTTAGGTGGGACCCACATGGGTGGCCCACCAATCCCTGGCCGGCTGGCCCTCCTCCCTAGGTGCCTTGCCCCTTTGGGCCTGCCCTCTAGGTGAGGCCCATTAGCAATGGGCTGCCTAATAAAAATAAAATAAAATATATATTTCAATATTAATTCAACCAATTAATATAAAATACAGATATTATTATATTCCTTCACTCCGGAACTCCTTCAGGACCACCCGATCAACATCAGATATCACCTGAAACTATTCTGGTTTCTCTCTCTATTTCTCGTATGATACCGCATCTATCCCTATGCTACCCCACCCTTAAGCATGACATCCTTCGGTTTGGGAACACTCCGGACATGATTGAGACCTCTCTCATATCAATGCTCATCAGCGGGACCTGGATGCCCATGCCGACCCCCATGCATTCCATGGATCTTATCGCTCGAACCGTAAAAGTAATTTACCATTACCTTTGCCATTGATACCTAATTCACCCGAGACTTGATCTACGGTATCTCCATACCTTTGTTCGGTCTCGTTACTAGTGAACTTGTTTACTCGTTTCCATGTCGTTGCATTCCGTGACCAAGTCACATGCTGGCAAGCTTCATTAATGCAACGTCACCGAGATGGACACATGTATCTATCTGTTACATGGATTTGGGAAATCCTGGTGTTGATATGTACTCCTCACACGCCCCTTTGGGAAACCCGAGTACCACCTTTTTGATCACCCTTTCACGAGATGATACTTGATACCATCTAAGCTCCCTCTAGAATGTTGATTTGCATTATCTCACAGCCTAAGGATTAGGTTGCGAGGTTTCCTTTGTTTATCAACAATGGTGAACTTTTGTAACTAGATCTCATTATGATACAACTGTCAGATGTTTGTCTATCAGATCATTCAACCAATGACATGACCTCATTGTCAATTGGCATAAATGCCCATGATCTTGAAACCCTAGATCATCCTCATGACCAATGAGTTAGTTTGCTAGAGGTAACTAGAGACACAGTTTGTTTACATACCACACGTGTATTAACGTTTCGTATTAATACAGTTATAGCACAGTTTGAAACGTATTATGAATATATAAGTGACATGGGTATACCCTACAGGTACTCGAGTATGGTATATACGGCCCGGATACGGCAGACGCCCACGGCGTTGCCATGGCCCAATGCAGAATTCGGGTGACCCAAGGACTCTTCGATTGCTTGTGTGACAAGAAGAAGGTTAAGATAGAAAGTTCAAAGGACAAACCCAAATCTGTAACCGACTCGACCTGCTACTTGAGACCTAGCCTATCTATATAAAGTCTAGGAGGGGGCGGCAAGGAGGACGATGACAACCCTAGTTTCCACAACTCTCGCCAGATTGCATTTGTGCGCCCCTGTAATCTTCGATTCCTTCGTTAATCCAAGAGCAAACAAGCAGGAGTGGGGACCTCTACGAGGCCTAAACCTGGGTAAATCTTGCGTCCCTGTGTGCTTGTTTGCTAGCCGATTGATGCCTCCAGCGCTCCCTCCTTCTCCAAAATCCAAGTCCATAACAATGGGCATTGACGAGTTAAACCCTCGTCGATTGGCGCCATCTATGGGAACTGGGAGTGCTGATGTCACGACTTCTTTGGCACCATCAACTGCGATCTACAACTCCGCAACAACGGAGATTCGCCAGCGCTTCGGCGCGTTCGACTTCACCGTCCACACGCCGGCCACTCGCCCGACTTTTGGGTCCGTGGGCGATGGAAATAGTCTGGCGATTGGGAGTTTCTGCTTCCAGGTTGGCCAACTGGGCACGCTTCGCATGCCTAATCAGCCAACGACACCCGCAATTTCTCCAGCATCGTGGTTCCCACCACCAATTAGGACCCTCATCGAGCTCAACACCTCAGCAACAGCTGGGAGTACGGATAGCGACAGTAGTCACGGATCCGATCTGGGTGACCTAGCCATAGAAGAAGGAGCCTACGGCTCCGGATCTGAAAGTTGCGGGAGCAATAGCTTCCCTAACCACTTCATGTGTGCCATCATCAACATGGGCGACACCGCCGCTAATCGCGAAAACACTAGCACCGGATCTGGCACCGGACCGCCCAACGGCAGTACGCCCAATGGCGACATACCAGTCGCAAATGGCGGCCCCACCAACAGTGGTAATGGTGCGCCCGTTAACAACTGGATGAGGGCAGAACCGGCACTCATGGCGAATGAGAACACCAGCGAGCGCATGCAGATCCACCTCAATGACAATGAGTGGGCCCGCTGTCGTGAAGCTCTGCGGGGAAATCCTCTACCCCCAACACATCACAGGACATGCTGATGGGCTACCATTGGCTGCTAAAGGAGGAATTCAAGCGCCAGCAACAGGCGATCACGCAACTCGAAGCGCGCAGAAAGGCGGCGGATGAGTCGAGTCTTCGACGAGCTGGGCTCTCATCCCACGGAGGATCCTCCTCCAAAGGCAACGAGTATGTTGCCAACAAGAGGCGATCTCGACTGGCTCACCTCACCGAGCAAGAACGCATAGAGGCTGCAAAAGTCCTCGACTTCAGCTCTATGATAGTGGATACACAGGGCAACGTGCTCCCAGAAACACCGCAAGCCGCGGTGACAACAGCTACTATGTACCTCCTCAAAAACTAGCCTCTGGCTAGAGATCCGCGAGCTGCCATGCACCGATCTACAATCGCGGGCCTGGGGCTAATCAAGGCCGCCCTCGACAAAGAACCAACACCAGAGCCGAAGAAAAGCAAGGCTCTGGAAAAGTACTACTCGTACTCGTCCAGTGACCACAATCACGATCTGTCACGGCGACGTTGCTCACGGCGGCATGACCGCGACTACGACGCGCGCGATGACCTCACGCAGTGCAAAGTCGACAAGATGTGGGTGAGGTGCGCTTGTTCGACTGACTCGGAAGAAGACGAGACTAAGCTCTGCGGCGCCAAATGCTTCAGTAGGGCCATTAGGCAGAAGCGAATGCCTAAGGGGTTCAAGCTCCCGTCGAAGAATCCAAAATTTGACGGCCTGCAGGACCCTAAAATCTGGTCGGAGGACCACATCTCCTCTATCAGGCTTCATGGCGGGAGTCGAAATAGCTACAGGGCCCCGCTCGCGCATGGCTCAACAACCTCCCACGCGGATCCATTCGTAGCTAGGAAGAGCTGGTCTACAGCTTTGTGCGCAACTTCAAGGGCACTTACAAAAGGCCTACATCAATCAAAGAACTGAGAAGCTGCCAGCAAAGATCTAGCGAATCACTACGCTCGTACATCTAGAGGTGGTCCATCATCAAGAACTCCGCAAAAAACATCTTGGGGACCGTGCAATCGACGCATTCGACATCGGCGTTCGCCGTATAGAGCTCAGGGAGGAGCTAGGCCGCTCGAAGCCCAAAACGATCGACCACCTGATGGAAATCGTGAATCGGTGGCCTGATAGAGAAGATTCGGTGAAAACCCGTACCTACTCCGATGACGACGATGACCTTGGGCGCAGACGCGACCGCCAAGGCAAACGCCAGATGCGCCTCTACAATGATCGCGATGAAGGCAATATGGTCGCAACCGGCTACGCTGGCAAACACGACGACAAGCGCAATAGCGGATATCGTAGTGGTGGATATCGTGATAGCGGAAAAACCACGCAAGTGTGGCAACGCCGCACTCGCGAAGAGGCACCCGCAACATCTATCGAGGACATACTGTTTGGACCATGCAATGTGCACTTCTATATCGACAAGCACGACGGCAAGAAGAAATCCAGCCACCTTCTCAAGGACTACCGCGAGTTCCTCAAACTCCACGAAGGCCTGGCTCGGATGAATCGCAACGCGGTCAACTCCATGCCATGGGCCTGCGCCATCGCGAGTGCCATGGTAGCACCAACAGACTGCTGGGAGTTCTTGAAGTCCATGGGAATACCCCCGACAAGGGATTCCACTAGGTCCTCAAGGTTATCAATCAGCTCAGCCTTGGGAGTTAGATCTTCTGGGATGCAACTGAGCACACCCTTGGCCTTCGTCAACATCCCCTGAAGGGAAGCGTTGCGGTCCTCGACTATGGCCATCAAACCAGCCAACGGATCTTCACGACGAATGGACTAGGCGTCGAAGCTCCAGCCACCAGCATCTGCATACATAAGGTGTTAGCACAGCAATACGACATCAAAATAAAGAGCAACACAAATCCAGCTGAAAAAATACATGAGAGGGACTTGGCAATCGAGAAAAGTTGTTCTTCGAACAACTTCTCCCTTTCAGCAGTGGAAGCGCGCAAATCCTCTTCGCGCTTTCGCGACTCCTCTAGAGCTGCGATTGCTTGATGCATTACAAATGTATCTATAATTTTTGATGTTCCATGCTTGGTTTTATCCACTTTCTTGTGTTTTGTCCATACTTTGGAGTACTTTTCATATGATTTCCTGGACTAACCAATTAACAAGAGCCATAGTGCTAGCTGCCTGTTTTCTGCTGTTTTTAGCTCTATTAAAGTCAGAAAATGAATATTCTCGGAATTGGACAGGACAAAAGCCAAAGTACCTATTTTTCCGGAAGTCATCAGATGCCAGAATACGAGACGGAGACGGGCTGGGGGCCGGCCACACCACCTGGCCGCGCGGCTAGGCCTGGCCTGCGCCAGGGGGTGGTCTGGCCGACCCCAACACCCCCTCGGCCTCTCCTTCCGCCTATAAGATGCCCTCGGGACGAAAACCCTAAGTACCCGATCAAAAATCCACGAAAGAGTCTATAGCCGCCGTCATCTCCATACGTAGATCGAGAGGGATCTGAAGCTCTTCCCGGCACCCTGTCGGAGAGGGGAATTCACCCTAGAGGCCTTCTTCATCACCATGCAAGCCTCCGGTGTGATGCGTGAGTAATTCATCCTTGGACTACGGATCCATGTAGTAGCTACATGGCTAGTTCTCCTCCTTTGTGCTTTCATGTCTAGATCTTGTGAGCTCCGTTCATGAACAAGATCATCTATTTGTAATTCTGCATGTTGTGTTTACGGGGATCCGATGGATATTGAGCTGCTATTTCAGATTGATTATTGATTCTATCATGTCTTTGTTATTTGTGATCTTGCATGCTTTCCGTTGTTAGTAGCTATCTTGGCCAAGTACATGCTAGCAACTCCAAGAGCTAGTATTTATGCTCAATAGTGGGTTCATGCCTCTGGTAATCTAGGGAAGTGACAGAAATCTCTAAGGTACTAGATGTGCTGTTGCTACTAGGGAGAAAACAACAATCCTTTGTTCATAGAACAATCATATTGCTTACATTACACACAATTCGTAAAGCAATAATCTGTTGCTTGCAACTTAATACTGGAGGGGGTTCGGATGATAACCTGAAGTTTGATTATTAGTCATAGATGCAGTTGGATGGCGGTCTATGTATAATGTTGTAATGCCCAATCAAGTTCCAAAGGAGTCAAGATGATTATTATATGCAAGTATTGCTTTCTCGATGTTTGTCAATTGCCCCGCTGTAATTTGTTCACCCAGCATGTTATCTATCTTAAGGACAGCCACCTCTAGTGAACTATGGATCCCGGTCCTTTCTTTTACATACAATCTACAAACCGTTTACTGCTTTGTGTTTACTTTCTGCAAACTATTACTTCCTTCCATTCGATACGTTTAATCCTTTGTTTTCAGCAAAACACGGTGAGATTGACAACCTCATCGCAAGTTGGGGACAAAGTTCTGTGGTTGTGTTGTGCAGGTCTCCATGTTGCTACTAGCACCAGTAGTGCGCCCTGCCAAGGCTCAGCTAGCAACACCTTTGGGGTGTTTCCTTGCTCCTACTGTTGATTAAACCTTGGTTTCATAACTGAGGGAAACTTGCTGCTGTCCTCATCATACCTTCCTCTTGGGGTTCCCAACAAGCTCTAATCAACACCGAGCCATCAAGCATTTTTCTGGCGCCATTGCCGGGGAGTCAAGGACATCTTCACAAGGGGAGTCCCTCATAACCAATCTCTTTACTTTGTTTTTTTTCTTAGTTTCTTTTTGTTTTGTTTGCTTGCTTTGTTATCAAAAACACAAAAAAAAATAGTTTTACTAGTTTGCTTTCTTATTTGAAAACACAAAAAAATGACTACTCTTGAAAACACTAAGTTGTGTGACTTCACTAGCACCAACAACAATGATTTTATGAGCACACCTATTGCTCCACCTGTGCCTGAAGATACTTTCTTTGAGATAAAACCTGCTTTGCTCAATCTTGTTATGAGAGAACAATTTTCTGGTATTGGTAATGAAGATGCTGCTGCCCATCTAAATAACTTTGTTGAACTTTGTGGGATGCAAAAGCATAGGGATATAGATTGTAATATTATTAAGCTGAAATTGTTTCCTTTCTCTTTGAGAGGAAAAGCTAAAGAATGGTTGAATTCCTTAACTAAGAATAGTATTGATTCTTGGACTAAGTGCAAAGATGCTTTTAATGGAAAATACTATCCTCCTGCTAAGATTATATCTATGAGAAGTGAAATAATGAACTTTAAACAATCTGATAATGAGCATGTTGCTCAAGCTTGGGAAAGAATGAAATCTTTGGTAAAGAATTGTCCCACTCATGGACTGACTGCTTGGATGATCATCCAAACTTTTTATGCAGGATTGAATTATTCTTCAAGGAACCTATTGGATTCTACTGCTGGAGGTACCTTTATGACCATTACTTTGGGTGCTGCAACAAAACTTCTGGACAATATGATGGTTAATTATTCTGAATGGCATAAAGAGAGAGATCCACAAGGTAAGAAGGTAAATTCTGTTGAGGAAACTTCCTCCTTGAGTGATAAGATTGATATTATTATGTCTATGCTTGTTAATGGGAAAACCCATATTGATCCAAATAATGTTCCTTTAGCTTCTTTGGTTGCTCAAGAAGAGCAAGTTGATGTGAACTTCATAAGAAATAACAATTTTGGCAATAATGCTTATAGGAATAATTTTGGTAACAACAATTATAAGCCATATCCTCCCAACAATGGTAATGCTTATGGAAATTCTTACAACAATAATAGGAGTGCACCCTTTGAACTTGAAGTTATGCTCAAAGACTTTATTAGTAAGCAAACTGCTTTCAATAAAACTATTGAGGAAAAACTCTCTAATGCTGAAAGAAATATAACATCTTTGGTTGAATCTCAATCTTCTTTGAATAAAATGGCTACTAAACCTAAAACTAATGATAATCCCTTTGCAGCTACTAATGCCATACAAGTAAGAATTGATGAAAATGTTAGACTATTAGCTGAATTACATGCTAAGTGGGAAAGAGAAGATGAAATTTCTAGAAACATTAGTGTTTCTACTATTACCACCACTAGTGTTGAGGCTAGTAGTAGTTATACTACTTTAGATGATAATTTTGATTTTGATCTTGATGGTTGCAATATGTCTAAAGTTATTAAGTTCCTACAAAATCTTGCAAAAAGTCCTAATACTAGTGCTATGAACATGGCCTTTACAAAACACATTACTGATGCTCTCATAAAGATTAAAGAAGAAAAGATGAAACAGAAAGCTTCTATTCCTATAAAACAAGAACATGGTTGGGAACCCAACATTAATATGAAAGTGAATGACTTTGATTTCAAAGCTTTATGTGATCTTGATAGTAGTGTTTCTATTATGCCTAGAAGGATTTATGATATGCTTGATTTGCGTCCACTTGAAGATTGTTATTTGAATGTCCCACTTGATGATAATGCTAAAATGAAATTCATAGGGAGTCTTAGTGATGTTATTATTATGGTTAAGAATGCTTATGTCCCCGTTGATTTCTATGTTTTGGATGTTGAATGCAAAGCTTCTTGTCCTATTACTTTGGAAAGACATTTTCTTAGAACTGTTGGTGCCATTATTGATATGAAAGAAGGCACCATTAAATATGAACTCCCAGTCAAGATAGGTATAGAACACTTCATTAAGAATAGAGAGAAGATTTCTTTTGCTTCTCCTATGAAAACAAAATTTGGTTTTAATGCTTCTTCATTTGAGAACACTTGATTCTTTCTTGCTTCTTATGCCTAACTTAAAGGCGTTAAAGAAAAGTACTTATTGGGAGATAACCCAAAAGTTTTAAATGATTCTTGGAAGTTATTACCTCTGTAATAACCGCTCCTTATCCATTTTATTTGCTTTTTGTGCCAAGAGTAACCTCTAATGAGAGAGAAGTAATGATTGGGAAAGTTGCTGTTCCGAAACAGATTTATGTGCTTCACCGTAAACATTCGTGTAAAATCTCTGAACGTCTTTTTGAGGCATAAATTTTTGTGCTTATGCCCCAGGTTGTCATCTAAGTTTTGTTAGTTCATCACTTTTTTATTTGAGCAACAGAAGGTCTTCGAAAAAATTCTTCTTTACCTGCTGGTCTGTTTTGACAGATTTCTGCCATTTTCTGGATTTGCTTCTTGTTGGTTCCTTTTTTAGTTCTTTTGGGGAATTGAGCTTTTTGAGGGAAGTGCTACAGTATCTAGTGTTCTAATGGAAGTTTATTTGGTGTTGGAACTGAACCTTAAGGCCTTTTATCTTGAGTATACTAATGTTGCTAATAAAGATTGTGTGAAGTTTTGTATGAAGGAAAAATTTCAGGTGTATGGAAGGAATGAGTAATGAGATGAAGGATGGACTAAAGCTCAAGCTTGGGGATGCCACGCATGTCACCCCAATAAATATACAAAAATTACAAGTGTCAAAGCTTGGGGATGCCCAAGGCATCCCCTTCTTCATCAATAAAAATCCCAGGTTTCTTCCAAACGCTTCATTTTTATTGTTTCATGCACAGTTGTGTTATTCTTGGAGCGTCTTCTTTTTCGTTTTCATTTTGGTTTTTTGTTTGCTTTTGTATTCTTAGTTTTCTGAATAAATTGGTTGAACCCCCTATTTCATACATTGGTTTGCAAATAGTTTGGTTTAGTTTGGAAAATAGTAGGAAAGTTCATGCTTATGTGGTAAAAAGAGCTCGTTTTTGACTGTGGCCTATGCTTTGTCATGCCATGCTTGATATTTTTTTGGCTTTATGCTTAGTATTCTTTGTTGTAGCATGACTTGTTATAAAAAAATGAGATTGCTTAATGTGCCTTGGATGAATCATGCGTTGTTTTAGCATATTAAAGCATAGTATAGTGGTATTCTCCTTTGATGCTTTATTTGGGTTGACTTGGCGCATGCTCACACCATGTTATGACTATCCCAAGTCACCATAGCCTTTATGATCCTTTAGGTTTCAACTTGTAATATCACTTTATGCTTTTATCAATGATGTTTTGTCGCTCTGCATGATTATGGCCATTATTGCTCTCTTAGTTTGTCGCTCCCAGTCTTTTGCTAGCCTCCACAACCAAGTATGAGTTCCACTCATGCATCCAACTCCTTAAACCAAGTTATTCCAAAGATTCCACCATACCTACCTACTAGCTTATGCTATTCCAACTATATTCATGCTTTTGTTTACCTTCCGAATTAAACTTGTTATGAGAAAACTAGTGATTAAAGCTCTCACGAACTTGATGGCACACTTTACTTTTCTTGCCCTTTATAAACTTGAACCATTGTGTCATCTATGTTGTATATGCTTGCACTTATTTGTTGGGAATTAGCAGAACCATGTTGTCATGGGGAACGCTTTCAACATTGCACTTGGTACTTTGTACCTAGTTGATATCATGCTCTTTTGTATATGGATGTCGTCGGTGTGAAATGAAAGGGGAGCTTGTAAGTCCATGGAGTTATGTATATGTGTTAGAGAAACGCCTGGGCTGCTGGTCTAATCCATGCTGACATGGTGGAAACCTGCAGCGTAACCATAATGAGCTGTCTATGAAGCATTCTTCTTATAAAAATAAAGAGTCCTATATTGAGAAAAAGGAGAAAAGAGAAAAAAATGAGATTATGAAAAGAGGAAAGAGAGAAAAAAGCACCATATTCCCATGGTAAATAAGAAGATTGCTGAGATGCTCGTTGTCTACTTGCCTTGTCATTTTGATATGGGGATTCTTTTGTATCATCGGGCAAGGGGTACCCCGTTGGCGGTTCTCTATGATACACATGTACTTACAATGACAAGAACTTACCGGTGACTAAATTTGAGTAGCATGAGGAGCGGCCCTCGTATACAAGGGACATGAGATTTCTAACTTATACTTCATCAAGCATGTACACCATAGTTTGTTCACTTTAACCTTAATCACTTCAAGATGCTTATGATAGGGGCAATGAGAGCTGAAAGCTATAAGTACCATAATTTTTGGAAGCTCTTTATGAGACTTGAATCCCTACTTCCTTCTATGAAGGACCTTTCTTCCACCATTATATTGAGTCTCCACCTTCTACCTTTATGCACCTACTTTGAGAGCATAGTGGCCATTCTTAGTTCTATGTGCATTGTCCCAAGACTAGTTGATTGATGCATAACTTCATATTGCTTGTTTTAAACTATTTGTATCTAGTCACTCTTATGAACTTCAAAGGTGTCCTATGCATTTATATTGGCTACTCTATGAGGGACAAGCTGAATACCATTATGCTATGTTTTCTTTATGTGAAACAAACAAACGTCTTGCAAAGCATTGTTATTCATGAATCTTTTGTTTGTGCCTTTTCATGTTGCATCATAGTTTCTTTGTCTTATTGCTAGAACTTTGTCTTTCATGTTATGATTGAAGTACTATGATCCCAGCTTTGAATGTTTTACAAATACTTTGATCAAGTCTTTGATGGTGCATGTCACCTCAAAAATTATTGTTTCTTTTTATCACTTACCTACTCGAGGACGAGCAAGAGTTAAGCTTGGGGATGTTGATACATTGCAAATGTATCTATAATTTTTGATGTTCCATGCTTGGTTTTACCCACTTTCTTGTGTTTTGTCCATACTTTGGAGTACTTTTCATATGATTTCTTGGACTAACCTATTAACAAGAGCCACAGTGTCAGCTGCCTGTTTTCTGCTGTTTTTGGTTCCAGGAAAGTTAGAAAATGAATATTCTCGGAATTGGACGGGACAAATGCCAAAGTGCCTATTTTTCTGGAAGCCATCAGATGCCAGAATATGAGACAGAGAAGGGCTGGGGGCCGGCTACACCACTTGGCCCGCGCCAGGGGGTGGTTTGGCCAACCCCAGCACCCCATGGCCTCTCCTTCCGCCTATAAGATGCCCTCGGGACGAAAACCCTAAGTACCCGATCAAAAATCCACGAAAGAGTTTGTAGCCACGGTCATCTCCATCCCTAGATCGGGAGGGATCTGAAGCTCTTCCCGGCACCCTGCCGGAGAGGGGAATTCACCCTGGAGGCCTTCTTCATCACCATGCAAGCCTCCGGTGTGATGCGTGAGTTGTTCATCCTTGGACTATGGATCCATGTAGTAGCTAGATGGCTGGTTCTCCTCCTTTGTGCTTTCATGTCTAGATCTTGTGAGCTCCGTTCATGATCAAGATCATCTATTTGTAATTCTGCATGTTGTGTTTGCGGGGATCCGATGGATATTGAGATGCTATTTCAGATTGATTATTGATTCTATCATGTCTTTGTTATTTGTGATCTTGCATGCTTTCCGTTGTTAGTAGCTATCTTGGCCAAGTAGATGCTAGCAACTCCAAGAGTTAGTATTTATGCTCGATAGTGGGTTCATGCCTTTGGTAATCTGGGGAAGTGACAGAAATCTCTAAGGTACTAGATGTGCTTTCGCTACTAGGGAGAAAACAACAATCCTTTGTTCATAGAACAATCGTATTGTTTACCATACATGCAATTCGTAAAGCAATAATCTGTTGCTTGCAACGTAATACTGGAGGGGGTTTGGATGATAACCTGAAGTTTGATTATTAGTGATAGATGAAGTTGGATGGCGGTCTATGTATAATGTTGTAATGCCCAATCAAGTTCCAAAGGAGTCAAGATGATTAGTATATGCATGTATTGCTTTCTCGATGTTTGTCAATTGCCCTACTGTAATTTGTTCACCCAACATGTTATCTATCTTAAGGAGAGCCACCTCTAGCGAACTATGGATCCTGGTCCTTTATTTTACATACAATGTACAAACTGTTTACTGCTTTGTGTTTACTTTCTGCAAACTATTACTTCCTTCCATTCGATACGTTTAATCCTTTGTTTTCAGCAAAACACGGTGAGATTGACAACCTCATTGCAAGTTGGGGACAAAGTTCTGTGGTTGTGCTGTGCAGGTCTCCACGTTGCTACTAGCACCCGTAGTGCGCCCTGCCAAGGCTCAGCTAGCAACACCTTTGGGGTGTTTCCTTGCTCCTACTAGTTCGATTAAACCTTGGTTTCATAACTGAGGGAAACTTGGTACTGTGCTCATCATACCTTCCTCTTGGGGTTCCCAACGAGCTCTACATCAACACCGAGCCATCACTGCTTTGTCGTGATTCTTCGCTGCCGCGGCAAGCTCCTTCTCGAGAGAAGCGGTACGGTGAAGAAGATCATTGTGCTCAACTACAAAGCAAAAGGTCTATGAACAATTGAATTTATAAATTTCATGAAGACAAAGATGAAGCCAAAACTAACCTTCGATGACACGATGGCGATTGTCCAGCAGAGGGTGCTGTCGACCCATGACAAGGACTTGCTCCGCTAGGCGAACAGCTTCCTTCACAATGAGGTGCATCAAAAGAAAAACAAAAGGTTCAGCGGCAACACAACGTATAAATTCGACTGCCAAAACCATCAAAAAGGATGCTTACGTGATCCTCCATGGACTCCGAAGATGACTGTTTCGGAGTCGTCCAGGCAACCATCTGGTGTTCCCCAGCATGCGAGGAACTCGAAGAATTGTGCCTGGAGTGGGCCACCACTAGAGGAGAAGGAGACCGCTCGGCCACATCCTTGGCCTTGGAGTCTGCGACTCCGGACTCTTTCACAAATTTGACGTCGTCAGAAGATGACGACACCGCTTGACTACAAAATGCATCCAGCTAAAACTTCAGGAGAAGCAACTCCAAAAAGAAACCAAGACAAATTCGTGAATGCAGAACTCACCTATTAATTTTATCAAGGTCGAAGGATTGCTCCTCCGACTCTGACGACTCCTTCGGCAGTCGCAGCTTCTTCTAGGCAGGAGGAGCCATGGAGCACACAGGAACGGTGGGGATTGGCTCCTCTGCAACAACATAAGGACCTTCTGGCGTCGTCGGTGTAGAGGCATCCGAGTCCTTGCTGCGAGAACGCTTGCGAGTATCATGGTCACTGGACTCGAGGGCTCCCTCTTCCTCTTCATTTGGGACGGTCGACTCCGACTCGTCCTCTTCCTCCACTTCGTGAGGGATAACCCCTTCAGGGCGAGGGGGCAAATTGGAAGACACCTCCCAATCCTGCATTTAGAAGACACATTACTATATATCAAGTACTTGGTGGTAATCGACAAAGAAAATTACTTCGTAGTACAATTCTACCTCAGGAGGAGGGTTAGAGACATCGAAAGGAGGCACGACTGGTTCGCCCGGGAGATCCTCCTTGGTGGTATATTTGGTCAGCAATTGCAACCTCCTGTCTACCTCACCCGCAGAAATGCCATCGGCAGATACGCGAGTGACATCGCTCGCACCGGCCCAGCAGTACATTGGGTGGACTCTGTCTTGCAGAGGCTGGACACGGTGGCGCAACCATGTGCGAATGAGAGCGGTGCCTCCCTCTTCTTTGCCTATGGGACTTTCGAGGTCGCAGACGCGCTTATACAGCACCTGCGTTTCCTCGGACTCGCTAGGCATCACGACATTCTTCTAGGAGAGCCTCCTCTTGCAAGGTGCCGTAGGATCGGAGGGCGCGGGTCCGTAGTGCTCTCCGTCGGCCTTCTGGTCGAGGATGTAGAACCACTTGTCTCTCCACCCTTGGACAGACGTAGTAAGCTTGATGTCAAAGTAGGTGACAAAGGAGTCGACATAGATCCCGCAGCCTCCTACGTCGTAGACTACCGAACCAGACGCCGACTGATGCTTCAGCTTAAAAAGCCTCTTGAAGAGGCCAAAGTGTGGCTCGATTCCGAGCCAACACTCACAAAGCGTGATGAAGCACTATATGTGGAGAATGGAATTTGGGGACAGCTGGTGCAGCTGGAGCCCATAGAAACAAAGGAGACCCCTAAAGAAAGGATGCATGGGAAGAGATAGACCTCGGATGATGAACGCAAGGAGCATCACCTGGAAACCCGGAGGAGGACAAGGGATTACCTCCTCACCGGGCACTCGCGAGTCGTCTTCCGTGGATGGAAGAACTCCATATCGACAATGAAGATGCAGCTCGGCAGGCTTGATGATGGACGCACGCCAGGCACCGTTGGTGATGTGGGTGCCTGCACCTTTCTTCTTCCCACTACCGGCAGCACTGGTGCCCACGGTGGTGGTACCGCCCTTCTTCTTGGTGGCGGCAATGGTGGCCGCAGATCCAATGGCGACGCCTCATTTCTTCTTACCCATCCTTCGATGGCGGTGCGAACACAGGAAGTAACTAGGGAAGACACGGAGATGGTCTAGTGCCGTGAAGAGCAAGTGCGCAAGAAAGCAGAGAGGGCTGCAATGGAGAAGGAGGCACGAGCAAGAAGAGATGGGGATATTTACCGCATCTGCGCTGCTACTTAAACCCTTCATAGATACCCTACTGGACGCGTGGTGCACATCGCCATTGACACGTGGCGAAGCGAAACCACGAACCGTCCCCCACTATTCCCATTACACGCGAAAATCGAGGAGACGCAGTTAAAACAGAGGATTACGCACGCCCAGTCAAATCAAAGTCAGGAAGTGGGACCCACCGCTCGTCACGTCCCATCAAAACCGCTCGTCACGTCCCGTCAAAGCCGCTCAAGCGGGAAAATGAGGTCATCACATCGTCAGCACTGACGTCATCGATACCAGCAGAAGAAACTTTTTTGACTACTTTAGTCCTTGCTCGAGTCTTCGACTCAACCAAGCACTCAGGGGCTACTCCCATAGGGAGCGCTGGTTGTGCACCCTACGATTATCTTTATGCAGGTATATGAACTTTCAATACAAACCAATCACTCGAATCTACGATTCTATTGTGAATTATGGGTTACTCCCATAGGGAGCGCCGGATGCAAATTCGACTAAAACAAGCAACAAAAGACGACAACAGTCGCAGAATGTCTTTAGTCCCTGCTCGAGTCTTCGACTCGACCTGGCACTTGGGGGCTACTCCCATAGGGAGTGCTGGCCGCGCACCCTATGATTATTTGTACATCGTACTATGTGTTGATAACATCCACACTCAAATGCTATGGCGACTCCACCTCATATCTTTCCCTACAAAGAGACTGCGTCTCCTCGGCCACCCGAATCATCTCGGCGATGACAAAAAAAGTCGGATGCCACGCTTACAGCGTGGAGATAAGACCTGAATAAGGCCTGGCAACGCATCTGCTGCGCACTACCAGAAACATACCTGTGCCTACAGGTACGATGAATATGCCTTGACAGACGCATTGGGTGCTCACACTTAATACACTAGAATTCGACTCCTGTAAGACCTCCGCGGCCTGAGTCGAATTATGCCAGCACTTTTCCGAATTTGAGTCTGGGGACTCGAGTTTGAGTAGATTACATTGTTTCTCCCTAAGGCAGTTAACTGATACCGATACATCGGATAAATAAGGCACGTATATCAACAATCCCTATGACACACATTGAACACTCGAAAGTACGCTCAATCATGCACTCGAAAGGCTTCATAAAGTCTCTAGTCGAATCTGCGATTCCACTGGACACTCGGGGGCTACTGACATGGGTATACCCTACAGGTAATCGAGTATGGTATATACGGCCCGGATACGGCAGAAGCTCATGGTGTTGCCAAGGCCCAATGCAGAATTCGGGTGACCCAAAGACTCTTCGATTGCTTGCCAGACAAGAAGAAGCTTAAGATAGAAAGTTCAAAGAACGAACCCTAATCTGTAACTGACTCGACCTACTACCCGAGACCTATCCTATCTATATAAAGGCTAGGAGGGGGCGGCGAGGAGGACAATCACAACCCTAGTTTCCACAACTCTCGCCAGATTGCATCTGCGTGCCCATGTAATCTTCGATTCCTTCGTTAATTCCAAGAGCACACAGGCAAGAGTAGGGACCTCTACGAGGCCTGAACCTGGGTAAATCTTGCATCCCTGTGTGCTTGTTTGCTAGCCGATTGATGCCTCCAGCGCTCCCTCCTTCTCCAAAACCCAAGTCCATAACAATGGGCATTGACGAGTTAAACCCTCGTCAATAAGAGATATATCAAACAATACACTTTATTATTTGCCTCTAGGGCAAATCTCCTTGAAGAAGTTGGGACTGAATGGAGAAAGGCCATCAAGAGAGGCACGGTGTATGTCAGCCGCGTACCAGATTGTAGTGGAAGTAGCCATAACCATGATCTAGGAGCAAAAATCCAAGGCACTGGTAGGTAGTACTCACACTACTATACCTCATGAAACCTCAAATTCTGAGCCTAGGATAGATCATTCTGCCCTGGTACGAACCAAACCTACTCTGGCTATAGAGTATATGGATCGTTATAGGTCTTTATTGAATACCTTCCATAACACCCAGCAAGTGCTAGTCCAATAGTTGGACATTGTCATTGAGGATTCTACTGATCCTGTTAAGGCAAGGGCACGTAGAAGGAAGCTAGATAAAGAAGTTAGGCACCCTAAAACAGTCTTTTCTGGGAATGTGTTTAAGGAAGCGGAGTTTGATGATCCACAATCTGAAACCTAATCCTATTACCAGATTGAGGAATCTCAGAAACCGGAAGACTAATGGCTCAAAATATGTCGAGCTCGTTGGGAACCCTATGAGGAAGGTATGATGAGAACATCAGCAAGTTTTCCCTCACTTATGAAACCAAGGTTATCAAACCAGTAGGAGTAAGGAAACACCTCCAAGGTGTTGCTAGCAACTTGGAGTCCTGCACAACATAGCCATAGAACTTTTCCCAACTTACAATGTCAATCTCACTGGTTTTTCTGAAAAACAAAGGATTAAACGTAAATTGTGGAAGATAGTAATTGCATGCAGAAAGTGAACAGTAAACGGTAAACAGTAGATGGTATATCAATGGTAAAAGAATGGACTGGGTTCCATAGTTCACTAGAGGTGTTTCTCCTTAAGATAGATAACATGTTGGGTGAACAAATTATAGTGGGGAAATGACAGATTGAGAAAGCATAACAATGCATATACTAGACATCTTGACTCCTATGAGATTTGATTGGGCATTACAACATTATACATAGATCGTAATCGAACTGCATCTATGACTAATAATCCACCTTCAGGTTATCGCCCGAAGTATTAAGTTGCAAGCAACAGATAATTGCATTAAGCAAAGTGTGTAAAGTAAACAATACGATTGCCCCATGGACAAAGGATTGTTGTTTTATCCCTAGTAGCAATAACACATCTACAACCTTAGAGATTTCTATCACTTCTCCAGATTACTAGAGGCATGAACCCACTATCGAGCATAAATACTCCCTCTTGGAGTTGCAAGCATCTACTTTGCCGAGATAGCTACTAACGATGGAGAGCATGCAAGATCACAAATAACATAGACATGATATAATCAATAATCAATCTGAAATAGTATCTCAATATCCCTCGGATCACCGCAAACACAACATGTAAGATTACAAATAGATGATATTGATCATGAACGATGCTCACAAGATCTAAAAATGATAGCACAAAGGAGGAGAACCAACCATCTAGCTACTGTATGGACCCAAAGTCCAAGGGTGAACTACTCACGCATCACTCCGGAGGCTGGCATGGTGATGAAGAAGGCCTCCAGGGTGATCTCTCCCCTTCGGGAGGGTGTCGGGAAGAGCTTCGGATCCCCCTGGTCTAGGGATGGAGATGGCGACGGGTAAAGACTCTTTCATGGATTTTTGATCAAGTACTTAGGATTTTTGTCTCAGGAGGCTTTTATAGGTGAAGGGGCAAGGTCGGTGGAGCTCTAGGGGGCCCGCACCCCCTGGTGGCGTGCCCCCTGGCCGCGCGGCTTCCAGGTGTGGCCACCCTGGTGCGCTACTTCGTCTCCCCTTCGGTCTCCCTATTGCTTCGGGTAAAATATTGACTTTGGCTTTTGTCCCATCCAATTCCGAGAATATTTCTTTACTAGCTTTTCTGAAACCAAAAACAGTAGAAAATAGGCAACTGGCACTGTGGCATCTTGTTAATAGATTAGTTCTAGAAGATGTATAAAAATACCTCAAAGTGTGAACAAAACATAAGAAAGTAGATATAAAAGAAGCATGGAACATCAAAAATTATAGATACGTTTACGACGTATCAAGCATCCCCAAGCTGAACTCCTGCTCGTCCTCGAGTAGGTAAGTGATAAAAAGAATAATTTTTGAGGTGACATGCACCATCACAATCTTGATCAAGGTATTTGTAAAACATTGATAGTTGGGATCAAAGTACTCTAAACATAAGCATGAAAGATAGAGTTCTAACAATAAGACATAGCAAGTATGTTGTAACATGAAAACTTACAAACAAAAGATCATGAATAACTATTCATTGAAAGACATTTGTTTGTTTCACATATAGAAAACATAATAAAAGTGGTATTCAGCTTGTCCCTCATGGTATAGCAAAACATAAATGCATAGGACACCTTCAAAGTTCATAAGGGTGACTAGATACAAATAATTTAAGAGCAAGCAATATCAAAGTTATGAATCAATCAACAAGTTTTGGGACAATGTACATTAAACTAAGAATGACCACTGTGCTCTCTCAATTGGTGCATAAAGATAGAAGATGGAGACTCAATATAAAAGTAAAAAGAAAGGCCCTTCACAAAGGGAAGCAGATATTCAAGTTTCATAAAGAGCTTCCAAAAATTATGGTACTTATTAGCTTTCAGCTCTCATTGCCCCTATCATAAGCATCTTTAGGTGATTGCAGTTAAAGTGACACAAATATTAAGATATGCTTGACAAGTTATAAGTTGAAAATCTCATGCCCCATGCTTACGAGTACCGAACCTCATGCTACTCAACTTCAGTCACAAGTAAGTTCTTGTCATTGTAAGTACATGTGTAGCATAGAGAACCGCCAACGGGGTACCCCTTTCCCCATGACACAAGAGCTATCCCATATCAAAATGACAATGAAACAGACAATGAGCATCATAGCGATCTTTTTATTTCCTATTTCCATAGGTTTTTATTAAGGATGCTTCATAGAATGCTCACTATGGCTATGCTGCAAGTTTCCACCATGATTAGGCATGGCTTAGGCTAGCCTCCCAGGAGTTTCTCTAACACACATACAAACTCCATGAGCTTACAATCTCCCTTTTATTTCACACAGCCGAGATCCATAAGCAAAAGAACATGATATCAACTGAATAATAAGTGCAATGTTGAAAACGTTCCACATGACATCATGGTTCTGCTAATTCACAACTTATAAAGTGCAATCATATAAGCAACATAGATGGACACAATGGTTCAAGTTTATTAAGTGCAAGAAAGTAAAGTATGCCATCAAGTTTGTGAGAGCTTTAATCACTAATTTTCACATAACAAGTTTAATTTGGAAGGTAGATAAAAGCATGAATATACTTGGAATGGTGTAACACACCATGCATAGGAATTTATAGTGGACTCTTTGGAATAACTTGATTTTCTTGGAGGTTGGATGCATGAGTGGAGCTCATACTTGGTACAGGTGGAGGCTAGCAAAAGACTAGGAGCGACCAACTAAGAGAGCAATAATGGCCATAATCATGCAAAGTGGCAAAACATTATTAATTAAAGCATAAAGTGATATTACAATTCATAAAATAAATGAAACTAGAGGCTAAGGTGACTGCTTCATAGTCTTAACATGGTGTAAGCATGTGCCAAGTCAACCCAAATAAAGCATCAAAGGAGAATACCACAATATTATGCTTTTGAATGCTAAAACAATGCATGGTTCTTTCAAGGCACATTAAGAAATCTCAATTTTTTGGAACAAGTCATGCTACATAAATAATCACTAAGCATAAAGTCAGAGAAATATCAAACATGACATGATAGAGTCTAGGCCATAATCAAAACAAGATCCTTTTGTACCACTTATAAGCATGAAACTTCCTACTCCTTTCCAACACAAATAAACTTATTTGAAACCACATATGAATGAGGGGGTCCAACCAATTTATTTAAGAAAACAAAAAAAAGAAAACTAAAAACAAAGACAAAGACGCTCCAAGAACAAGCCAATTGTGCATGAAACAATAAAAATGAAGTGTTTGGAAGAAGACCTGAGATTTTTATTGATGAAGAAGGGGATGCCTTGGGAATCCCCAAGATTTGACGCTTGTACTTCTTGAATATTTCTTGGGGAGACGCGGGTGGCATCCCCAAGCTTGAGCTTTTGTCCATACTTCATCTCATCACATTATTCTTCCCTACACTTGAAAATTTCCTTCATACAAAACTTCACACAATCTTCATTAGCAACATTAGTGTATTCAAGATAATAAGTCTTTGGGTTTAGTTTCAACACAAACTTCTATTAAAACACAAGCTAATGTATAAATTCCTTCTAAAAGCTCAAGTGATCAAAGAGAACTCAAAGAGAAAGAGATTAAGAGGCAAATGCAAATAATGGCAGAAATCTGTCAAAACAGACCAGCAGGAAAAAAACCGATTTTTTAGAAGAGCTTATGTTGCTCAAATAGAAAAATGATAATGTAACGAAAGTTAGATAATAACCTGGGTCATAAGCATGGAAAATTACAGCTCAATCTGACGTACAGGGATGTTTCACGGTTTTTTATGGTGAAGCACAAAAAATCTGTCTTGGGACAGCAACTTTCCCAAGTCTTACTTCTCTCTCATTAGAGGTTATTCTTGGCACAAAAACAACACAAAAAGGATAAGGATAGGTTATTACTGAAGCAATAACTTCCAAGACTCAACAAAAGAAAAACTTACTTAATAAAAATTTGGGTTATCTCCCAATAGTGCTTTTCTTTAACGCCTTTGAGCTAGGCTCAATAATTTGAGAAGATGCTCACATAAGAAATATGAATTGAAGCAAAAGAGAGCATGAAGGAGCAAATATGATACACATTTAAGTCTATCCCACTTCCTATGCATAGGAATCTTGTAAGAAAATAAATCAAATAAGCACATAGTAACAAGACTGGGTAGATAAAACAAGAGCAATTTTGGAACTTTCAATATAAAGAGAGGTGTTTTAGTAACATGAGAATTCCAACAACCATATTTTCCTCTCTAATATTGATTTTCAGTAGCATCATGAACAAACTCAACAATATAAATATGACACTCATCCTCCTTTAGTAAGCATGACGGGCTATCAAATAAGGTATTAGTTAAAGAGTTACTCTTATTGGGAGGTAGACATGGGTAGCTGCTCCATTCTTCCTCCTCTTGATCATCACTCTCCTCCTCTTTTTCATCCAATGAGCTTCCAGTTTCAGCAATTTCTTCTTCCATAGGCTCCTGCAAGGCATTAGTCTCTTTTGTTGGTGGAGAGCATCTATTAAGATATTTAAGAATATAGCCATTTACTTCCTTGTAATTATCAAATCAAAATTTAAGTATATCATAAACCTCATATTTATAAGGTGCATCATCAGTATTTTCAAGAAAATAAGCAAGTTTGAATGCACCCTTCCAAGCAATAAATTCTTCAATTTGTTCCACATCATAAAAGTCATAATTTCCCTTAACATAAGATATGGTAACATTATCATTATACTCACATTGAAAAGGGAGGTGTTTATACCTCCTACAGCAACAAGATTTATCAAAGCAATAAGTAACATTATAAGTAGAGCACACATTTCTCGCAATGGTATACAATTTATTAATTTGTTCCCATAAGTGTTTCCCTTTTTGTGACAAGTGGGGTTCCTCATAATATTTTTTTTCTTCCGTGAACCCACCTTGCCAATAAGATCTAGTTTCAAAGAAACCAACCATTGATAGAAAGCATGATAAATCAAGAAAATAACAGACCAACAAAAATAACAACTATAGTAGGAACTATTTTTTTGTATTTTTGATAAAAGTAAGAAAACAAAATAAAGTAGAGAAACTAAGCAAAACAATAACAAAGTAAAAAAGATTGGTTGTGAGAGACTCCCCTTGCAGGAATCTTCTTTCTCCCTGAAAAGTGATTGATGAGGAGGAAGAGATTGAAGCTGTCCTTAACTCCCTGGCAACCTTGATGGCTCAAAATATGTCGAGCTCGTTCGGAACCCCAAGATGAAGGTATGATGAGCACAACAGCAAGTTTTCCCTTAGTTATGAAACCAAGGTTATTGAACCAGTAGGAGTAAGGAAACAACTCCAAGGTGTTGCTAGCAACTTGGAATCCTGCACAACACAACCACCGAACTTTGCCCCAACTTACAATGAGGTTGTCAATCTCACTGGTTTTGCTGAAAACAAAGGATTAAACGTATAGTGTGGAAGATAGTAATTGCTTGCAGAATGTAAACCGTAAACGGTAAACAGTAGATGGTATATCAATGGTAAAACAATGGACTGGGGTCCATAGTTCACTAGAGGTGTTTCTCCGTAAGATAGATAACATGTTGGGTGAACAAATTACAGCAGGGCAATTAGCAGATTGAGAAAGCATAACAATGCATATACTAGACATCTTGACTCCTATGAGATTTGATTGGGCATTACAACATTATACATAGACCGTAATCCAACTGCATCTATGACTAATAATCCACCTTCAGGTTATCATCCGAACCCCTTCCAGTATTAAGTTGCAAGCAACAGATAATGGCATTAAGCAAAGTGTGTAAAGTAAACAATACGATTGCCCCATGGACATATGATTGTTGTTTTATCCTAGTAGCAATAACACATCTACAACCTTAGAGATTTCTGTCACTTCCCCAGATTACTAGAGGCATGAACCCACTATCGAGCATAAATACTCCCTCTTGGAGTTGCAAGCATCTACTTGGCCAAGATAGCTACTAAAACAACGGAGAGCATGCAAGATCACAGATAACATAGACATGATAGTATCAATAATCAATCTGAAATAGTATCTCAATATCCATCAGATCCGCGCAAACACAACATGTAAGATTGCAAATAGATGATCTTGATAATGAACGGAGCTCACAAGATCTAAACATGATAGCACAAAGGAGGAGAACCAACCATCTAGCTACTGTATGGACCCATAGTCCAAGGGTGAAATACTCACGCATCACTTCGGAGGCTGGCATGGTGATGAAGAAGGCCTCCATGGTGATCTCTCCCCTCCGGCAGGGTTTCGGGAAGAGCTTCGGACCCCCCCCCCCGATCTAGGGATGGAGATGGCAGCGACTACGGACTCTTTCGTGGATTTTTCATTGGGTACTTAGGGTTTTCCTCCCGGGAGGCTTTTATAGGAAAAGGGGCAAGGTCGGTGGAGCTCCAGGGGGCCCACACCCCCTGGTGGCATGCCCCCTGGCCAAGCGGCCACCAGGTGTGGCCACCCTGGTTCCACTTCGTCTCCCCTTCGGTCTCCGTATTGCTTCGGGTAAAATATTGACTTTGGCTTTTGTCCCGTCTAATTCTGATAATATTTATTTACTAGATTTTCTGAATCCAAAAATAGCCGAAAACAGGCAACTGACATTGTGGCATCTTGTTAATAGGTTAGTTCTAGAAAATGTATAAAATACCTCAAAATGTGAACAAAACATAAGAAAGTAGATATAAACAAGCATGGAATATCAAAAATTATAGATACGTTTACGACGTATCAAAGACCCAAGGACCAAATATGAGACTGAACAGAAGGTCTGGCAAGCAACCAACCCAAATATTCCAATATAAGACCATAATGGAGGGGGAATAGAGACTTATGCTAGAACCTTGGGAAATCCTATTCCTTGTGATTCTATTAAAGGAATAGAAACCAATTACTATATTATGGAGATGTATGGTCCATATGGGGGCAGTAACAATCCTATCGATCTGGAAGAATGTCCTGGTAATTATTACACCAATATGTATGACTAGATCAAGGAAAAGGTGAAGGATCCATCTTACTTTGAAGATGCGTTTGAAGCTGGATAGGAGAATCCTTAAGGAGATCATGCAAATTTTATTGATTTTTCAATGGCTAATCTTAATCTAGGTACTTATAATAAAAAATACGCACCTCCTGGAAGCTCTTACGCTCCAAAAGATAGTTGTCGGACTTCACGTCATTATGGACGGAACTCCACGAATCACCAAGAGGAGTGATAAAAGTAAGAAGGAGAAGTGATCCTCAAGGTAGAATGCATGAATAATGTACATATTTGGTAATGTGTATTGTAGTGTTTGAGAGGTTTGTTGAAATAAGTGGGAGTATGTCGACATAGCCAAGGAGACTTTTGTAATATGTGTAGACCTTGTACTAAGCGAGTAGCTAGTCGAAGTTGGTATCTAGTTTAGATTGTAATACGTATGAGACCTATGTATAATACACGGTATATGTTTGATTGTTAACTGGATTTTTGGTTTTATTGGATTTTATTGATTGACTAGATCTGTACATGAAGTTTTACTTGGTGTGCAAATGCATGTTGCATCATCAAGTTATTACTTGATGTTATAGACCTAGATAGAAAAAGGAATTCGTGTAATGGAGTGACGAGTTTCAAAAGTCTAGATAAAGGTTTGCATGATGAAGGAAGCAAAGTATAATGAATACCAACACTACTTTGAAGGATTAATCAACTCCAAGTTAATATTAGTCCGCAACAAGAAGGAAAATTAGTGCAGAAAAGGTATGGAGTAACATGAAGTTATGAAATTAAGTTCACTTAGAGTAGGAGATGTTACCAAGGAGCTGATGAAGTAGTAAGAACTAGGTTTATTAACGCATAATGAAATGGTGCTGAGAAGAAGTATTGGACCAATAAGTAATATTTAAACTCCGACGACTCACAGAGAATGCCAGTAGTAAGTTGAAAAAAATATAGGGTAATCCATAAGCCATATACATTAGGATGATCTACAGCTGGTATCCTATTGGTTTTAGCTAATCAGGTCATCTTTGTATGACTTAAAGATCATAACACTTGGCCTATGTTAAGTAGGATAGAAAGAAGTATGAAATTAAAACAATTGCCTTTCAAGAAGCTTCACGAAGTCAGGCTTGCAAATACATCAATGCCTAACCATGCAAAGATATGGTGGTATATTCAAGAGTTAATGAGTGTTAGAAAATCCTAAGGGGGAGAGTGGATAATGATTCAACTAGGCCTTATTTTCATAAGGTTAGTGTAACTATTGAAAGTAAACACAATGGACGTCAAAGTGTGTATCTCAAAATAAGTAAGAGATAGATGTTCAAAATTAGCAGTAGAAGAAAGTCACAAGAGTAATGAAGAAGTTGTTAAGAAACCTACTAAACTTAATAAGATTTAAAAGTTCGAAAAGGTTAAGGTAGTTTAACCTCGAAAATCCAAATAGAAGGTAATAAAATTCGAATTGCTCTTAGGTTATGACTTGGTTATGATTACTCAGATGCTCATTATTCGCTACCCTACATTGGGTAAAAGGACTACGGCCCATAGAGATTCCAAATAAAATCCCAAGGAAGCAACCGACATAGACTCTTTGTTGTATTAGGAAAGAAACCATGAACCGACATTATGTTGGTATTGTAATCATGTGTGTATGAAACCTATCCGCATACAACTTTGAGACTCGGCCTATTATATATAGGGCGGGAGAAGCCCATGCGAGGTACTGAAATCTAGAGGACAACTTGTAATAGAGTATTTTCCCAATATTCAGGCGACTTTGCCTTCATTGTTTTCCTGACATCCGAGGAAATCCCTAGCGTTCTATTTTCCGCGAAACCCCAAGTCCATCACCATGGGCATTACCGAGGTTACCCCTTGTCAATTGGCGCCGTATGTGGGATTGAACGCTGGAAACACGGATTCGGTGGAACGCTCTCCACCAAATGTCGACTCAATGAAAACAGATCCGCACCCACCCACCCTCATAGTAATACCCGCCGATTTCAACGGCGGATCCGATCTAATCATCGGACGCCTCCACTTCCAACGAGACAACACAGAGGAATCACACCTTTCGGCCCTAATCACATCAGAACCGTCGGTGGGAAAGGCCACACCTGCAATAGTACCAGCATCGCTCGTTGGACCTCCCATAGATACCACACCTCAGATCGAAGTAGGAAAAGAAGGTGGCCAATTAATCTCACTACACGGAGAAAACCCAACAAGCTCAGAACCCGAAGAAAGTAGTGAGAACGTTGACTTTGAAGAAAGGATGGCAAAGATTTATCTAGAACTACGATCTCAGAGAACTACCAACGCACCTGCAGAAGTAAAAGGTGACACCATCAGGCCACATACAACACGCCACCAAGTGTACATGATCAACGGAGATACCTCAATGCCACGCGATGAAAACAGTAATCCCATCATAAACCCCGATGATATCTTATTAGATGACCATGCAGGAAACCACGTCAATGAAGGAGAACACATCAACGGAGGAGGACCTTGAAACGGAGGAGAAATAGCAGATAATCGCATACTTCGAGGAGGATACGGAGAACCACACGCAGAAGAGAGCCAGGAGTTTGGCTACTAGCGTCGGCATGGCAAAAAGCAAGGGAGGCAATTTCGGGAGCAGTCCTAATGACGACAGATGCTTCACACGAGGATCTACTGGCATACCAATATTTGCTCCACCACAAGAAGAGAGACCTACTCCAGATGCAAATACAACTCGATGAAAGGAAAAGGTTAGCCAACGAATCGAGTTTACGACATGCCCAACTAAGCTCTAGACGAGGGTCCAGTAGTGTGACAGGAGCAGCACCACCAAGAAGAGCGACATCTCGATTATGGAATATCCCCGAATCAGACATAAGTGGAATCATCCGAGACCTCGACCTATCGTTCATGTCGATCGATCAAGCAGGAAACATCAAGGCAAAAACAGCTCAAGCAGCTATTGTAGCCGCGCAGACATACCTGATCACCACTCAACCCGCACCCGACGATCCGCGTGCGTCCCTCCACCGCTCCACTCTGATGAACCTCGGCATGGTAGGAGCCTCACTTGCGGAAGCAGAACAAGGACTCACACAAAGGTCCCCACGCTGTCAAAATAGTCCTCGACAAGCAGGGCACACCCGACGATCGCAATCACCACACCAGGCGCACCTTGTAGGATCCGAGCCGTGAAGCAACACAAGGAACGAGAACCCCCAACATAGCAGCAGTGGAACCAGAGACAAAAACCGCACCCGATGATATGAAGATGGAGATGATGAAGACGACCATGAATTATGCGGGGCCAGTTGCTTCACGCACAGGATTTGAAAAGCCTTAGTTCCAAAAGATTTCAAACTTCCAAATGATCGACACAAATACGATGGACTCCAGGAACCCGAAGCTTGGCTAGCAGATTATCTAGCCATCGTCAAATTACAAGGCAGATCCACAACTACCGCGATGCAAAGCCTGAAACTACATCTCACCGGCGCCGCAAGGTCATGGTTAAGGCAGTTACCCGAAGGTTTCAATTGGTAGCTGGAACAATCTGGAAGATAAGTCCATCCGACACTTTCAGTCTACATTCAAGTGACCAACATCCTTGGAAAAGTTGCGAGCGTGCAAACAAAAATCCGGCGAGTCAATAAGAGTATTCATACAAAGATGGAATATCATCAAAAACTCAACCGAAACCATATCAGACGAAAGGGCCATTGACGCCTTCAACGAAGGCCTACGTCGACGAGAATTCATAGAAGAACTGGGTAGGACGAAACCAAAGACAGTATCACAGTTGATGGAAATAGTAAACCGATGGGCTGATGGAGAAGACGCGCTACATAATAAGCGCACGTGGTCACCCGAGGAAGACAGGAATAAACGTGGCAATGACATAAGACGAAGGAACAACGACGGGAACGCAGGACCAAGTTACGTCGCAACAGGTTTCTCGGGCGAAGGTAAGAACATAAGCAATGACAATAATGGCGGATACCATCCGAACAGAGACGATGTCGGAGGAAGCCAATCCGCACAATGATATCAGCCAAGAGCACGAGACCCACCTATGTCCGTGATGCAAATGTTGGAAGGACACTGTAATATGCATTTATACGTCGACTCAGCAGGCAGGTGACAATCCAAACACCTGATGAAAGACTGCCGAACATTCTTGAAGATGCAGGAGTTATGCAACGCAAAGGCAGCCGAAGCAGCAAACCGAGGGTACACATCCATGCCTGGCGCACTAGCTATCGGTGCACAACCACCAGTTGCACCATCGCAAAATTCAAACGATCAAAACAACGAGTACCCCAGATCAAAAGGAACAATGTCTATGATTTAGAAAGGGCATCCACCCAATAGAATTCAGAAGCTCATCACAAGACAAATAAATATGGCAAAAACATCAACATCAGCCACACCCAAGTATCTCCATTGGTCAGTGCAATAAATTATGTTCAGCAGAGCAGATCACCCACTCTGGGTCCCATGACTAGGACATTCAGCCCTGATAGTAGAAGCACAAATTGGCGGATTCGACATGAGCAAGGTTGATGGCCCAAAATATATCGAGCTCATTGGGGAACCCCAAGAGGAAGGTATGATGAGAATAGCAGCAAGTTTTCCCTCAGTTATGAAACCAAGGTTATCAGTCTAGTAGGAGCAAGGAAACACCCCAAAGGTGTTGTTAGCTGAACTTTGGCAGGGCGCACTACCGGTGCCAGCAGCAACATGGAGACCTGCACAACACAACCATAGAACTATGCCCCCAACTTGCGATGAGGTTGTCAATCTCACCGGTTTTTCTTAAAAGAAAGGATTAAACGTATCGAGTGGAAGAAAGTAACAGTTTGCACAAAGTAAACACAAATCATTAAACAGTTGATTGTAGATTGATGGTAAAAGAAAGGACTGGGGTCCATAGTTCACTAGTGGTGGCTCTCCTTAAGATAGATGACATGTTGGGTGAACAAATTACAGCGGGGCAATTGACAAACATCGAGAAAGCAATATCCATATACTACACATCTTGACTCCTTTGAGATTCGATTGGGCATTACAACATTATACATAGACCGCCATCCAACTGCATCTATGACTAATAATCCACCTTCAGGTTATCATCCGAACCCCCTCCAGTTTTAAGTTGCAAGCAATGGATAATTGCATTACGAATTGCGTGTAAAGTAAAAAATACGATTGTTCTATGAAAAAAGGATTATTGTTTTCTCCCTAGTAGTAACAACACATCTAGTACCTGAGATATTTCTGTCACTTCCCCAGATTACTAGAGGCATGAACCCACTATCGAGCATAAATACTAACTCTTGGAGTTGCTAGCATCTACTTGGCCAAGATAGCTACTAACAATGGAAAGCATGCAAGATCACAAATAACAAAGACATGATAGACTCAATAATCAATCTGAAATAGCATCTCAATATCCATCGGATCCTCGTAAACACAACATGTATGAATTACAAATAGATGATCTTGATCATGAATGGAGCTCACAAGATCTAAACATGATAGCACAAAGGAGGAGAACCAGCCATCTAGCTACTACATGGACCCGTAGTCCAGAGATGAACTAGTCACGCATCACACCGGAGGCTTGCATGATGATGAAGAAGCCTCTAGGGTGAATTCCCCTCTCCGGCTGGGTGCCGGGAAGAGCTTCAGATCCCTCCCGATCTAGGGATGGAGATGACGGTGACTACAGACTCTTTCGTGGAATTTTGATTGGGTACCTAGGGTTTCTGTATCGGAGGCAACTTATAGGCGGAAGGAGAGGCCGAGGGGGTGCCTGGGGGCGGCCAGACCACCCCCTGGCGTGGGCCAAGCCTGGCCACGCGGCCAGGTGGTGTGGCCGGGCCCCAGCCCCTCTCCGTCTATTATTCTTGCTCTAGGTGTCCCTCGGTGAAAAACTGACTTTGGATTTTGTCCCATCCAATTCCGAGAATATTCATTTTCTGACTTTCCTGGAACCAAAAACAGTAGAAAACAGGCAGCTGGCACTGTGGCTCTTGTTAATAGGTTAGTCCAAGAAATCATATGAAAAGTACTCCAAAGTGTGGACAAAACATAAGAAAGTGGATATATACCAAGCATGGAACATCAAAAATTATAGATACGTTTGCAACATATCAACATCTCCAAGATTAACTCCTGCTCGTCCTCGAGTAGGTAAGTGATAAAAAGAAAGAATAATTTTTGAGGTGACATGCACCATCATAAACTTGATCAAAGTATTTGTAAAACATTGATAGCTGGGATCATAGTACTGCAATCATAACATGAAAGACAAAGTTCTAACAATAAGGCAAAGCAACTATGTTGCAAAATGAAAAGGCACAAACAAAAGATTCATGAATAACAATGATTTGCAAGACGTTTGTTTGTTTCACATAAAGAAAACATAGCATAGTAGCATTCCGCTTGTCCCTCATAGAGTAGCAAACATAAATGCATATGACACCTTCAAAGTTCATAAGAGTGACTAGATACAGATAGTTTAAGAACAAGCAATATCAAAGTTATGCATCAATCAACACGTCTTGGGACAATGCACATAGAACTAAGAATGTCCACTATGCTCTCAAAATAGGTGCATAAAGATAGAAGGTGGAGACTCAACATAAAAGTAAAAGAAAGGCCTTCATAGAAGGAAACAGAGATTCAAGTTTCATAAAGAGCTTCCAAAAATTATGGTACTTATTAGCTTTCAGCTCTCATTGCCCCTATCATAAGCATCTTGAAGTGATTAAGGTTAGAGTGAACAAACTATGGAGTATATGCTTGACAAAGTATAAGTTGGAAATATCATGTCCCTTGAATACGAGGGCCACTCCTCATGCTACTCAAGTTTAGTTACCGGTAAGTTCTTGTCATAGTAAGTACATGTGTATCATAGAGAACTGCCAACGGGGTACCCTGTCATGGTGGTGTCACGGCAGATGCCATGGATAGGCTAAAGGTGGGGCCAATATGCACTAGAGGAATCCAGGGAGGGATAGTGTGGTGATTCCACACATAGATGTTTTGTATTCTCTAAGTTCACCAAGTTTACAGATGCTCCTTGAGCTGTATTGGGGAGAGGAGGAAGACGGAACTCTCTTACTCTCACCACTACCTCTACTCAATGAACAGGCCAATCTCTAGCCCAACTACCTCGCGATCCCCCTCTACTGAGGTCCTAGCGCTCCTTATAAAGGGGAGTCCAGGCTACTAGCTAGGGCATACGTGGAAGCATATTCCTGGGAATATGCCTCTCCCAAAATAGCAAACCGACCGGGTCACCTTTTGCCCTTGTAAGCCATGCATATGCTACGTGAGCCTCTGTGGCACCAGCGTCAGCCGACATAGGCTGCGTCACCTTTGTCAGCCATGCCTCACTGGTCCCTCCCTCTGTTCGCTTCGCTCACGCTCTAGCGCACATAGATCACCTTTTGACCAGCGAGATACCTTCCTTCTCTTACAAGCCTGGTATAACCCGGCCCCATGGGTACCTGCATATAGGTGACAAAAATCCTGCCGGCATACGACATACGTCAGCCGAGACATAGTCAGGTGGACATCCTCCGGTCCAGGTCACTACGTAAGTCGGCCTGCCTTGAGGTGACCCGGCCAGCTTTCGCTTTGACCTTGCTACACCTCGGCTAACACGGCCTCTATACCCCGGCGTGACCCTACCCGGGGGTATCGCCCCAACATTAGTCCCCGAAGCTAGTGCGGTCTTAGCAACTTTAGCTGCTAAGGCCACGGCAGGTTCAATCTACCAAGCTTTTTGCCCCCTTTCCGAGTTACCTCATAGCTCGGATTTCGTGGCCTAGCTTTCCCTTGGCACATTCTGAGTTTTCACTCGCTGGCCGGGTCACCCTTCAATTTTCCATGTTATCCTTCCTTCTCTCATACACTTTCCCACGTCCTACGTGGAGGGTAATCATCACCTTGCCTCATTTTAAGGGTCTGCGCCCATTACTGCACTTATTGTCAGGGGTTACTGCTGCAAATGTCACGTCGCAGCTGCCTCCTTGTTAACTGCATCACCACGTCACGTCATGGGATCCCCTGTTTCCTGTGGCCCTTCCTGTGGCTTGCCTCTGATTGGCTGATCCGTCAGATACACGGCCACCTCGTGTGGCTTCGATGCATAGCACGATCCCACTATCTATCGCTTGGGCGTGGTTAAATAGGGGAGGGGGCATGTCCCTTGGATGTTTTCCCTCTTTTCGTGCCCCTCTGCCTGTTTGCTCCTTCTTTTTCCTTGCAACAGCACCGCCGCCGCCGCTTCTGCTCTGCAGCGCCACCACCACACCTTACTTCCTCTCATTTCCTTGCGCTGGCCTCGCTGCCGCTCCCGCACTGCTTCAACGTCACGGGGCCACGCCAATCCAAACCTCTGTCCCCCACCTCTGATTGGGCCGTTGAGGACAGTGACTTGGAGATGACAGAGGAGGAGCTCGCCGTCGTCGAGGAAGAAGATATGGAGGAGGAGGGCGAAACTCTGGAGCGTGGTGCCTGGGCCGGTTCTTGGGTGTGCCAAGACGATCTCGATTGGCTCTACCGCACCCGCTGCATCCCCGAAGGCGTAATTTCCTGCCTTGCCTCCGAGGAGATCGCTCCCTCACCCAATACGGGTGAGTTTGTCGTCTTCCTCTCTCACTTCTAGCGCGGCTTTGGCCTTCTAGTGAGTGACTTCTTCCATGATTTTATCAATACCTACGAACTCCAACCTCATCATCTTCCGGCGAATGCCATTACATCCCTTTCCTCCTTTGCATCCACCGTAGAAGGATACCTCGGCTTGTGGCCTACTAAAGAGCTTTGGATCTGGTTCTTCGGTCTGCGGAGGAATGTGGTTCCGGATAAGGAGCGTTCCCCAGAGGACAAGTTCCTGACCCAATGTGGTGCCTCCTGCATCTCTCCCTGGAAACAATCTGTCTTTCCCCGAGTCCCGGGGCTTGAATTTTGCAAGGGCTGGGCCTGGACCTTCTTTTATGTGAGGAATGGCTCGGATGAGGATCTGATCTGGCTGCGCCCCTTCGCTATGGGTCCTCCTAATCCGGCTCTATGGGACCGGGTTCCCAAGAAACCAACTGCCTTGGCGAATCAGGTTAATAAGCGCTTTAAGGAACTGAAGGATCTGGGGCTGCGCAACGAGGATGTGATGATCACATTCGTCCGCAGCCGGATTTCCCCCCTACAGAAGCGCACACACAAACTCTGCCATATGAGCTGGCGACTTGACCCCAATCGGACCTCCTCCTTCGAGTTGAACAACACTGAGATCTTCCGCCGGGTCAAGGCCATCTTCACGACCGATAAGGACTTCTCCGCTGACTGGGAGTGGGGGTTGGAGCATTACTGCCGGGACAAGCCTCCTCCTGCGGTAAATCTCATTACCCAATCCTTCTCCGAGTTATATCCTATGTCGGAGCATGTTGTTTATTTGATCCCTTTGCATTTTCCTTTTAGTTGTTTCTTCAGCAGACCATTGAAGATGGCACCAAGCCTTCCCTCAAATAGGGGAAGGATCTACTTGTTTCAGACGAGGAGCCGGATCAGGAAATGTTCGTGCCTGCCCCGGACGCATCCAAGCGACCCTCTGGTAACTTCTTTTCCTTAAGGAGTTGGCCTAACGATGAGGATGATTCCGATATTGAGGTGGTGGAAGTATTTGACCCGGTGCCTATTTCTTACGTGTTTCCGTCTTCAGCTAACCCGGCTAGGCAGATCAATGAAGATCCCCCTCTTGCTACGAGTGAGCCGGCCCCAGCCGTGTCTAAGAAGCGGGCTGCCACTTGAGCTGCTTCTTCTGAGCCTCCTCGAACAACCAAAAGGCAGAAGAAGTCCGCTGACAAGGTCGCCAGCAAACCTCCGACTAAGGCCATAGTTCGGAGAGCTCGGAAGCCCAAGGAGCCTCCGACCTCCGATGAGTGTGTTTCTTTTTCCTTGTACCATTTTCTGTTTCAAGCTTCTCTGTTATATAATTTGTTATTCATTATTTAATTCAACATGGCTGCGATGGAGGTTCCCCAGAGCAGCTCTAGCATCGCTTCATCTTTCCGGTGCGCCCCATCTCCCCCTCGTGGTGACAACACACGCCCACTTAGCCCAATTCAGGAGGGTTCTGTGGCTGCTCCGGGTCTTAGCCCACCTCGTCTAGAGGAGGGCAACCTCGGAGCAGGGGGAAGTGGCACGGCCGAGGTAGCGGATGCTCCCAGCTCTTCATCGGCTCAGCCGCAACCCGTCACTTCCGAGGTACCAGTAGCAACAACAGCACCACCGTCAACACCGGCAACAGTACAAGCATCAGCACCAATACCACCAGCAGCATCAGCAGCACCAGCAACAACACAAGCACCAACACCAGCAACAACTCCTTCTGCCTCGTCCGAGTCTTCCAAGACCCGGCGAGAAGACCCCGCTAGCACCAAGGCTGCACCCAAGTCCAAATATACAGCTCAAGCCTCAGCCTCCCAACAGCAACCCAAGGCTAAGAAAGGTTCTGGTGCCACCAAGGCAAAATCCGTCGAGGCTGGACAGCGCACGCTTGTGTCCATGCTGCCGAATAGAGATGCCTCCTCCGGGTCAGCTAGCAGCAAGCAACTTGCACTGCATACTAGCCCTGCTGCCGCCCAAGTTGCAAGGAGGGAGGCCCACGCCAAAGGCTTGGTTGCGCCTCCCATGCTTAGTGGAGAGAGCTATCCTCTAGCTTTGTTTGAATATGTCGACAATTGGAACAAAGCGGAGTTTGTCGATCCAAACGACGATCTCCTGGAGAAGTTTGGGCCCGCCGAATTTAGCGCACAAATGAACACGGTAGCTAAGGCTATCAACCTTGCTGGCCGGATGATGGAGGTACGCTACTTTGTCTTTCCTTTAACATGCACAAGTGCTTAGAGATATATCCATTAGTCCCCGAGCCTCCGGGGGAGTAACTTGTTACTCGGCCGGATGCTCCTTAAAGAACTAGCATGGCTCCTTAGTAGCTTCGAATATATACACACCTAGAGCCGGGTTAAATTCCACTTGGCCCGGATCTTGTACACTTCGAATATGCACACACCTAGAGCCAGGTTAAGTTCCACTTGGCCCGGATTTTGTACATTTCGAACATGCACACACCTAGAGCCGGGTTAAGTTCCACTTGGCCCGGATTTTGTACACTTCGAATATGCACACACCTAGAGCCGGGTTAAGTTCCACTTGGCCCAGATTTTGTACACTTCGAATATGCACACACCTAGAGCCGGGTTAAGTTCCACTTGGCCCGGAGTTTGTACACTTCAAATATGCATATAGCTGAGCCAACCTTGCTCTTTTCAGATCACCACCAATCGTCGGACTGCTGAGTTTCAGCGCCTCTTGGACTCACACAAGGTGCTGCGCTCGAAACATGCTACTCTTCTTGCTGAATGCGAGAAAAAGGGTAATTTTTCTCTTCGACTTCTCCCCCATCTTTATTTGTCTTTTCCCGCCGAACTAATTTGTCATTCGGATTGCATAGCCGGAGTGGAGGCCGAAAATACAATTATGAGAAGAAACTTGGACGAGATAAAAGGTAATTCGCTTTGGTTACTCAATTTTCGTGCTCTCTCTCCTTTCTCCTGAGCTCGGCAGATATTCATACCTAGGCTCTGCCGAGTCAACAAACCGTTGCAGCATCCCTTGAAGATAGTGTGCCCGTGCCTGATATGATGCTGCATTTTCTTGAACAAGCAGGGCAACATCAGGCCGAGCTCAAGAAGAAGGATGACGAACTTGCTAAACTCTGAGCCAAGGATGATGAACTTGCCAAGCTCCAGGCTGAGATGAAAAAACTCAAAGAGCTCCACAAGACTGAGATGGACAAGGCTGGCCAAGACTTCACCGAAGAGCGAGAACGTCTTAGCCTTCAACTTGCAAAAGATCAAGAGTTGCTGAAGGAGGCCGTCGTCAAGCTTGACTCGGCTAATGTTGAACTTGAGAAGCTCCAAAAGAGGCGTGCTGATTGCACCAAAGAGCTGACTCGGATCCATAGTCATATCTCCCATAAACTCTTTTCCTTCAGCTGACATGTATTTCTCTGGGTTAAAGTCTTTTACTTATTTCACTTGTTTTGTTTTCAGGCAAATTCCTAGAGGGCGATGCCATTGCGGCTACTGCCGTTGCCAAGTTCCGCCGGCAGAGGGGTACCCCAACTAATCCTGGCTCTGGACCCATTCTTTATGACATGGAGGATCTACTAGTCAGCCCATCCTCTCGCATTGAAATTGTGAAGAACTATGGTTTGGGTATCCTGGATTCAGCCGTCTAGATCTTCCGTGCCCTTTGGCCTAGTGAGGATCCTCCGGAGGGTTCCACTGCTCTGATCAACAAATTGATGGATTGCGAGACCCAGCTCGACCTCTAGAGGGAATCCACCACACGTGTCGGAGCTGATACTATCCTCCACTTCGTGATCACGTGGTATGAATAACTAGATCTGAAGGTTCTCGAGCGCTTGCGCACCGGGTCAAGCTGGTCGAATGATCCGGATTGGGTTGCTCGGCGCAAGGCTTGTGCCCACAACCTTATCTAGTTTGCCCCTGTGCATCAATGGAATGAAGGACCAAGCTTCCTCGGCGTTGTTGACGACGAATATGTCGAAGATGGTTCAGGTGACGAGGAAGAGGACGAAGCCTCAGATCTCGAAGATAATGAAGATGATGGCGAGACTGAAGCCAGCGTTCCACCCGCTGGCGCCGAGTTACCTCCTCCTGCTGCTGCTCCTTGAGCACCAAAAACACTTTGAAATTTATCAGATCCCCGGTATGCCGGGTGCTGATGTATTAAGCATACTGATTATGTTTTGCTACTAAGTTGTTCACACCGGATTAATTTGCTGCTGCTCCTTGAGCACCGAGTTTCATTTTCTTGTTTCTCCAATTTCATGGCTCGGCTCGCGTCTACCTTGATTCGGTTTTGTGACTTACGAGTCCGAGTTTCAAAAATTGACTTAACAATACTTGGAAACTTTAGGATTAGCTCAAAATAATCCAGTGTAGTAAAAGTAAAGTAAACATAAGGTTAGTCCGAATAACCAATGTCGGCTCGATTACGTTCTTTTCCTTAGTCGTTTTTCGTGTGCTACGCAATTCCAAACTTGTTCTCTTGCTTGCCATGAAGCCAATTCTTGTTGGACAACAACAAGTCGAAGAGTTGAGTTTTTGGTGCTCACACACTACTAATCCGGTTTAGGCAGAAGCAACTTAAGATAGCTGACATAAAAATAAATAACAAACACATAAGACAACAAATATTATTAAGGCAGTCCCCGAGTTACTGCTCGAGGTGCCAAGATTTCATTGATAAACTCATTGCCGGCATACATACCGATATATGAGAAACTCGGATACACACACTTCTTTGTTAAGTGTACAACTGACGAAGTAGAGCTACATTCCATGGGTGCTTAGATTCCTCGCCAGACCTGTCCGCCTTGTTCTTCTCCTGTGGTTGTGCATCAATGAGATAATAAGAGTCATTGTGCAATGCTTTGCTCACAATGAATGGCCCTTCCCATGGGGGGGATAACTTATCCATGCCAGCAATACGTTGTACCAGCCAGAGTACCAGATCACCTTCCCGGAAGACTCGAGGGTTTACTTTCCGGCTATGATAGCATCAGAGATTTTGCTGATATATGGCGGATCTGGACAATGCCAATTCTCTCGCTTCTTCCAGCAGATCAACATCATTTTGCCGGGCTTCTCGCACTTCGGCTTCTGTTTATTGGGTGACTCTAGGCGAATCATGCTCTATGTCGGCTGGTAATACAGCTTCTACCCCATATACCAGAAAGAATGGCGTATAGCCTGTTGATCGATTTGGAGTTGTTCTTAAACTCCACAGTACCACTAGTAGTTCTTCTATCCAGCACCCCGTTGATCTTTGCAGCGTCTCAACGAGCCGGGGTTTTATCCCAGATAATACTAATCCGTTGGATCTTTCCACTTGTCTGTTCGATGCGGGGTGGGCTACCGAGGCAACGTCTAGCCGGATCTTTTTATCCTGGCAGAATCGCGCAAATGCTCCTTCAGCGAAATTGGTGCCGTTATCTGTTATGATACTGTGAGGATAGCCATATCTCAGAATGATATCTTTGAGGAATCACACGGTTGTAGCCCCATCACATTTTCTTATCGGCTTTACTTCTATCCATTTGGTAAACTTGTCAACCATAACCAAGATATGGGTCATATTTCCTCTCGCCGGCTGAAATGGGCCAACCATATCCAAACACCATACATCAAATGGCCAGGTAATTGGTATGGTCTTGAGCTCCGACATTGGCATGTGTGTCTTGGTAGCATATCTCTAACAACCATTACATTTTCTTACTAGATCTTCTGCTTGTTCCAAGGCACTTGCCCAGTAGAATCCATGCCGAAAAGCTTTTGCCACTAAGGCTCTGGATGAGGCGTGATGCCCACATTCCCCTTGATGTATATCTCGGAGGATGTCAAGCCCTTCTTCCGGGTCAACACACCGTTGCAGGACATTCGTGACACTCCTCTTGTATAGCTCGACATTGATAATCGTGTATGCCTTTGCCCTCCTCTGAATTTGCCTCGAAAACACTTCTTCATTGGGCAAAGTTCCATCCTCCAGGAACTAGAATATGGGCAGTGCCCAAGCTGGTATAGCTCGCACTAGAAACGCATCCTCGTCAATTTCCATTTGATCCACCGACATAACCTCCGCCGGGTCAAGCTGCACAGTCCCGGGGTCCTACGAAGCAGTCCCCGGGTTTCCTGAACCACTTCCCACATCAATGCCCATGGGCAAAGCTTCCGACTCCGGATTTGCCGGGATATAGATTGACTCGGATTCTAGGGATGGCCTGATAGATGGCTTTCTGAGGTGCTCTAGTGCTACACCCGGTGGGATCGGTTGTCGGGTTGATCCGAGTTTTGACAATACGTCGGCAGCCTCGTTTTCCAGCCGGGGTACATGGTGAAACTCGCATCCCTCGAAGTATCCTGATCTCTTCTGCACATGAAATTTGTACAATGCCATGTTTGCATCCAAAACATCCCATTGCCCTAAGACTTGCTGAACTACCAGATCCGAGTCACCAAAGCACTGGATCCGACGTATTTCGATTTCTTTTGCCACTTTGAGCCCATGCACAAGTGCTTCATACTCTGCAACATTGTTTGATGCTATGAAGTGGATCTGCAGCACATACTTCAGCTGGTCTTTCTTGGGTGAGGTAAGCAAAACTCCGGCGCCTAACCTGGTTTTCATTTTTGATCCGTCAAAATGCATTCTCCAGTAGTTCGGATCTGGCAACGGTGGCTCATATTGCATCTCGGCCCAATCCACGAAAAAGTTGGCCAGTGCCTGAGACTTGATCGCATCTCTCCTGTCGTATTGTGGAGCATAAGGGGCTAGCTCGATTGCCCATTTTGCGGTCTGGCCGCTTGCATCCTTGTTGCTCATTATCTCAGATATGGGGGCTTCACATATCACTTTGATGGGGTGTTCTTCAAAATAGTGCTTCAGCTTCTTTGCTTCCATATACACACCATATGCCATCTTCTGATAGTGAGGATAGTTTTATTTTGACGCTGATAATACCTCACCCAGGTAGTAGGTGTAGCATCCCAATTGTCTAACAATGGTAATGCTACTTGTCCTAGTAAGATATTGGCTACTCCTATATATAATTGTTGCATCATAATTATATCATGCTCATGTCATCATGCCACCTTGCATTTGAGCATCATATAAAACCCCTTTTCTTTTGGTTCTTCCCTCATATGCATTATTAATTGTATTTGCCTCTTGATATTGTATTTGGTTATTGATATATTGTTCAAATGCCCAAGTTGAGTTGGGGCATATCCTTTATTTCCATTCCACCACCTTTCTCTTTTCTCCCTTTGTAATTCCACCATCCTACTATTCCATGTGCTTGTTTGCTTTTCTTTTGGTTTTACCTAGCCCATGGAAATAGGGTGGATCTAGTCCTTTAATTCTTTTGCTTGGCTTTATTCCACTTCTTGGAAATGTATAAGATTAATGCCATAATATTAATATTGTTTTCACAAATAAATAATGGCATTAGTATTTTTGCATGGGCCATGCACAATTCTTCACCACCTTTCTCTCCTTTGGTTTTTCTTCGGTTTTAATGGATCCTATCTTTGTGAAAACATCTCCTACCTCCCACCATCCCCATATCCTCATCTATATCTACTTCTTTTATTTTCTTCCCATGCATGATCATATGAGGCTTTCTTCCATGACCCTTTTTCTTCCTCTCTTCTTGGAATTCTCTTCCACCTTTTCTCTTCTTAGCTCATAGCAATCATCTTGTGCCTTCTTGAGTGAGCATCTAAACAAGTTTTCAGAAAAAAAAAATTTTAAATTGAAACCCTAACCTAGCTTCTCTCTTTCTCTTCTCCCTAAACCTAGATCTAAACCCTCTCCTCTCTCTCTTACTCTCTCTCTCTCTAACCTGAGGATGAACACCTGGCCCACCCCAGCTACCCCTCTCTCTCTAACCCTAACAACACCCTAACCCGAAGCCTTTTCTCTACTTTGCCAAAAGTTGGAACACCCCCATGTGCCTCTCCCCTCTCTCCCTCATCACACCAACCTCCCCAGCACCACCTCAGGTCAAGTCCTGGAGCCCCAGAGGCCCACCTTTCCCCTTCCTTCCTCCACCCGAAGTCCATCGCCGCCGAGCGCCAAAACCCTAGCTGCCACGTCCCGCTCGAGTCATGCGCGTCCTGGAGATCTCCAAGCCTAGCCAGGAGCTCCGTCAGGGTCGTCTGCTTCCTCTTCGTCTCCTCGTACCAGCCCAGGGCCCACGCCTCGCCGGAGTAAGCCTGGCGCCGCCGTCTCCCGCCGCAGCCCGAGCCCGCCGTCTGCGAGCTACGCCGACGATCTGGTCCACCTCGAGCACGCCTATCTGCACCGGTGGGTCGCTGGTAAGCACCTCTACCTCGCGGACATCCCCTTGTTCCTTCTGGCTCGCCGTAACGCCGCCGCGCTTCGTCGAGCAGCCTCCGCGCACCGCCGCGCGTCGTGCTCTGGCAGACAGCCGCAGCCGCCGCTGCAGCAGCTACCGTCCTGCCTCTGTTCCCCGCCGTGCCCCGCGCGCTATGGTCCTCCTCCAGCGACGCCACCTGAACGGAAATTGTAGCCCGATTACCCCTCTTCGTTTTTCGTTTTTGGGGCGAAGATTTTCATCCAGCGTACGCGTCGCCACCGTTGACGGAAGACGGCCAGATCCGCCGCCGGCAGCGCCGTGTCCGTCAGCGCGCAGCAGCAGCCGATGTCGTTTTGCACAGGACCCCCTCCCCTTTTTCCCGCCTAAATCCGCAGTCCTAGGAGCCCACCTGTCAGTCTCGGTGCATTTTTGCAAGAAAACCCCCGCGCTCTGGAGATTCTCCGCCCGCGCCGCCCTGGATCGCCCACGTGTCGCTCTCCTGCTGGCTGCGCGCGCGAGTGGCCCCGCACCTGGCCGGGCCCGTCCGTCGGTCGCTGCGGGTCAATTTCCCGTGAGTGAGAAAAGCCGGCGGACCCTCTGCGCCCCACCTGCTGCTGAGTCAGTGCAAGGCCCACCCGTCAGCGTCAGTGGCTGGTTCGGCCTGAGTACAAAATGTTTTCTGCTTAGCTGTTTAATTTAAACCTTTTTCAGAATTGATTTAAATTCAAAATTCTTTTCAGATTCAAATAATTTTTAAAATACAAATCCAAATAATACATATAATATATGTTTTTGAATCAGAAAAATGTGAGGATTTCAAATATGCCATTAAAAACATGTTCTGAACACTTTAAATTTTCGAGATGATTTAAATTACATTAAAATGCCCTTTTCCTTAATTAATTAATAACTTTTGTTTTATAACTCCAAATTTGGCAAATAATATGTCTAAATCGATCAGCGCGACGAGCCCGTTCTATTTATGCAGTCCTTGATCTGATTTGAATCATGCATCTTGTTGTCATTTAAAATCTGAACTGTTTATGGCAATAAAAAGTGAACTAAATAAATAATAAAATGCTTAATTCTTGCACCACACCTCACCCTTGCCATGCTACTTCAATGCCATGTAAATTATGCATCATTCATCATGGCATGCTTGTTTGCTTGTCGCATTTTAATGCATATGCTTGTGCACTATATTTATACTGGCCCTTGTTTGTTTGGTTCTTCTTCGAATAGACGCCCAGCAGGAGAATTACCAGGAATCACAGGAGTACTACCCAGATCCATCTCTCGCTTCAACTGAGCTGCCAGGCAAGCACTACCTCATGCTTGTATACATATAGCACCTATTGCCTCTATCTTATTCTTGCATCATTGAGTCGCGATTGCATTAAATTGAATCCCAAGTACTGCATAGCCTTTACTTTTAAACCACACCAAGCTTGTTCCGGTCCCATGAGCCATTACTACAGGAGTTGTTTGAGCCATGCGAGTCATAGAAAAGCATGTGTAGGGTATGTGAGTGTCTGAGGAATAACGAGGTACCTAAACAACATAACCTGAGTAGTAATGGGATAACTAATGAAAGAGGCACCGGTGAGCAATATCTGCTATTTGGTTTTTCATGCTCACTTGTGTCCCGTAGGACCCCGAGTACTTGATTCCTGTTCCTTGATTATTCGCACTATCCACATCCGGGAGGCTTATGAACCCCCCTGAGCCAGAGCTTGATTCATTCTTATTTCTTGGGGCCACAAAGTAGTTTGAGGTTTTATTACTATCCTGTACTTATGCCATGTTACTGTTTTATTAAGATTGTGCGAGGAGCACCTGTGCTATTTAAGATTTGCGGAGTGTTTTCGCGGTATCGACAAGCCCAGTCACATTTTTGGGTTCCCAGTCGTTTACAGCCATTGGCGCAAACCTTGAGTCCGTCTCGAAGTCAACTAGCTTCGTTGCGGGTAGCTTAATGGGGTGGCCCCCTGAAATATTTCTGAATCCTGTGATCGCTTTGTCGTGAATGCCTCGTTGGGTTTTGATTTGGTTTTTCCGAGGTTGATCGAGTGTGTGTTGCTATTCGTGCACCCCTGCAGGGTAAATCTTTCTGAAAGCCGTGTCCGCGGTTATGGACGACTTGGAGCACAGTTTCTCGATCATAGACAAGTATAACTAAAGTTTCGCTTTTAATTTGACTAAGTACTTGACTAGTAATAGTACAATACTCATGGAATGGTTAATAAAACTGCCAACGGATGATGGGGGTGTTCGTCCGCTTCCTCGTTGGTAAGCGAGGAGGAGGATGGATCTGTTAATTATACTGTTATAACTGTTGTTCTTAATTAACGGACATCCGTCTATCATTGGTTAGGCAGATGGTTAGCGAGTATCTACAGAATTGTTAGATATTATCTTTCACTGCAATTGCGTCACCCCAGGTGGTGTCCCCTTTAGTGGCATAAAGACTTGCTAAGTACCCCTAGGGTCTCACACGATAAATTGTTTGATTCAGATGAACAGGTGTACCCGCAAGATGGATACTGGTTGGAGGAGACAGATGATGTGGACAACGATCATTCGGTGTAGAGATTCCGAGAACGGGGATCCGTGAGATCTGTGGGGGGGATGTGTTTATTTATGGGGCATCTTATGCCGATTTGCTTCTTATCCATACTCGGATCTTGTTTTCCGCTTCCGCTTGATACTCTGATGTTTGTTGTATGAGGAGCTATCCTAAATTATTATCTCTATCTAGGATATTTGAATTCTTGCCGTATGGCGTTGCAATATTTCTATTTCTTTTAGATGGAATAGCTCTGAGGATTGTTGTATGTGGCTTGCATACATACTCATTTGTGTATGTAGTTGATCCCTTCGCCTGCCGATTACGCCGCTCGTTCTTGTCCCGTTGTCTGAAAGTGGTTAGGACGGCCGAAAGGTCTACCGTGAGTGGCCTTGGGCCCCACCGTACTATTTTAACCACTTTTGTTCAACCAGGCATTAACTAAGAGCGTAATTCACCGAGGTAGTTACAGTAGGCTGGCCTTTGCACCGACTAACCCTCTTCGTCGCGCTCTACCACTACTACTGCACTTACAACTCGGTTGGTTGTGGCTATGTAGAGCAACATTGGCTCTTATGATAGTGGAGAGGTTAACACTGGTGCAGTGGCTAACATTTTCTTTAACTGGACGAAGGCTTCATTGGCCTGCGGCGTCCATACGAACTTGTCGACTTTTTCATTAGTTGATAGAGAGGCAATGCCTTTTATCCCAACCGACATACAAACCGACTTAAGGATGCCAGACAACCAGTGAACTTCTGGACATTGTTAAGGCACTTCGGCAATTCTATCCGCTCTATGGCTCGGATTTTAGTTGGGTTAACCTCGATACCTCGGCTGGAGACAAGAAATCCAAGTAATTTTCCAGCTGGGACACCGAAGGTACACTTCTCCGGGTTAAGCTTCATTCGAAACCTCCTTAAGTTCGCGAATGTTTGCCGTATATCGTCAAGGAGCGTTTTGGTTTCCTTGGTTTTTATAACCACATCATCCACATACACTTGCACATTTCGGCCAATTTGGTCGTGTAAACATTTTTGCATACATCTTTGGTACGTTGCCCCTGCATTACGTAAACCAAAAGGCATGGTGCGATAATAATAAGCCCCGTACGGTGTAATAAATGCAGTCTTTATTTGATCATTCGGGTTCAGAGGTATCTGGTAGAAACCAGAATATGTGTCTATGAACGACAATAACTCACACCTAGCAGTAGAATCTATGACCTGATCTATCCTTGGCAGTGGAAATGGATCTTTTGGGCACGCCTTATTCAGGTTCGTGTAATCAATGCACATATGCCAAATCACTGCCACATTCGGATCATCTTTCTTCTTTTCCACCAGCACCAGATGAGATAGCCAATCCGGGTAAAGCATTTCCATGATGAACCCGGCTGGGAGGAGCCGATCTATCTCATCTCCAATGACTTTTCTCCTGTCTTCGGCGAAGCGGTGGAGAGGTTGCTTCACCGGCTTTGCTCCGGGTCTCACATTCAAAGAGTGCTCGGCCAACTCCCTCGAAACACCTTGCAAGTCATGTGTGGACCAAGCAAAGATATCCCGATTCTCACGGAGGAAGTCGACGAGCTCGCTTTCCTATTTGTCAGCTAACCTGGCACCAATTGTTACGGTGCGCTCTGGGAACAGATCATCAACATGTACTTTCTTTGTATCCTTTGTTGCTTGAAATGAGACACTTCCATGCGGGTTACTCATTGCCAGCATGTATTGCTGCGCAGACTGAGCCAATGCCGCAACTTCCTGGATCTTTCTTTTTTCTTGTGCAATCACGAGTGACTCGACTAGGTTAGACCCGGCTGGCGCACACTCAATGGAACGTCGAAAATCCCCAGCTATGGTGATTACTCCATTTGGCCCGGGCAACTTCATCTTCACGTAGCTGATATGTGTACATGCCATGAATTTGTTCAGGGCTGGCCTGCCGAGTAACGCGTGATATGCACTTTCTAAGTTCACAACCTCAAATTCCAAATTCTCAGTTCGGCAGTTATCTCTTGTGCCGAACAACACATCAACCCAGACTTTTCCAATGGGCTCGCAGGAAATACCTGGCACAATGCCATGGAAAGTTGTCCTTGTAGCTTGGAGCATGTTCTCCGAGATACCCAACTTGCGCATTGTATCCACATACATGATATTGATGCTGCTGCCATTGTCAATCAGTACTTTGGAGAACCTCACGTTGATATTTGGCCCGATAAACGTTGGGTTTAGCACTAATGCATACGAACCAGGGCTCGACATTAGCCTGGGATGATCCTTGATACTCCAGGTAATTTCCTGATCAGACCAAGGCATATACCTCATCACTGTTGGCATAACCGTATTCACCTCCATATGCCGGTGTTGCAACCTATTTCTATCCGTTTCCTTCGTGGTAAACACACAGTAACTCTGGTGATGCTCCCTATACTCATTTCTCCCATCATTACCAGGATACCGTTAATCTGGCTGATGCTGGTTTTCCACCTGATGCACTGCATCCCTTCTCTCTTGATTCTCATACCTCGGCGGAGGTGGCGGTAACATTAACTGTTGCGTATTTGCTCCGGAGAGCAACTGCTGCCGAGGTAACTCCTGTCAAGGTTGATCATTCCGATGTGCCTGAGCATTCCCCGAGCCACTTTGCTCTATCTTCCTCATCCACTCACATTGCCGGGTTGTATGACCCGCCAGGTTATCCGGATTTGGCGTGTGAAATTTGCACGGCTGATCCAGCATTTCCTCATAAGTATATCTCGACCGGTCTTTCTTTTCTTGACACTGTCTCTTTTGCTCCGGCGTCCAAGTTTTCTTGCCATCATTTCTCGGGGTCCACTGCTGCCCTCTAGTTTTCTGACGCTGATTACTCCCTGCTCCGGGCTGATCTTTATTTACAGCAGCAACTTGTTACGAGCTGTACCTGTAATCCGGTATATCATCTCTTCTCTTACTCATGTAGTCATTTCGCCGGGATGATCCGGCTCTATCTTGCTGATAGTATTCCTCATTTGACTCGTTTGACACAAGCCGAGGTTGAGTCGGATCACCTAAAGCGTATGAATCAGCGATCCAGATTGTTTCTGCCAAGGTAGTTGGCATATCCCTTTGTAACCTTTGCCACAGCATGCTTGCATATCTACACCCTTGTGCAAACCAAGCTATGGCCTGTGAATCAATCACGCCCTCGCAGGAGTTTCGCAGATTGCACCAGTGAGTTAGGAATTCTCGGTCTGTTTCATTTGGTCTCTTCTTGCACATTACTAGGGTTTGTGGCATGTTCGGCCTCTGATATGTGCTTGAGAAGTTACTAACGAACATTTCCTGGAAATCCAGCCAGCAGTTGATACTACCGGGTGGTAATTTTTTTAACCATATCCTTGCTGGCCCCTCCAACATCTAAGGTACATATCTCACAGCCCATCTCAAGTTGCCTGTAGCAATTTTTACAGCCATCGCGTAGTTAATCAACCAATCCTCTAGCTTTGTGCTGCCGTCATATGTTTCTGTGCCTCTTGGTAACTGGAAGTTAGGTACCGGGGGCTCCTTCATGATCCGGGGCCCAAAACACGCTGGACCCGGAGGAGCTTGCACCTCAATTTGCTCCGACCTGTAGAGCTGATCTAGCTTTAGTCTAGCGTCATCCAGCAGCAAGTTCCTGCCTCCCAACCTTGATCGTATCTCATGATGCTCCGGCCTATGGTATCCTGCATTCACCATTTCCGAATCACCGTCGTTGTATCTGTATTTCTCTTGTGGAGCACATCTCTGTTGCATACCTTGGCCGGCACTTCGGTCTTGCCGTGGTATATTTCGCTGCTACTGTTGCCCTGCACCCGCCGAGTTACGCTGTCCGGCATTGCCGTTTCCAGCGTTTCTCTAACCAGCATTGCCTTGGTCACGGTTACCTCGGCCAACTTCACCTCGGCTGACACTTTGTCGATCCTCATTTCCCTGCACTGCCTTTCCTTTCCCTGCCCTTGCCGGGTCATATGGGACTATCTGTTTGTTTCTCCTTGCCGAGGTTACCACTTCCTCTCTTCTTGGGCCATTATGAGGGGACGATGCTGCCCCAGCAGGAATAAACGACCTTGGAAGCCCCTGCTCTTCCCGGGTTGGCCCTGAGCAACTCCTCATTCTGTCTGTTAGCGATTCGAACTAACTCATTGACCCTCTCTTGCTGTCTTTGCTGGGCTTCACCCGTCAAACCTTCTAACTCGGATGCAGCTGCTCTGAGGTTCTTTGCGGGGCTGTTGTACTTCGGCAACCCCATGGATAAAAGGGTCTCTGATTCCTCAACTCTAGTCTCACCCTCTTTGTTCATTTCACTGATGAGGTTTCTCCCTTTTACTTTTACAGCATCTACCTTATTTGCTCTTGCATACTCGAATAGTGTCATGTTCAATGACTGTTGAGCCGCGGCTATCTTTTTCCGCACCCTCTAGTATTTTCTGCCTAGTTTCCTCTAACTCGGCTTGTGCCTGAGCCGGATCTACCACAAGTGCTATGGGGCTTGCCAAGCTATCTATTGCCAGCTGCAGCACATTCTCTAGCCTCTCTAGCGGACGACCTCTAGTTTTCCTAGGCGCCTTGGGTGTTACCTCTGGATCTGGTGCCGGGTCTTTGTGTTGGGTCCGCAGCATAGAAGATAAAAAATTTCCTACGATGAGAACTATACGCCAATATCTATCTACTAGATACAGAGCAACGGGTGGACATACATCCATGGAGAACTTACCCTCGAAGACAACGAGTTTTGTTACCGAGTAGGAACTCGTGGTTGATGTAGTTGTACGCTTGCCGATCTCAAGATCGTGTGGAAGTCCGAGCGCCGCAAATCAGTAGCGCATCCGTCCTCGCACACACGTTCAAGCCACCGGACAACCTCCACCTCCTCGCTCCAGCGAATCAAAGGAAGCAGAACCTCCTTCCAGACGCAAGGCCACCGGGAACATGTATCTCGCTAATCCGAGACCATGGGGAAATATCTAGAGGGGGAGAGAGATCCTTCACGAGGAGGTGTATTTTGTGAGAGGGGAGAGGGGGGCTTTATATAGGAGGGAGGGAGACCCCTCCCCTCCCATAGCCGGCGCATGAGGGGGGGGGGGACTCCTCCCCTCCTTCATTCATGTGGTGAACCTCCACTCACATAAACATGGCCTCCACCCAAAATCCCACTCACATGTATTTAATTTCCACCAAATTAAATGCAACTCTCAATTAATAAAACTCTTTTATTTATTTTATTCAGAATTTTGTTAATTACTTTAATTAACAAACATTCACATAAAACCCCTTGCAACATTTCAATATCACATGCAGAACCACTTTCTGCAATTTCACCCGAAACAATTCCGGTTTCTATCGAAACAATTCCTGTTTCTATTGAAACATTTCCTGCGCTTTGCAAACCTTTTGTCTGGAACATATGTGCTCCTGAATGGTGTCCGGCAACCCTTAAGTGTGTCACCCTACGGTTCGCGAATAATGCAGACATGATTGAGATTCCTCTCAGATCAATAATCAGAAGCGGGACCTGGAGATCCATACTGACTCTTGCATATTCAACGATGACTTCTGTGATCGTGAGAACCTTTAACGTCAGAAATTTAATCCCTTTGTCTCATGATATAATACATGTCCGAGATTCGATCATCGGTATCCAAATACCTAGTTTGATCTCGTTACCGACATGCACTCTTTTCTCGTTCCCGTGATATAACATTCTAGTGATCACATCACTTGCTTGCAAGCTATCTTAATGTGATATCACCGAGAGGGCCCAGAGTATATCTATCCGTCATCGGGATTGACAAATTCCACTCTTGATCCATGAGCCTCAACATAACACCTTCATAGCACTGAACCCACCTTTATAGTCACCCTGTTACGGTGTGACGTTTGATGTTATCAAGATACTCTTCCGGTGTTAGCAATTAACATGATCTCATGGTCTAAGGACTAAGACTACTTTGTATGATGTTATAGCAATATAAACATAATGACTTGATCGTAATGCTATACTTCGGATGAATGTTCATCACATCATTTCACAAATGTTGTGACCTTGTTATTAACAACATCCAATGTCCATGATCAGGAAACTTTGATCATCTTGTTAATCAACAAGCTAGTCTATAAGAGAGGCATAACTAGGAACCCTTTTTGTTTATTAAACACACATGTATTGATGTTTCCTATCAATACAATTATAGCATGCAAAATAAACATCTATCATATACAAGGAATACATAATAACAACTTTATTATTGCCTCTCAGGGCATATTTCCTTCAGTCTCCCACTTGCACTAGAGACAATAATCTAGTTTACATAGTGATAAATCTAACACCCATGGAGTTCTGGTGATGATCATGTTTTGCCCTAGGGAGTACTTTAGTCAACGGATCTGCTACATTCAGGTCCGTGTGCACTTTACAAATCTTTATATCTCCATCCTTGACATGCTCACGGATGGAGTGAAACCGACGCTTAATATGCTTGGAATTCTTGTGAGACCTTGGTTCCTTGGCGTTGGCTATGGCTCCATTGTTGTCACAATAGATCACCATTGGGTCCAACGCACTAGGAACCACACCCAGTTCCGTTATGAACTCCTTCATCCAAACCGCTTCCTGCGCTGCTTCTGAAGCAGCAACATATTCCGCCTCCGTCGTTGATCCAACCACCACAGGTTGTTTGGAGCTCCTCCAACTAACTGCTGCTCCGTTCAAGAGAAATACGTATCCGGATTGAGACTTAGAGTCATCCGGATCAGTGTCAAAGCTAGCATCGACATAACACTTAGTGACTAGCTCTTCTTCACCTCCGTATACAAGAAACATATCCTTAGTTCTTCTCAAGTACTTAAGGATATTCGTGACCGCTATCTAGTGTTCCGAACCTGGATCAGATTGGTACCTACTAGTCAAACTAATAGCATGTGCCACATCCGGTCTTGTACATAGCATGGCATACATTATAGAGCCTATGGCTGAGGCATAGGGTATCTTATCCATTATCTCTCTTTCTTCCGCCGTAGCCGGACTTTGAGTCTTACTCAATGTCTTGCCTTGCAACATAGGTAAGTACCCCTTCTTACTTCCGTCCATATTAAACTTCTTTAATATCTTATCAAGGTATGTACTCTGTGATAGCCCAATTAGGCGTCTTGATCTATCTCTATAGATTTTAATGCCTAATATATATGAAGCTTCACCAAGGTCCTTCATCGAAAATTTGCTGTTTAGATAACTTTTAACACTGTTTAAAAGATCTATATCATTTCCAATCAATAATATGTCATCCACATATAATATCAGAAATGCCACATTGCTCCCACTCACTTTCTTGTAAATACAAGCCTCTACATAAGTTTGGAAAAATCCAAACTCTTTGATCACCTCATCAAAGCGGAGATTCCAACTCCGGGATGCTTGCTTCAGTCCATAGATGGATCGCTGAAGTTTGCACACCTTATCAGCATCCTTAGGATCGACAAAACCCTTAGGTTGTATCATATACAACTCTTATTCAATATTACCATTGAGGAACGTAGTTTTGACATCCATCTGCCATATTTCATAATCGAAATATCCAACAATTGCTAACATAATCCTAACCGACTTAAGCATCGCTATGGGAGAGAATGTCTCATCGTAGTCAACTCCTTGAATTTGTCGAAAACCCTTTGCGACAAGTCGAGCCTTATAGATGGTTACATTACCATCAGCATCACTTTTTCTTTTGAAAATCCATTTATTCTCAACGGCCTTTCGATCGTGAGGTAAGTCCACCAAGGTCCAAACCTGGTTTTCATACATGGATTCCATCTCGGATTTCATGGCTTCTAGCCATTTGTTGGAATCAGGGCTCATCATCGCTTCTTCATACGTCGTAGGGTCATCTATTTCATCAATCATGAAATTCATAACAGGATTGCGTACAGTTCAGGAGCTGCACGTGTCCTGCTTGACCTGCGAGGTTTGGTAGTGTCCTCTTTCGGAGTTTCATGATCAATATCATTAGCTCTCTCTTCATTAGGTGAAGTCAACTCCGAAACAACTTTCGGTGCTGCGCTACTCGCCATTTCATGAAGAGAAGGTTCAATAACCTCTTCGAGTTCTACCTTCCGACTACTCACACCTTTCGCGAGAAACTCCTTCTCAAGAAAGGATCCATTCTTGGCAACAAAGACCTTGCCCTCGGATCTGTGATAGAAGGTATACCCAATCGTTTCCTTAGGGTATCCTATGAAGACGCATTTTTCCGCTTTGGGTTCGAGTTTATCCGGTTGAAGTTTCTTCACATAAACATCGCATCCCCAAACTTTAAGAAATGACAGCTTAGGTTTGTTTCCAAACCATAATTCATACGGTGTATTTTCAACGGATTTAGATGGTGCCCTATTTAAAGTGAATGCAGCGGTTTCCAGTGCATAACCCCAAAAAGACAGTGGCAAGTCAGTCAGAGACATCATAGATCAAACCATATCCAATAAAGTACGATTACGACGTTCTGACACACCATTACATTGTGGTGTTCCGGCAGGCGTGAGTTGTGAAACTATTCCACAGTCTTTCATATGTGTGCTAAACTCGTAACTAAGATACTCTCCTCCACAGTCGGACCGCAGAAATTTGATCTTTATGTTACGATGATTTTCCACTTCATTCTGAAATTCTTTGAACTTTTCAAAGGTTTCAGACTTATGTTTCATCAAATAGATATACCCGTATCTACTCAAATCATCCGTGAAAGTAACAAAATAACGATATCCACCTCGCGCCGACATACTCATTGGTCCACACACATCAGTATGTATGATTTTCAATAAATCTGTCGCCCGTTCCATTGAACCGGAAAACGGCGTTCTAGTCATCTTGCCCATAAGGCATGGCTCACATGTATCAAATGATTCAAAATCAAGTGATTCCAAAAGTCCATCAGAATGGAGTTTCTTCATGCGTTTAACGCCAATATGACCTAGACGGCAGCGCCACATATATGCAGATATATCATTATCAAGTTTAATCCTTTTAGCATCAACATTATGAATATGCGTAATACTACTATCGAGATCCAACAGAAATAAACCATTCAACACAGGTGCATGACCATAAAAGATATTATTCATATAAATCGAACAACCATTGTTTTCAGACTTAAATGAATAACCACTTTGCATCAAACACGATCCGGATACAATGTTCATGCTCAGTGCAGGCACCAAATAACAATTATTTAGGTTTATAACTAATCCTGACGGCATATGGAGAGGCAGCGTTCCGACGGCGATCACATCAACTCTTGATCCATTGCCGACCCGCATCGTGACCTCATCCCTTGCTAGTTGTCACTTGTTCCGCAGCCCCTGAACCGAGTTACATATATTAGCAACCGATCCCGTATCAAATACCCAGGTGCTACAGCGAGTACTAGTCAAGTACACATCAATAACATGTATATCACATATACCTTTGTTTGCCTTGCCGGCCTTCTTGTCCGCCAAATACTTGGGGAGTTGCGCTTCCCATGGCCAGTCCCCTTGCAATAGTAGCACTCGGTGTCAGACTTTGGGCCAGCTCGGGGTTTCTTTTCAGGCCCGCCAATAGATTTGCCGCCCTTCTTTCCCTTCTGCTTGCCTTTCTTGTCCTTATTGAAACCGGTGGTCTTATTGATCATCAACACTTGATGTTCTTTCCTAATTTCTACTTCTGCAGTCTTAAGCATTGACAGAAGCTCGGGAAGAGACTTCTTCATGCCCTGCATATTATAGTTCATCACGAAGCTCTTGTAGCTAGGTGGCAGAGATTGGAGAACACGATGTATGCCTAAGTCAATGGGGATCGTTATTCCCAAGGACACAAGCTTATTGGCATACCCAGACATTTTGAGTACGTGCTCACTAACGGAGCTGTTCTCTTCCATCATGCAGCTAAAGAACTTTTCAGAAGCATTATAACTCTCTACGGCAGCATGGGTGTCGAAAATCATTTTCAATTCTCCCATGGTATCAAAGGCATTGCCATTTTCGAAACGTTTTCGAAGTTCTGGCTCTAGCCCATACAGTATGCCGCAATGAACTAAGTTGTGGTCCTCCTGACGAGTTATATAGACGTTCTTTTCCTCGTCAGGGGCATCAGGAGCTGGTGGGGGGCCTAGCGGCGCCTCTAGCACATATTGCTTTTGTGCAGTAGTGAGGCGAATCCTCAAATTCATAGCCTAGTTGGTGAAGTTGCTACCATTTGCAGCAAGCTTCTCTTTCTCCATGAACACATTGAAATTAAAATTAGGTGGTGCCATCTACAATAGAATTAGTAAAATATATTTAGACTAAGTTTATGACAGATTGAGTTCAACTAATCCAAATTACTAATGAACTCCCACTCAAAAACGACATCCCTCGTGTCCTTTTGGTGATTACATGAACCAAATCCACTACACCAAGTTCGATCATCACGTGAGTCGGTGTAGCTTCAAAGGCGAGCATCTATATGGGCATCATATCAACTATATGACTCATGCTTAACCTTTCGGTCCGTGTTCCGAGGCCATGTCTGTACATGCTAGGCTCGTCAAGTAAGAACCTTAGTATTCGCGTGTGTAAAACTGTCTTACACCCGTTGTATGAAAGCGTAGAGTCGAGAACACCAGATCATCACGTGATACCTCAAAACACGATCCACAAAATGGTGCATACTTAAGGAAGAACACATTTTATCTTGATATCTAAATGAGGGATCATCTTATAATGCTACCAAAAGCGCCAAACTAGCAATATAAGATGCTAACATCTAATGTGTGAAGTGAGGTGATATGGTCCATGCATTTGATCTCTATCATCTGCATCGTGGTATGATCTCTATCATTCCTTTGTGTGTAAGGCCAAGGTCTATGGAACTTACACGTTAAGTGAGTTGTAAGAGTATCTATCATACATCTACTTACAACAATACCATATCAAGACACTAGCCCAGCAATGATCTAAACTAGACGCCTCTAATTTATCAATTGCAAGTTTTACGTGGCTTAGGGCTTTCGGAGATAGAACCGGTCTTACCTACGAACATGAACCACAACGAGGATAACCAAGTTATTAGCAACTCGTTGTAACTCAGATATTGACTATAGTGGGAGAGATAGACACCCGCTAGCCACTTATGCAAAACTAGTTGCATGTCAGTCGTGGAACCGGTCTCATGTACGATGACATGTAAGGTTGGTCCGGGCCGCTTCATCCCACTATGCCACCAATATCCAAAGTACATAGAAGATGCAATAACATGATCATCATCTCCCACATATAAACATATGTGTACTACCCGTGCAAAGCACCTACGTATAGATCAGGCTCTGATACCACTGTTGGGTCCGCAGCATAGAAAACAAAAAATTTCCTACGATGAGAACTATACGCCAAGATCTATCTACTAGATACAGAGCAACGGGTGGACATACATCCATGGAGAACTTACCCTCGAAGACAACGAGTTTTGTTAACGAGTAGGAACTCGTGGTTGATGTAGTCGTACGCTTGCCGATCTCAAGATCATGTGGAAGTCCGAGCGCCGCAAATCAGCAGCGCATCCGTCCTCGCACACACGTTCAAGCCACCGGACAACCTCCACCTCCTCGCTCCAGCGAATCAGCGGAAGCAGCAACTCCTTCCAGACGCAAGGCCACCGGGAACATGTATCTCGCTAATCCGAGACCATGGGGAAATATCTAGAGGGGGAGAGAGATCCTTCACGAGGAGGTGTGTTTTGTGAGAGGGGAGAGGGGGGCTTTATATAGCAGGGAGGGAGACCCCTCCCCTCCCATAGCCGGTGCATGAGGGGGGGGACTCCTCCCCTCCTTCATTCATGTGGTGAACCTCCACTCACATAAACATGGCCTCCACCCAAAATCCCACTCACATGTATTTAATTTCCACCAAATTAAATGCAACTCTCAATTAATAAAACTCTTTTATTTATTTTATTCAGAATTTTGTTAATTACTTTAATTAACAAACATTCACATAAAACCCCTTGCAACATTTCAATATCACATGCAGAACCACTTTCTGCAATTTCACCCGAAACAATTCCGGTTTCTATCGAAACAATTCCTGTTTCTATCAAAACATTTCCTGCGCTTTGCAAACCTTTTGTCTGGAACATATGTGCTCCTGAATGGTGTCCGGCAACCCTTAAGTGTGTCACCCTACGGTTCGCGAATAATGTAGACATGATTGAGATTCCTCTCAGATCAATAATCAGAAGCGGGACCTGGAGATCCGTACTGACTCTTGCATATTCAACGATGACTTCTGTGATCGTGGGAACCTTTAACGTCAGAAATTTAATCCCTTTGTCTCATGATATAATACATGTCCGAGATTCGATCATCGGTATCCAAATACCTAGTTTGATCTCGTTACCGACATGCACTCTTTTCTCGTTCCCGTGATATAACATTCTAGTGATCACATCACTTGCTTGGAAGCTATCTTAATGTGATATCACCGAGAGGGCCCAGAGTATATCTATCCGTCATCGGGATTGACAAATTCCACTCTTGATCCATGAGCCTCAACATAACACCTTCATAGCACTGAACCCACCTTTATAGTCACCCTGTTACGGTGTGACGTTTGATGTTATCAAGATACTCTTCCGGTGTTAGCAATTAACATGATCTCATGGTCTAAGGACTAAGACTACTTTGTATGATGTTATAGCAATATAAACATAATGACTTGATCGTAATGCTATACTTCGGATGAATGTTCATCACATCATTTCACAAATGCTGTGACCTTGTTATTAACAACATCCAATGTCCATGATCAGGAAACTTTGATCATCTTGTTAATCAACAAGCTAGTCTATAAGAGAGGCATAACTAGGAACCCTTTTTGTTTATTAAACACACATGTATTGATGTTTCCTATCAATACAATTATAGCATGCAAAATAAACATCTATCATATACAAGGAATACATAATAACAACTTTATTATTGCCTATCAGGGCATATTTCCTTCACTTTGCTCGCGCCAGTGTCAGGCACTGTCATCATCACCTTAGCACGGTCAGGGGAGCGAGTGATACGCGCACCTTGAGCCATGCTAAGGGGTGGCTCGCCTCCCTCGACGACCTGCCGCGGGTGAACGCAAGACACATTGATGCCGACGTAGATCTTGTGGGCACCAAGCTTGATGAAGAGGCCATTGCACGGTGGAGGTCGCCTACCGAAGCTACCAGCATTGTCGCTGACGTAGTCCAGCGCTCCAAAGTGCTGAACGAGCCTAGAGACGATGCGCTGGCCGGTGCCGATGATGCTTCCCGTTCGGTTCTTAACTCCTGCTAGCGCTGCTAGCCCCACGGTGGGCGCCAACTGTCGTGGTGGTGTCATGGCAAATGCCATGGATAGGCTAAAGGTGGGTCCAATATGCACTAGAGGAATCCAGGGAGGGATAGTGTGGTGATTCCACACACCGATGTTTTGTATTCTCTAAGTTCACCACGTTTACAGATGCTCCTTGAGCTGTATTGGGGAGAGGAGGAAGACGGAACTCTCTTACTCTCACCACTACCTCTACTCAATGAACAGGCTAATCTCTAGCCCAACTAACTCACGATCCCCCTCTACTGAGGTCCTAGCGCTCCTTATAAAGGGGAGTCCAGGCTACTAGCTAGGGCATACGTGGAAGCATATTCCTAGGAATATGCCTCTCCCAAAATAGCAAACCGACCGGGTCACCTTTTGCCCTCGTAAGCCATGTAGAGGCTACGTGAGTCTCTTCGGTGCCAGCATTAGCCGACATAGGCTGCGTCACCTTTGTCGGCCACGCCTCGCTGGTCCCTCCCTCTGTTCGCTTCGCTCACGCTCCAGCGCACAGAGATCACCTTTTGACCAGCGAGATACCTTCCTTCTCTTGCAAGCCTGGTATAACCCGGCCCTGTGGGTACCTGCATACATGTTACAAAAAGCCTGCCGGCATACGACCTACGTCAGCCGGGACACAGTCAGGTGGACATCCTCCAGTCCGGGTTACTCCGTAAGTCAGCCTACCTTGAGGTGACCCAGCCAGCTTTCGCTTTGACCTTGCTATACCTCGGCTAACTCGGCCTCTATACCCCTGCGTGACCCTACCCGGGGGTATCCCCCCAACATACCCCTTGCCTGATGATACGGAAGAATCCCCATATCAAAATGACAAGGCAAGCAGACAATGAGCATCTCAGTAATCTTCTTATTTACCATGGGAAAATGGTGCTTTTGTCTCTCTTTCCTCTTTTCTCATCTCTTTTTTTCTCTTTTTCTCAATCTCTATCTCTTTTTTTATAAGAAGAATGCTTCATAGATAGCTCATTATGGTTACGCTGCAGGTTTCCACCATGATTACGCATGGATTAGACCGGTGGCCCAGGCGTTTCTCTAACACACATACATAACTCCATGGACTTACAAGATCCCCTTTCATTTCACACCGACGACATGCATAGACAAAAGAGCATGATATCAACTAGGTACAAAGTACAAGTGCATTGTTGAAAGCGTTCCCCATGACAACATGGTTCTGCTAATCCCCAACATATAAGTGCAAGCATATACAACATAGATGACACAATGGTTCAAGTTTATTAGGGGCAAGAAAAGTAAAGTGTGCCATCAAGTTCGTGAGAGCTTTAATCACTAGTTTTCTCATAACAAGTTTAATTTGGAAGGTAGATAAAAACATGAATATACTTGCAATAGCAAATGCTAATAGGTAGGTATGGAGGACTCTTTGGAATAACTTGGTTTTATTTGGAGTTGGATGCATGAGTGTAACTCATACTTGGTTATGGAGGCTATAGCAAAAGAGTGGGAGCGACCAACTAAGAGAGAAATAATGGCCATAATCATGCAAAGCGACAAAACATCATTAATTAAAGCATAAAGTGATATTACAAGTCAAAAACTAAAGGATCATAGAGGCTATGGTGACTTGGTGTAGTCTTAACATGGTGTGAGCATGTGCCAAGTCAACCCAAATAAAGCATCAAAGGAGAATACCACAATACTATGCTTTAATATGCTAAAACAACGCATGATTCTTTCAAGGCACATTAAGCAATCTCAATTGTTTATAACATGTCATGATACAGAAAAAATCACTAAGCATAAAGCCAAAACAATACCAAGCATGAGATGATAAAGTCTAAGTCACAGTCAAAAACAAGCTCCTTTTTACCACTTAAGCATGAACCTTTCCTACTCTTTTCCAACACCAATCGACTTATTTGAAACAACTCACAAATATAATAATAAATAAAGATCAGTGAGCTTGTCTCACAAATCAACAAAGAAGAACTAAAAATTTCTAAGCTGAAACCACAAGAAAACTAAAGCTAAACACAGTGCTAGCAAAACAGAACACTCACAAGACAATAAGAATGAAAACTAGAGTGTTTGAAAACAAAGTGTGTCTCTCTCCAAAATAAGTGCTGGGATCCAACCAACTTATTGCAGCGAACCAAGCAAAATAAAACTAAAAACAAAAACAAAGACGCTCCAAGAACAACACAACAGTTCATGAAGCAATACAAACAAAGTGTCTAGAAAGACCTGAGATTTTTATTGATGAAGAAGGGGATGCCTTGGGCATCCCCAAGCTTTGACGCTTGTACCTCTTGAATATTTCTTGGGGTGACACGGGTGTAATACCCAAGCTTGATCTTTAGTCCATTCTTCATCTCATTACATCATTCTTTCCCTACACCTGAAATTTTTCCTTCATACAAAACTCCACACAATCTTCATTAGCAACATTAGTGTACTCAAGATAATAAGTCTTTTGGTTCAGTTCCAACACAAATAAAACTTCCATTAAAACAAAATCTACTATAGAACTTCCGTAAAAAAGCTCAATTCCCCAAAAAGAACTCAAAAAGGAATCACAAGAAGCAAATGCAAATAATGGCAGAAATCTGTTAAAACAGACCGGCAGGTACAAACCAATTTGTTTGAAGACCTTCTGTTGCTCAAATAAAAAGTGTTGAACTAACGAAAGTTAGATAACAACCTGGGGCAGAAGAACAAAAATTCATGCCTCAAAACGAAGTACATAGATGTTACACGAATTTTTACGGTGAAGCACAAAAATCTGTTTCGGGACAGCAACTTTCCCAAGCATTACTTCTCTCTCATTAGAGGTTACTCTTGACACAAAAAGCAAATAAAAAGGATAAAGAGAGGTTATTACAGAGGTAATAACTTCCAAGGTTCATCTAAAACTTTTGGGTTATCTTCCAATAAGTACTTTTGTTTAATGCCTTTAAGTTAGGCATGATAGTTTGAGAAGATGCTCACATAAGAAATATGAATTGAAGTAAAAGAGAGCATCAAGAAGCAAATTTAAAGCACATTTAAGTCTAACCCACTTCCTATGCATAGGAATCTTGTAAAGAAACAAGTCATGAAAGCACAAAGCAATAAGCATAGTAAAGCAAAACAAGTGCAACTTCAAGACTTTCAACATAAAGAGGGGAAACTTAATATTATTAAGATGCATAAAACCATGTTTCCCTCTCTCATAATAACTTTCAGTAGCATCATGAATAAAATTAACAATATAACTATCACATAAAACATTCTTATCATGAGCCACATGCATATAATCATCATTACTCTCCACATAAGCATAGTTATTCTTATTAATTGTAGTGGGAGCAAATTCAACAAAATAGCTATCATTATTATTCTCATCACCATAATCATCAAATATAGGAGGCATATTGTAATCATAATTAATTTTCTCCTCAATAGTAGGTGGACTGAAAATATCATATTCATCATTGTAATCATCATATATTGGAGGCATAGTATCATCAAAGTGAATTTTCTCCTCCATGCTTGGGGGACTAAAAATATCATGCTCATCAAAACCAGCTTCCCCAAGCTTAGACTTTTCCATAGCATTAGAAATAATGGTGTTCAAAGAATTCATACTAATAATATTTCTATTAGCATGCAAATAAAGTTCCATAGGTTTTTTAATTTTCTATTCAAACACTTCATGTCCTAACTCAAGATAAATACTATAAAGATCTCTAATTTTGTTGTTGTTTTCCACTAAGCCTAACTAGTGAAAATAAAAACAAGAAACAAAAAGATATAATCGCAGAATCTAAAGGAAATAACTTTGAGTACTCATACCGGAGGATGTGAGTAACTTTTACATTACCTCCCCGGCAACAGCGCCCGAAAATAGCTTGATGTCTACGCACTTCTATTCTTGTAGACGATTGTTGGGCCTCCAAGTGCAGAGGTTTGTAGAACAGCAGCAAGTTTTCCCTTAAGTGGATCACCCAAGGTTTATCGAACCCAGGGAGGAAGTGGTCAAAGGTATCCCCTCTCAAGCAACCCTGCAATCAAGATACAAGAAGTCTCTTGTGTCCCCAACACACCCAATACACTTGTCAGGTGTATACGTGCACTAGTTCGGCGAAGAGATAGTAAAATACAAGTGGTATGGATATAAGACAACGGTGCTAGAAAATAGCCTGATGGCGTGGAAGAGACTAAAGGCAAACTGAAATAAAGATGGAAACAAGCAAACATGTAACATATCTAGTTGCAAACGGTGTTTCAATGCTTAGAAACAAGGCCTAGGGATCATACTTTCACTAGTGAACACACTCATATAAATATATTATCTTCATGATACTACAATGAACTACTCTCCGGTTGGACACTCTAATCCATGGTAAGGATATAACAGCACACCTCAAAGTAAGTCTTTCCCATCTAGATAACCCCACACTATCACCTTGAGCACTAGATGGTTCCAACAGACACCACAATTTCATAGAAACATCCAACTCCAAATATAACTCATAACAAGTATTAGTAATCTCCAGCCTAAGTGCCACCATGGTGTGCACACTGTCACTTTCACACACATGGGGAGAGCAGATATCTATTAAAGCACTTGAGTAGCAAAGTAGATCTACTTGATTACAAAGCTGATGATCGCAATATGATCATGCATAGAGAGAGAGATGAAAACATAGCTACCGGTAGAACCCTTAGCCTCGAGGAAGAACTACTCCCTCATCATCATGGGAATCAACAACGGCGATGGAGATGGCGGTGGAGATCGATGGAGATGGCTCCGGGGGCACTTCCCCGTCCTGGCAGGGTGCCGGAACAAAGACTTTCTATCCCCTGAATCTCCCCTTCGGTGGCGGCGGCACTACGGAACTTTTCGTGGCTCGAGGCTGTTCGATTTAGGGTTTTTGCATTGGGAGGCATCTTATAGGCGAAGAGGCGAGGTCGGTGGCCGACCAGGGGGCCCACACCATGCCCTGGCGCGGCCAGGGGGCCCCGCATCAAGGGGTGGTGTGGCACCCTGTGGCCCCCCTTCGTCTCTCCTTCTGGCTCTGTGAGTCTTCCGAGAAAATAACGACTTTGGCTTTTCTCCGGTCCAATTCCGAGAATATTCATTTTCTGACTTTTCTAGAACCAAAAACAGCAAAAAATAGGCAACTGGCACTGTGGCATCTTGTTAATAGGTTAGTCCCAGAAAGTGTATAAAAATACTCTAAAGTGTGGACAAAACATAAGAAAGTAGATATAAACCAAGCATGGAATATCAAAATTATAGATACGTTTGCAACGTATCACATATCGACTACAAGACAGGAGTAAATTATTCAAATCCATGGAACGTAGCATAGCTACGATGCTTTTACGCATAAGATTGTTTGTAAGAGTAACAAGAGTTATTGTTCGGCTTATTAAGCCAAGATGTTCAGGAAAAAAAAAGAAAGGCTAAAAATAGCCATCTGCTCAAAGAATAATGTACCGTCGATTTTCACCTTATATATAAAGAGAAGTTATTTGTATCTTAATATTCTTTTTTAAAGATCAATGCTAACAATAGTTATGAGCCTATGTCCAGATACAGGCATCCGAACATAGCCTCGGGGGCTACTCCCATCGGGAGCGCTAACGTGCACCCGATAGAAATACCGTTGTGTATAAAGTGCATTGACAAAATTGCAAAAGAACCTTTTGAGTTTTACACTAGTGTATCCTCAAAAATGTGTTACTCCCATCGGAAGATAGTATGAAATAATAAAAATATCTGATATAATCAGAAATATTGGTGGCCTAGCAGGCCAACTGCCAAAAAAGCCAAAAATCTCGTATCATGCTCAGACCCGAGAAAAAATCCGAATGCTGTGTTCAGAAACACGAAGGTAAGACCCCAGGATTCATCCCGTGTGGCCTGGTAATCGCACAAGAATGCGCTCTACCAGTAAAAATCCGTATCAATGATACGATGCAAAATCTCGACGGACGCGTTGGGTACCTGATAAATAATAGAAAACTGGAATTCAGTTTTCGGTAAGACCTCAGAGGCTCAAAACTGAATTACACCAGCAACAAATTCCGGATTCAAGCCTGGGGACTTGAGTTTGATGTAGGTCAACTTTGTTTTTGCCCAGGAGCAATTAACTGATTCTAGATCTTTCGCAAGCATCAGACTCGTTGTACCAAAATCCCTACAAAAAACAAAATTAAACATAATGAGAGAAAGAAGAAAGAAAACTTTGTGACTCAACCTGAAAACTGCAGATTCAGGTAGTCTCGAGGGCTACTGACAAGGGTATGATTACTCGGATGCTCATTATTCGCTACCCTACATTGGGTAAAAGGCCTACGACCCATAGAGATTCTAGATAAAAGCCCAAGGAAGCAGTTGACAGAGACACTTTGTTGTATTAGGAAAGAAACCACGAACCGACATTATGTTGGTATTGTAATCACACGTGTATGAAACCTATCCGCATACAGCTTTGAGACCCGGCCTATTATATATAGGACGGGAGAAGCCCAAGCGAGGGTACCAAAATCTAGAGGACAACTTGTAATAGAGTATTTTCCCAATATTCAGGCAACTTTGTCTTCATTGTTTTCCTGACATCCAATGAAATCCCCAGCGTTCTCTTTTCCGCGAAACCCCAAGTCCATCACCATGGGCATTGTCGAGGTTACCCCTTGTCAGGTTGGATATAGAGTACCAAAGCAGACCTTTAGCAAGGAATATGGAACTATGAGTGGTGTGTACTAGATATGTCCAAAACATTATTAGTAAGTAAGCCATAAGGGATGAGCATGCCATAAGTAAGTTATTGTTAGAGCCGAGGCTATAGTTGGCCAAAGTATAAACCAAAATCATATCGTAGTGAAGACTTTCTAGAACTCAAACATTTCTTTAATAGATGTTCGAATCCATAGACACTCGAAAGGACCTAATCAGGGCAGAAGTGCTCATTTCAAAAGTAATCACTGTAGTAAAGGGGATTGGTTGTTGGCCATTGTCAAGCCAAAAGAGGATTCAAGGAAAGGTTTGCATGAAGATACACCAATTATCTTCATCATTTTGGAGAACTACTATGGTCGGAAGAAGTCAGTCCTACCTTTCAGAATGTAAGAGATTATGAACTTCGGGGATGAAGTTTAGTTTAAGGGGGAGAGACTATAACATCCCATGATTAGCAGCTAAAAATAGCGACAACGCATGTGTGTGCATTGCATTGATGCATAAAAAATCCGGGAAATTTTCGTGCAAAACTACAAAGCTATGGAGGGATCGAGGTCTCTCTTGTACTGATGAGAACATCAGGATAGGTGCGATGGATTTTCACATGACCTCTACTGTATTTTTGGTGACTTGGGAAAGAATTCAATTCATATTTGAAATTGAGAATTGGAATTCAAATTTGAATATTTTGGAATTTTGAATATTCCAAAAATAAGTAAATAATGTATCTAAATAATAAAGTAAATTGAATTACAATGATATTTAATCATACAATAAATAAAATGAAATACAATTAAGAGTAAGAATACTAATGTTTCTACAAGCAAACAAGAATTGAACTCTTATTAATAAGTATTATACAACAGATACAAATTTAAGAATAAAAAATAAGAAATTACACTTTATTTTATTATATACAAAATATTCATTATCCTTACAATCACAAGTACAAATAGAAATCCTAAATTAAAACCTAAACTGCATTGCCTAAACTAAATCTTCATGGATTGATGGTTTTCTTCCTTATTTTCATCCCTGCAAAGTAAACAACAAAAGAAAAGAAACATTTTTTAATGTTCAAATGTTTGCCCCACCATAAGTGAGGCAATTCAACTTATTAAACTTAGTTAGGGAATTTAGGAAGTACTCCCAAATTCCACAACCTAGAACTAGAGGGCATTACCAAATCTAGGCAATATTTAGGACATGGATTAGTTGTTTCTATACACTTGAAATAAAGAGAGGTATCTGTGGGTCAAGGTAATCATTTTTCTTCCAATCCTAGGCAACAGTAGGAAATCTATAACACCCTCTAGCCCTATCTAAGTCTAATCTTAACAGAAAAGGGGTCAACTATAAATGTTAGTCAAGTTTAGGAATAATCAGCTAAACTGACTGTTTCTCAAAGTGACAAGTTTAGAAATTATAAGGAATAACAACCAGCCATGAATATTCACATCAGCAGGAGCTAGATCAACATTTACACCTGACATGTCAAGTAGAAAAATATTACAACCAGATAATTCTTGATCTCATTCATAGGAAAATATTTGGGGGTGGAAACTTGAACCATAGAGACCCACTTGACAACATCTTAGTCACACATGCATTTAGTGTGCTGTCAACAACACAAGAATTAGAGCAGTAGTATGATAGGCATCATCTATTTGAGCCAGCCGTGGACAAACTCTCGTATACCATTTCACCTAGACCACCAAACCCTATCATCTCCACAATACCATCTCATTTTATCTTAGTCACAGCATACACTATTTTCACTCCACCACCACATCAAGCTCAATAACAACCACACTACAAATCAATGGTAAGGATCAGGGTAACCAACCCTTCAAGAGGAAGAAGCAGCCCCTGATCAAGGAGGAGTAGAAACAGTTCTAGGAGGTACAGAGCAAGGTCAAGGAGGAGCAGCAGTAGGAGCACAGGTAGTTCCAGTAACCAACAACTTTAGAAACCTAGGTATCAGGCAATAGAAGCACAAGGCATCTGCTACCACAATCCACTCTAGATCCAGGGTGAATTTCAAATCCTTATATCCAACACTTGATCATACATATGCACATGAAGTTAGTATTGGAGGGATATCCTTAGTATTCATGCAAAAGGCATCATATGCACATCATTGGATACTCAAGAAATAAGCAACAAAACATAGTATATATTCTTAATTAAAACTTTGCCTCAGACCTGCATCATAGGAGAACTAAGCAATAGCAAGTTGATGGCTCAAAATATATTCGAGCTCGTTGGGGAACCCCAAGAGGAAGGTATGATGAGAACATCAACAAGTTTTCCCTCAGTTATGAAACCAAGGTTATCGAACCAGTAGGAGCAAGGAAACACCTCCAAGGTGTTGTTTCCAACTTGGAATCCTGCACAACACAACCACAGAACTTTGCCCCCAACTTACAGTGAGGTTGTCAATCTCACCAGTTTTGCTAAAAACAAAGGATTAAACGTATTGTGTAGAAGATAGTAATAGCTTGCAGAAAGTAAACAGTAAATATATTTATAGATTGAGGGTAAAAGAAAGGACCGGGGTCCATAGTTCACTAGTGGTGATCCTCCTTAAGATATATTACATGTTGGTGAAAAAATAACAGTGGGGCAATTGACAAACATCGAGAAAGCATACATGCATATACTAATGATCTTGACTCATATGAGGTTTGATTGGGAATTACAACATTATACATAGACCGTAATCCAACTGCATCTATGACTAATAATACGCCTTCAGGTTATCATCCGAACCCCCTCTAGTATTAAGTTACAAGCAACAGATAATTGCATTAAGCAAAGTGTGTAAAGTAAACAATACGAGTGTTCTATGAACAAAGGATTGTTGTTTTCCCCCTAGTAGCAACATCACATCTAGTACCTTAGAGATTTCTGTCACTTCCCCAGATTACTAGAGGCATGAACCCACTATCGATCATAAATACTCCCTCTTGGTGTTGCTAGCATCTACTCGATCAAGATAACTACTAACAACGGAGAGCATGCAAGATCACAAATAACAAAGACATGATAGAATCAATAATCAATCTGAAATAGCATGTCAATATCCATTGGATCCCCGCAAACACAACATGCATGATTACAAATAGATGACCTTGATCATGAACGGAGCTCACAAGATTTAAACATGGTAGCACAAAGGAGAAGAACCAACCATCTAGCTACTACATGGACCCGTAGTCCAGGGATGAACTACTCAGGCATCACACCGGAGGCAGTCATGGTGATGAAGAAGGCCTCCAGGGTGATCTCTCACCTCCGGCAGGATGCCGGGAAGAGCTTCAGATCCCTCCCGATTTAGGGATGGAGATGACGGCGGCTACAGACTCTTTCGTGGAATTTTGATCGGGTACTTAGGGTTTCTGTATCGGAGGCTTCTTATAGGCGAAAGGGGAGGCCGAGGGGTTGCCCGAGGTGGCTGCACCACCCCCATGCGTGGGCCAGGCCTGGCCGCGTGGCCAGGTGGTGTTGGGGGCCCTAGCCCGTATCCGTCTCATCTTCTGGCTCTGTGTTCCCCTCGGTAAAATATTGACTTTGGCTTTTGTCCCCTCCAATTCCGAGAATATTCATTTTTTGACTTTTCTGGAACCAAAAACAGCAGAAAATGGGCAACTAGTACTGTGGCATCTTGTTAATAGGTTAGTCCAAGAAAGTGTATAAAAATACTCCAAAGTGTGGACAAAACATAAGAAAGTAGATATAAAACAAGCATGGAACATCAAAAATTATAGATACGTTTGTAACGTATCAACATCCCTAAGCTTAACTCCTGCTCGTCCTCAAGTAGGTAAGTGATAAAAAGAAAGAGCAATTTTTGAGGTGACATGCACCGTCGCAAACTTTATCAAAGTATTTGTAAAACATTGATAGCTGGGATCATAGTACTTTAACATAGCATGAAAGATATAGTTCTAACAATAAGACATAGAAACTATGTTGTAGCATGAAAAGGTACAAACGAAAGATTCATGAATAACAATGCTTTGCAAGGCGTTTGTTTGTTTCACATGTAGAAATCATAATGAGAATGGTATTCATATTGTCCCTCATAGTGTAGCAAAACATAAATGCATAGGACACCTTAAAAGTTCATACGGGTGACTAGATACAAATAGTTTAAGAACAAGCAATATCATAGTTATGAATCAATCAACAAGTCTTGGGACAATGCATATTAAACTAAGAATAACCACTATGCTCTCTCAATAGGTTCATAAAGATAGAAGATGGAGACTCAACATAAAAAAGTAAAAGAAAGGCCTTCATAGAAGGAAGCAGGGATTCAAGTCTCATAAAGAGCTTCCAAAAATTATGGTACTTATTAGCTGTCAGCTGTCATTGCCCCTATCATAAGCATCTTTAGGTGATTAAGGTTAAAGTGACACAACTAAGAGGATATGCTTGACAAGTTATAAGTTGAAATCTCATGCCCCTTGCTTACAAGCACCGAACCTCATGCTACTCAACTTCAGTCACAAGTAAGCTCTTGTCATTGTAAGTACATATGTATCATAGAGAATCGCCAACAGGGTACCCCTTGCCCCATGACACAGGAGTTATCCCATATCAAAATGACAAGGAAACATACAATGAGCATCTCAGCGATCTTTTTATTTGCTATTTGCATAGGTCTTTATTGAGGATGGTTCATAGAATGCTCATTATGGTTATGCTGCAAGTTTCCACCATGATTGGGCATGGCTTAGGCTAGCGGCCTAGGCGTTTCTCTAACACACATACAAACTCCATGATCTTACGAGTTCCCCTTTTATTTCACACCGTCAGGATCCATAAGCAAAAGAATCATGATATCAACGGAATAATAAGTGCAATGTTGAAAGCGTTCCCCATGATACATGGTTCTACTAACTTTAACTTATAAAGCGCAAGCATATACGCAAAAAAGATGGACATAATGGTTCAAGATTATTAAGTGCAAGAAAGTAAAGTGTGCCATCAAGTTCGTGAGAGCTTTAATCACTAATTTTCACATAACAAGTTTAATTCGGAAGGTAGATAAAATCATGAACATACTTGGAATAGCAAATGCTAATAGGTAGGTATGGTGGACTCTTTGGAATAACTTTGTTTTATTTGTAGTTGGATGCATGAGTGGACCTCATACTTGGTTATGGAGGCTAGCAAAAGACTAGGAGCGACCAACTAAGAGAGCAATAATGGCCATAATCATGCAAAGCGACAGAACATCATTAATTAAAGCATAAAGTGATATTACAAGTCGAAAACTAAATTATCATAGAGGCTGTGGTGACTTGGGATAGTCTTAACATGGTGTGATCATGCGCCAAGTCGACCCAAATAAAGCATTAAAGGAGAATACCACAAAATTATGCTTTTATATGCTAAAACAACACATGATTCTTTCAAGGCACATTAAGAAACTATCAATTGTTTATAACAAGTCATTCTACAAAAATAATCACTAAACATAAATCCAAAACAATATCAAGCATGACATGACAAAGCATAGGCCACAGTAAAAAACAAGCTCCTTTTTACCACTTAAGCACGAACTTTTCCTACTCTTTTCCAATCCAAACCAACTTATTTGAAAACTAATGTATGGATGAGGGGGGGTCCAACCAATTTATTCAAGAAAACTAAACAAACTAACCAAACTAAAACCAAAAACAAAAACGAAGACGCTCCAAGAACAACACAACTATGCATGAAACAATAAAAATGAAGTGTTTGGAAGAAACCTGAAATTTTTATTGATGAAGAAGGGGATGCCTTGGGCATCCCCAAGCTTTGACGCTTGTACTTCTTGGATATTTCTTGTGGTGACACGGGGTGGCATCCCCAAGCTTGATCTTTTATCCATTCTTCATCTCATTCCATTACTCTTCCCTTACACCTGAAATTTTTCCTTCATACAAAACTTCACACGATCTTCATTAGCAACATTAGTGTCCTCACGATAATAAGTCTTTTGGTTCAGTTGCAACACAAGTAAAACTTTTATTAAAACACAAGCTACTATAGCACTTCATTTTAAAAGTTCAAGAATTTTGGCAAGAACTCAAAGAGAAAGAGATTAAGAGGCAAATGCAAATAAAGGCAGAAATCTATCAAAACAGACCAGCAGGTAAAAACCAATTTTTTCGAAGACCTTCTGTTGCTCAAATCGAAAAGTGTTGAACTAACAAAAGTTGCATAACAAACTGGGTCAGAAGCAAAAAAAATTACAGCGCAAACCGACGTATAGAGATTTTTCACGAATGTTTACACAAAAACACAAAAATCTGTTTCGGGACAGCAACTTTCCCAAGCATTACTTCTCTCTCATTAGATGTTACTCTTGGCACAAAAACCACGCAAAAATGATAAGGAGAGGTTATTACTGAAGCAATAATTTCCAAGACTCAACTAAAACTTTTGGGTTATCTCCCAATAAGTACTTTTCTTTAACGCCTTTAAGTTAGGCATAAGAAGCAAGAAAAGAATCAAGTATTCTCAAATGATGAAGCATTAAAACTAGATTTCTTGCCCTACCTTTCTTACCTTTGTTCTTATCCTTGGGGAATGTGTGATTGTTTGGTGGAGAAGCAAAGTGCATGATGCCCTTTTCCACATCTATTATTGCTCCAAGGAGTTTAAGTAGGGATCTTCCAAGTGTAATTTGTCCTTTTCCTACACATTCAATAACAAGATAATCAGTAGACACCACTTTCCCTAGAATTTTTGTAAACACTCCTTCAGCTATTCTAATGGGTAATATTGTGGCATTATTAGCAAGAGATATTTCTTCTCCCCCTTTCGAAAGTTCCCAAAGATTCAAAGATTCATAGATATCTTTAGGAATTCAGACATGATATCACAACGTGCATGAAAAGCATTATTTATAACAATTTTTACTGTAGGAAGCCATTTTGAGGGTTCAGAATTTATTGGAACATAATCATGATGCGCTCTAAGCATGTTATAGCATTCTTTTAAACTAGCAGTGTGGGTCTCAAGAGTGTTCAATCTAGCAAATATGTTTATAAAGGAAGAATCAGATTTGCTAGGCAAGTTATATGTTAAGACCAACTTCTTTATGGAATTAAAAGCTTCATCCTCATTGCATTGGAGGAAATCCCCTCCTACTACAATATCCAAAGCACATCTATAGCATAGAGCAGTCCCAAAGTAAAAACTACTAAGAAACAAGCTTTGAGTTATTTTAGGTTCAGTTTTTTCATGTAAATTAGAGATTCTAGACCAAGCTTCTTTGAAACTCTCTTCAATTACTTTTTTTCAAGTAAAACTCATTTCCTTAGGTGACATAGTGATTGGAGCAATGCTAGACATAATGGCAACTTAAGGTAGGAACTAATAATATTTTTTTGTTTTTAATAAAGAAAGCAAATTAGTACAACTATTTTTTGTGTGTTTTTGATAAAAAACAAGCAAACAAAGCAAAAAAAAAAAACTAAGCAAACCAAATAAAACAAAGTAAAGAGATTGGTTATGAGAGACTCCCCTTGTGAAGATGTCTTTGACTCCCCAGCAACGGCGCCAGAAAAAGAGCTTGATGGCTCAAAATATATTCGAGCTCGTTGGGAAACCCGAAGAGGAAGGTATGATGAGCACAACAACAAGTTTTACCTCAGTTATGAAACAAAGGTTATCGAACCAGTAGGAGCAAGGAAACACCTCCAAGGCATTGTTTCTAGTTTGGAATCCTACACAACACAACCATAGAACTTTGCCCCCAACTGACAGTGAGGTTGTCAATCTCACTGGTTTTGCTGAAAACAAAGGATTAAATGTATTGTGTAGAAGATAGTAATAGCTTGCAGAAAGTAAACAAAAAACAGTAAATATATTTGTAGGTTGATGGTAAAAGAAAGGACCGGGGTCCATAGTTCACTAGTGGTGATTCTCCTTAAGATAGAAGACATGTTGGGTGAACAAATTACAACGGGGCAATTGAAAAACATCGAGAAAGCATACATGCCTATACTAATCATCTTGATTCCTATGATATTTGATTGGGCATTACAACATTATACATAGACCGTAATCCAACTGCATCTATGACTAATAATCCACCTTCAGGTTATCATCCGAACTCCCTCCAGTATTACTTTGCAAGCAACAGATAATTGCATTAAGCAAAGTGTGTAAAGTAAACAATACGAGTGTTCTATGAACAAAGGATTGATGTTTTCTCCCTAGTAGCAACAGCACATCTAGTACCTTAGTGATTTTTGTCACTTCCCCAGATTACTAGAGGCATGAACCCACTATCGAGCATAAATACTCCCTCTTGGAGTTGCTAGCATCTACTCGGCCAAGATAGCTACTAACAACGGAGAGCATGCAAGATCACAAATAACAAAGACATGATAGAATCAATAATCAATCTGAAATAGCATGTCAATATCCATTGGATCCCCGCAAACACAACATGCATGATTACAAATAGATGACCTTGATCATGAACGGAGCTCACAAGATCTAACCATGGTAGAACAAAGGAGAAGAACCAACCATCTAGCTACTACATGGACCCGTAGTCTAGGGATGAACTACTCATGCATCACACCGGAGGCAGGCATGGTGATGAAGAAGGCCTCCAGGGTGATCTCTCCCCTCCGGCAGGGTGTCGGGAAGAGGTTCAGATCCCTCCCGATCTAGGGATGGAGATGAAGATGGCTACAGACTCTTTCATGGAATTTTCATCGGGTACTTAGGGTTTCTGTATCAGAGGCTTCTTATAGGCGAAAGGGGAGGCTGAGGGGGTTCCCGAGGCGGCTGCACCACCGCCAGGTGTGGGCCAGGCCTGGCCATGTGGCCAGGTGTTTTGGCCAGCCCTTGGCCCCTCTCCGTCTCGTCTTCTGGCTCCGTGTTCCCCTCGGTAAAATATTGACTTTGGCTTTTGTCCCGTCCAATTTCGAGAATATTCATTTTCTGACTTTTCTGGAACCAAAAACAGTGGAAAATAGGCAACTGGCACTGTGGCAACTTGTTAATAGGTTAGTCCAAGAAAGTGTATAAAAATACTCCAAAGTGTGGACAAAACATAAGAAAGTAGATATAAAACAAGCATGGAACATCAAAAATTATAGATACGTTTGCAACGTATCACAAGTGTAATCACTGTTCTTATCAGAGTTTTCTAAACTCTTCAAATATAAAATCCATCTAGAATCCCAAGTTTGGAAAACATTTATGCAAGGCAGAAATCATGTGTACCATTCCTTGGAAGGTGTCACAATGATTTATCTCACAAAGGTAATCCATGTCAAGAGAATTTTATCTCTAAATATTCTTATCCAACTCATCAGAAAAATATCAAGGCAACATCTTCTTATGAGAAGATAAATCATATCTCTAGCTACAACGTAGAGATCATTTGATCAATACATGTCTGTCAAATAATGACATATAACATCCTCAATAAAATCATCCCAAACAGATTTACATCATATTCCTAGGTAGCATTCCTAAGAATAAGTATTCATGCTTAGTAATCATATAACTGAATCCAAGATTTAGACAAGCATAGAAGCATTCCACTAGGACCATAACCAGTAGAGTATGGCACTATTACCAAGGTTCATACCTCAGTTAAATACAAAGACACATTTACACCTCATTGATCTATCTGTAAGAAATGGGTAACCATTTAAAATCATCCTTCTAGTTAAACAACTAGAAATCATGTAATTTCCAACAATTAAACTGCTGATACATGATATTGATCATAGTTAAAGTATAATTTTAGTACCCATCAAGTTCAGAACATCACAACTTCTTTTTATAGATTTAATACGTATGCCAAGAATGATTTAATCATCTAAGTTGAGGCAACATGTTTAACAGAGCATCATTAACCAGCAATATTACTTCAATATAGAAGCATTCCAAGTATAACCAATAGTCCCTGTCAATTCAAGATAGTATCCATAGTATCTATATCAAATCCTTTAGGCAACCATAAGATTATGTTTGGGTAGTGACCAATTGACAGGAACTACTGTCAGTAGTTCTAAATGAAGCATAGAACTACAATTTTCACAATATGCGCACAAAAGAAATACACTCAAGCCAGTATATACTTTCACTTATAGTAACAAATAGAGGGATAAACCCTAGAATAGAGGGTAACCCTAATTAGGGTTCATAACCACAACTAAGTGGAGAGTAGAAAGAGGAGACATAGATTAAGGGGAGAGGAGGTTAATTTACACGTGGTCCTTGCTAGATAATAGTAGAGGAAGCCGAGGTGGCCGATGATGGTATGCACCCGAAGGCACTATGACCCGCACCAAGCCACGAACACGGAATCCATAAGATAAGGAGTGGCAAATAAAGCACCACTGCAACCCCACAACACCAGGACCACACCACAAGGTTGCCAGAGTACGACACTAGAGCAAGGGTGAAACCCCTGGCACCAGAGAGGTGGTAGTGTGGCCAACAAAGGGTGCGAGCACGATGAACCGAGCAGTGTAGCACGACACAACGTCATCATCTGCACCAACTTGTATCATGGAGGCGGTCGGGGAGGCCGAAGCCGGCCAGGATTAAGCTTGGTAGAGGCGGTGACACAAAATCTCCATAGAGAAGAGAGGTGAGTGTCATGTTTAAGAGAATGGGAGAGGAAAGGGTAACTGGGTCGGTCGACCCAGTGGCATGTGGTGGCTTTAACCCAGACCCACTGGCCCGAGTTAAATAAAAAGAAGTCTTTAATAAACACCGAAATACCAAAATATACCAATAGTAATATTTTAGCTCTAGAAAAAATGTATAAAAATCCTAAAAATACATATGATATATCAAAATATTCACCAAAATAATATCTACCGAAGAAAAATATAAAACTACTTGTTGAAGTTAAGTAAAATTTAACTAAATATTCAAGCTACTAAAACACAAAATGAAATTTTTTTAAATAAGGAAAAATGAATAAAAATATTTTTTGTATACGAAAATAGTTTTACTATTTTATAAAAATACTAATTTAATTTTTTTAACAATAAAACTTAAAAAAAATGTTTAAGGACATATAATCCTTTGTGTAATTTTATAAAAATAAGAATACTACTTAAAAATAAATAAAAATAATTTTTAAGATCTTAAATAAATATATTTTACTAAAAAATACTAAGTATATTGTTCCAAAACCTATTAAGATTTTAAAGAAATAAATATTTATCCATTTTATTAAAATAAAATACCTATTTTGTTAATTCTTCAAAATTGTTTCCTAATAAGAAATAATCATATATAAAAGGTTACAAATCATAATTCTTCAAAATCTAAGTAATAAGTCCAAAACCATAATTATGATTCATAATAAAATTTAAGTATAAACTATTGACTTTATAATATTCCTTTAGAACTTTAAATTTAAATTGAAACCAACAACCCTTAAGCTAACATTATTCATCATTCACCTATATTGTGGGTGAATGATATTTATCTCTTAATCATTCTTAACATGACTTCAAATCCTAACAAATTACTAAGGTCATCTAATTATGCCCCATTAATAAGTTGCATATTATTTTCATAATAGCAAATCAAATTTAAACTCATCATTCACGTAATTTGGAAGTGAATGAACTAACACTCTTAATCATACTAATCATAACCCTAAGACTTGATAATTATTTAGACATATTACACCTTAAGTTTAGTTATGTTTTTAAAGTTACCTTAAATCCCAACAATTATCAATATTGTTTAAACCATTAAGATTGTTATGTTAATGATACATTGCAAATGTATCTATAATTTTTGATGTTCCATGCTTGGTTTTATCCACTTTCTTGTGTTTTGTCCACACTTTGGAGTACTTTTCATTTGATTTCTTGGATTAACCTATTAACAAGAGCCACAGTGCCAGCTGCCTGTTTTCTACTGTTTTTGGTTCCATAAAAGTCAGAAAATGAATATTCTCAGAATTTGACGGGACAAAAGCCAAAGTGCCTATTTGTCCAAAAGTCATCAGATACCAGAATATGAGACAGAGAAGGGCTGGGGGCCGGCCACACCACTTGGCCGCACGGCTAGGCCTGACCCATGCCAGGGGGTGGTCTGGCCGACCCCAGCACCCCCTCGGCCTCCCCTTCCACCTATAAGATGCCCTCGGGACGAAAACCCTAAGTACCCGATCAAAAATCAACGAAAGAGTCTGTAGCGTTGGTCATCTCCATCCCTAGATCGGGAGGGATCTAAATCTCTTCCCGGCACCCTGCTAGAGAGGGGAATTCACCCTGGCGGCCTTCTTCATCACCATGCAAGCCTCCGGTGTGATGCGTGAGTAGTTCATCCTTGGACTACGGATCCATGTAGTAGCTAGATGGCTAGTTCTCCTCCTTTGTTCTTTCATGTCTAGATCTTGTGAGCTCCGTTCATGATCAAGATCATCTATTCTAATTCTGCATGTTGTGTTTGCGGGGATCCGATGGATATTGAGATGCTATTTCAGATTGAGTATTGATTCTATCATGTCTTTGTTATTCGTGATCTTGCATGCTTTCCGTTGTTAGTAGCTATATTGGCCAAGTAGATGCTAGCAACTCCAAGAGTTAGTATTTATGCTCGATAGAGGGTTCATGCCTCTAGTAATCTGAGGAAGTGACAGAAATCTCTAAGGTACTAGATGTGTTGTTGCTACTAGGGAGAAAACAACAATACTTTCTTCATAGAACAATCATATTGTTTACTTTCTGCAATAATCTGTTGCTTGCAACTTAATACTAGAGGGGGTTCGGATGATAACCTGAAGGTGGATTATTAGTCATAGATGCAGTTGGATGGCGGTCTATGTATAATGTTGTAATGCCCAATCAAGTTTCAAAGGAGTCAAGATGATTAGTATATGCATGTATTGCTTTCTCGATGTTTGTCAATTGCCCCGCTGTAATTTGTTCACCCAGCATGTTATCTATCTTAAGGAGAGCCACCTCTATTGAACTATGGATCCCGGTCCTTGTCTTTTACATTCGATCTATAAATTATTTAATGCTTTGTGTTTACTTTCTGCAAACTTTTACTTCTTTCCATTTGATACGTTTAATCCTTTGTTTTCCGCAAAACACGGTGAGATTGATAACCTTATCGCAAGTTGGGGACAAATTTCTGTGGTTGTGTTGGGCAGGTCTCAAAGGTGCTACTAGCACTGGTAGTGTGCCCTGCCAAGGCTCAGCTAGCAACACCTTTGGGGTGTTTCCTTTCTCCTACTGGTTCGATTAAACCTTGGTTTCATAACTGAGGGAAACTTGTTGATGTACTCATCATACCTTCCTCTTGGGGTTCCTAACAAGCTCTACATCAACATCACACCAGCATTTTCCTGGCGCCGACACCGAGTCATCAAGCATTTTTCTGGCGCCGTTGCCGGGGAGTCAAGGACATCTTCACAAGGGGAGTCCCTCATAACCAATCTCTTTACTTTGTTATTTTTGTTTTTCTTAGTTTCTTTTTGCTTTGTTTGCTTGTTTTGTTATCAAAAACACACAAAAAATAGTTTTACAAGTTTGCTTTCTTATTTCAAAAACACAAAAAAATTAGTTCCTTTCTTGAGTTGCCTCTATGTCTAGCCTTGCTCCAATCACTATGTCACCCGAGGAAATTATTTTCACTTTTAAACAAGGAATTGAGTAAAGTTTTAAAGAATCTTGGTCTAGAATGTCTGATCTACATGAAAAAACTGAGCCTAAAATGACTCAAAGCTTGTTCCTTAGCAGTTTTTACCTTGGAATTGCTCTTTGCTATAGATATGCTTTAGATGCTGCTGTGGGAGGAGATTTCCTCCAATGTAATGAGGATGATGCTTTAATGCTATAAAAAAATTGATCCTCACTTACAACTTGCCTAGCCAAACTGATATTTCTTTCGCAAAAATATTTGCTAGATTGAACACTCTTGAGACTGGCACTGCTAGCTTAAAAGATTGCTATAATATGCTTAGGGAGCATCACAATTATGTTCCAATAAATTCTGAACCATCAAATTGGCTCCCTACAATAAAGATTGAGATAAACACTGAAACTTTTCAAGCTCGTTGTGATATCATGTCTGAATTTTGTCGTATGCCCAAAGCTATTTATGAATCTCTGAATACTTGGGGGCTTACTAAAGGAGGAAAATAAATATCTCTTGATAATAATGCTACCATATTACCTCTTGGAATAGCTGAAGGAGTGTTTACAAAGATCCTTGGGAAAATGATTTCTACTGATTATCTTGTTATTGAATGTGCAGGAAAAGGACAAATTACACTTGGAAGGTCCCTATTAGAACTCCTTGGAGCAATAATAGATGTGGGAAAGGGGGGACATGCACCTTTCTTCTCCACCAAACAATCATATTTTCCCCAAGGTTAAGAATAAAAGTAAGAGAGGTAAGGGCAAGAAATTTGGTTTTAATGCTTCTTCGAACACTTGATCCTTTTTCTTGCTTCTTATGCCTAACTTAAAGGCGTTAATGAAAAGTACTTATTGGGAGATAACCCAAAAGTTTTAGATGAGTCTTGGAAGTTATTACTTCAGTAATAACCTCTCCCTATCCTTTTTATTTGCTTTTTGTGCCAAGAGTAACCTCTAATGAGAGAGAAGTAATGATTGGGAAAGTTGCTGTCCCGAAACAGATTTCTATGCTTCACCGTAAACATTCGTGTAAAATCTCTGAACGTCTTTTTGAGGCGTGAATTTTTGTGCTTCTGCCCCAGGTTGTTATCTAACTTTCATTAGTTCAACACTTTTTGATTTGAGCAACAGAGGGTCTTAGAAAAATTTGTCTTTACCTGCTGGTCTGTTTTGACAGATTTCTGCCATTTTCTGCATTTGCTTCTTGTTGGTTCCTTTTTGAGTTCTTTTGGGGGATTGAGATTTTTGAGGGAAGTTCTACAGTAGCTAATGTTCTAATGGAAGTTTATTTGGTGTTAGAACTGAACCTTAAGACTTATTTATCTTGAGTACACTAATGTTGCTAATAAAGATTGTGTGAAGTTTTGTATGAAGGAAAAAATTTAGGTGTATGGAAGGAATGAGTAATGAGATGAAGGATGGAATAAAGCTCAAGCTTGGGGATGCCATGCGTGTCACCCCAAGAAATATTCAAGAAGTATAAGCGTCAAAGCTTGGGGATGCCCAAGGCATCCCCTTCTTCATCAATAAAAATCCCAGGTTTCTTCCAAACGCTTCATTTTTATTGTTTCATGCACAGTTGTGTTGTTCTTGGAGCGTCTTATTTTTCATTTTCATTTTGGTTTTTCGTTTTCTTTGGTTTTCTTAGTTTTCTGAATAAATTGGTTGGACCCCCTCTTTCATACATTTGTTTGCAAATAGTTTGGTTTGGTTTGGAAAAGAGTAGGAAAGTTCATACTTATGTGGTAAAAAGAGCTCGTTTTTACTGTGGCCTATGCTTTGTCATGCCATTCTTGATATTGTTTTGGCTTTATGCTTAGTATTCTTTGCTGTAGCATGACTTATTACAAACAATTGAGATTGCTTAATGTGCCTTGGATGAATCATGCGTTGTTTTAGCATATTAAAGCATATTATAGTGGTATTCTCCTTTGATGCTTTATTTGGGTTGACTTGGCGCATGCTCACACCATGTTATGACTATTTCAAGTCACCATAGGCTTTATGATCCTTTAGTTTTCAACTTTTAGTATCACTTTATGCTTTGATCAATGATGTTTTGTCGCTCTGCATGATTATGGCCATTATTGCTCTCTTAGTTTGTCGCTCCCAGTCTTTTGCTAGCCTCCACAACCAAGTATGAGTTCTACTCATGCATCCAACTCCCTAAACAAAGTTATTCCAAAGATTCCACCATACCTACCTACTAGATTATGTTATTCCAAGTATATTCATGCTTTTGTTTACCTTCCAAATTAAAAATGTTATGAGAAAACTAGTGATTAAAGCTCTCACGAACTTGATGACACACTTTACTTTTCTTGCCCTTAATAAACTTGAACCATTATGTCATCTATGTTGTATATGCTTGCACTTATTTGTTGGGAATTAGCAGAACCATGCTTTCATGGGGAACACTTTCAACATTGCACTTGGTACTTGTACCTAGTTGATATCACGCTCTTTTGTATATGGATGTCGTCGGTGTGAAATGAAAGGGGAGCTTGTAAGTCCATGGAGTTATGTATATGTGTTAGATAACCGCCTGGGCCGCTGGTCTAATCCATGCTGACATGGTGGAAACCTGCAACGTAACCATAATGAGCTGTCTATGAAGCATTCTTCTTATAAAAAAAGAGTCCTATATTGAGAAAAAAGAGAAAAAGAAAAAAAAGATTATGAAAAGAGGAAAGAGAGAAAAAAGCACCATATTCCCATGGTAAATAAGAAGATTGCTGAGATGCTCGTTGTCTGCTTGCCTTGTCATTTTGATATGGGGATTCTTCCGTATCATCGGGCAAGGGGTACCCCGTTGGTGGTTCTCTATGATACACATGTACTTACAATGACAAGAACTTACCGGTGACTAAACTTGAGTAGCATGAGGAGCGACCCTTGTATACAAGGGACATGAGATTCCTAACGTATACTTCGTCAAGCATGTACACCATAGTTTGTTCGCTTTAACCTTAATCACTTCAAGATGCTTATGATAGGGGCAATGAGAGCTGAAACCTATAAGTATCATAATTTTTGGAAGCTCTTTATGCACCTACTTTGAGAGCATAGTGGCCATTCTTAACTCTATGTGCATTGTCCCAAGACTAGTTGATTGATGCATAACTTGATATTGCTTGTTTTAAACTATTTGTATCTAGTCACTCTTATGATTTTAAGGTGTCCTATGCATTTATATTTGCTACTTTGTGAGGGACAAGCTGAATACTATTATGCTATGTTTTCTTTATGTGAAACAAACAAACGTCTTCCAAAGCATTGTTATTCATGAACCTTTTGTTTGTGACTTTTCATGTTGCATCATAGTTGCTTTGTCTTATTGCTAGAACTTTGTCTTTCATGTTATGATTGAAGTACTTTGATCCCAGCTTTGAATGTTTTACAAATAATTTGATCAAGTCTTTGATGGTGCATGTCACCTCAAAAATTATTCTTTCTTTTTATCACTTACCTACTCGAGGACGGGCAGGAGTTAAGCTTGGGGATGTTGATACATTGCAAATGTATCTATAATTTTTGATGTTCCATGCTTGGTTTTATCCACTTTCTTGTGTTTTGTCCATAGTTTGGAGTACTTTTCATTTGATTTCTTGGACTAACCTATTAACAAGAGCCACAGTGCCAGCTGCCCGTTTTCTACTGTTTTTGGTTCCAGGAAAGTTAGAAAATGAATATTCTCGGAATTGGACGGGACAAAAGCCAAAGTGCCTATTTTTCCGGAAGTCATCAGATGCTAGAATACGAGACAGAGAAGGGCTGGGGGCCGGCCACACCACCTGGCCGCACGGCCAGGCCTGGCCTGCGCCAGGGGGTGGTCCAGCCGACCCCAGCACCCCCTCAGCCTCCCCTTCCGCCTATAAGATGCCCTCGGGACGAAAATCCTAAGTACCCGATCAAAAATCCACGAAAGAGTCTATAGCTGCCGTCATCTCCATCCCTAGATCGGGAGGGATCTGAAGCTCTTCCCGGCACCCTGCCGGAGAGGCGAATTCACCTTGGAGGCCTTCTTCATCACCATGCAAGCCTCCGGTGTGATGCGTGAGTAGTTCATCCTTGGACTACGGATCCATGTAGTAGCTAGATGGCTGGTTCTCCTCCTTTGTGCTTTCATGTCAAGATCTTGTGAGCTCCGTTCATGATCAAGATCATCTATTTGTAATTCTGCATGTTGTGTTTGCGGGGATCCGATGGATATTGAGATGCTATTTCAGATTGATTATTGATTCTATCATGTCTTTATTATTTGTGATCTTGCATGCTTTTAGTTGTTAGTAGCTATCTTGGCCAAGTAGATGCTAGCAACTCCAAGAGTTAGTACTTATGCTCGATAGTGGGTTCATGCCTCTGGTAATCTGGGGAAGTGACATAAATCTCTAAGGTACTAGATGTGCTGTTGCTACTAGGAAGAAAACAACAATCCTTTGTTCATAGAACAATCGTATTGTTTACTTTACACGCAGTTCGTAAAGCAATAATCTATTGCTTGCAGCTTAATACTGGAGGGGGTTCGGATGATAAACTGAAGGTGGATTATTAGTCATAGGTGCAGTTGGATGGCGATCTATGTATAATGTTGTAATGCCCAATCAAGTCTCAAAGGAGTCAAGATGATTAGTATATGCATGTATTGCTTTCTCGATGTTTTTCAATGGCCCCGCTGTAATTTGTTCACCCAGCATGTTATCTATCTTAAGGAGAGCCACCTCTAGTGAACTATGGATCCCAGTCCTTGTCTTTTACATTCGATCTATAAACTTTTTACTACTTTGTGTTTACTTTCTACAAACTTTTACTTCTTTCCAATCGATACGTTTAATCCTTTGTTTTCCACAAAACACGGTGAGATTGACAACCTCATCGCAAGTTGGGGACAAAGTTCTGTGGTTGTGTTGTGTAGGTCTCCACGTTTCTACTAGCACTAGTAGAGCGCCCTGCCAAGGCTCAGCTAACAACACCTTTTGGGTGTTTCCTTGCTCCTACTGGTTCGATTAAACCTTGGTTTCATAACTGAGGGAAACTTGCTGCTGTTCTCATCATACCTTCCTCTTGGGGTTCCCAACGAGCTCTACATCAACATCGCACCAGCATTTTCCTGGCGCCGACACTGAGCGTTGAGTTAACCATAAAGATTGTTTAAACGACATCGTCACGTTATATTAAACATAAAAATTGTTTAAACCTTATCGAAATTATCTTTTCTTCAAATGTTATGTTTTTGCCACTTCAAACAAGAATCTTATAATAAATCCTTCAATTCCTAAAAACCCAACACCTTAACTTTCATTTTGGTTACCAGATAGCAATTAACCTCAATCTTAGATGGCTATTGAATTTTACTTGCAAAGTAAACTCGAAGAGTAGCCAAATCTTAAAGGCATCACCTAAGCTTAACTCATCCACCTTGTTGGGGAATTATCCCAAGGTTTTTCAAAATGCATGATGGTGATTTCAGATATTGGATCTTCTATTATCGCGAAGACCGTGAGTGCATAATCTTGCAATCACAAAAGGCAAGTGCAAACTTGCTCATGTCCTTTGATTATTTTCTATCAAGTATTTGCAAATCAAATGTTGTAACCACCTGCATTTCAAAAAGGTTAGAAAACACTATTTTCGATAATAATGTAAACTATTGGTTATTGATCTAGGGTAATGAGCTAATCTATTAAGTCTGGCAATTGGAATACCATTTCACAGGAATATATCATCTAGGACTTAACAACCAATGTCGCCAGTGATTCTTGCGCCGTATAATATGCGTTAAACATGATAGTTGGAATGGGACGGAGAAGTCATCTGGATCTTCTTCCTTTCACATGAATGGACGACCTTATTGTGAGGCTATAGATTCCCTGTGAGGACTCAGCACATGGGCGGGACCCCTCAGTTCCCCGTGATATTGGTGTCTAGATTATCTGTGAGGGACTATCGAAGGTATTTCTGCCACTTCTGTGGGGGTTACTAGGGACATGATCTGCTCACTAGAGTCTCCAAGGGGTTACCAGGGTTATATCTGCCTATATGGGGGTTAATGGAGGTATTTATGCTTGGGGAGTCATGTTCTATGTGGGGTCACGGAGAAGGACAGCGAATGGCTTGGATCTTAGGTTGGGTATCAAACCATGGAAGTTTGAACGGGGACATACTCACGACTATGCTTAAGGTATCTTGTGGGTAAAGTAGTGTACCTCTGTAGAGTGTATAAAATTGTGACATGTTACTCCCTGTTCTGGGAAGGAGCTACGAACGCGACAGGAAAGGAACTCCAGAAAGTCCTGGTAAACCTGTGAAGGCTGACAGACATATTTTTTCTAGAATAAAAGCAGTCTTTGAAGAAATGTTTATGAAAATTTTGATAGCCTACGACCTATGGTATGTGGCTTTAGTTAGTGCATCAAACACTCCTTTTTAGAGAACTTTCTGAGTACACTCGTACTTAAACATACCTTCTTAACCCTTGCTAGATTCTAAAGCCGATGAAGAAGATGTCAACACCAACTCTTACTTAAATGAATCGTCATCACAAGCTCAATCTTTTCAATGAAGTCAATGGAGACATCATATACATCAATTGAAGTGGAGATGAAGTTACTAATTAGGTAGGAGTAAAATATCTAGCCTTAGAACCTATTTCTGTAGAGTATTGCTATAGCAACAATTGCAAACCAAATAGTGTAGATACTAGTCTTATTGGTATGTTAATTCTGAGTTATTATTTCTGGTCTTCTTTGTAAGAAGTTGATTTATTCCTCTTTAACCTAGAATGTTCTCTAGATCTTTTATAAAGAGTTGAGTTGTAACCTATAGTCATGTCTTGGACCTGCTATGTTTCTATTGTACCACTCTGAGGGATGTAATACTAGTGGATGTTGGGTTCGCAACATAGAAAACAAAAAATTCCAACGATGGGAACTACTAAGCACCAAGATCTATCTACCTAGATACAAACAATGGGTGGATATACATCCATAGAGAACATACCCTTGAAGACCGAAATAATTTTACGAGGTTGGACACATGGATGATGTAGTCATCCAGTTGCTGATCTCAAGATCGAGAGGAAGTCCAGCGCTGCAAATCAGAAGCGCATCCGTGATCGCACACACGTCCGGTCCATCGAACAACCTCCGCCTCCTCGCTCCAGCGATGCAGCGGCAACTCCCTCCAGACAAAAAGCCATCGGGAACATGTATCTCGCTAATCCGAGACCATGGGGGAATAATTCTAGAGGGGGAGAGAGATCCTTCACGAGGAGGTGTGTTGTGAGAGGAGGAGAGGGGGGCCTTTTATAGGGAGAGGGGGCAGCCCCCTCCCATGGATGGCAGCCATGGAGGTGCCCCCACCTCTTCCCTCATTCATGTGGTTGAGATCCCACTCACATCAATATTCCCTCCACTCAAAAATTCCACTCATCTTCATTAAATTTCCACCAAATTTAATACAACTCTCATTTAATAAAACTCTTTTATTTATTTTATTAAGAATTTTGTTAATTACTTTAATTAACAAATATTCACATAAAACCCCCTTCAACATTTTAATATCAAATGCAGAACCAGTTTCAACAATTTCACCCGAAACAATTCCAGTGTCCATTGAAATAATTCCGACACTTTGCAATTCTTTTCTCTAGAACATGTTTGATCCAAATAGTGTCGGTATCCCTTAAGTGTGTTACCCTACGGTTTACGAATAATGCAGACATGATCGAGACCCTTCTCCAATCAATAACCAGTAGCGGGACCTGGAGATCCATACTGACTCACAGACATTCAACGATGACTTCTATGATCATGAGAACCTTTAATGCTAGTAACTAAATCCCTTTGTATCGCGATATATTACATGTCCAAGATTCGATCATCGGTATATCCATACCTAGTTTGATCTCGTTACCGATATGCACTGTTTTCTCGTTCCCATGATATAACATTGTAGTGATCACATCACTTGCTTGCAAACTATCTTAATGTGATATCATCGAGAGGGCCCAGAGCATATCTATCTGTCATCGGGATGGACAAATTCCACTCTTGATCCATGAGCTTCTACATAACACCTTCGGGGTATCTAAACCCATCTTTATAGTCACCCTGTTGCGGTGTGACATTTGATGTTATCAAGTTACACTTCTAGTGTTAGTGATTGACATGATCTCATGGTCTAAGTAATAGAATTACTTCATATGATGTTATAGCAATTTAAACACAATGACTTTGATGTTATTCCTATACTTCAGATGAATGTTCATCACATCATTCCACCAATGTTGTGACATCGTTATTAACAACATCCACTGTCCATGATCAGGAAACCTTGATCATCTTGTTAATCAATGAGCTAGTTTATAAGAGAGGCATAAGTAGGAACCCTTTATTTGTTTATTAAACACACATGTATTAATGTTTCCAATCAATACAATTATAGCATGCAAAATAAACATCTATCATATACTTGGGAAAATATAATAATAACTTTATTATTGCCTCTCGGGCATATTCCCTTCAGTCCCCCACTTGCACAAGACACAATAATCTAGTTACATAGTGATAAATCTAACACCCATGGAGTTCTAGTGTTGATCATGTTTTTCCCTAGGGAGAACATTAGTCAATGGATCTTCTACATTCAGATCCATGTGTACTTTACAAATCTTTATATCTCCATCCTTGACATGCTCGCGGATGGAGTGAAATCAGCGCTTCATATGCTTGGAATTCTTGTGAGACCTTGGTAAATTGGCGTGGGCTATTGCTCCATTGTTGTCACAATGGATCACAATTGGGTCCAACGCACTAGGAACCACACCTAGTTCAGTTATGAACTCCTTCATCCAAACCGCTTCCTGCGCCGCTTCTGAAGCAGCAACATATTCTGCCTCCGTTGTTGATCCCACCACCACAGGTTGTTTGGAGCTCCTCTAACTAACTGTTGCTCCGTTCATGAGAAATACGTATCCAGATTGAGACTTAGAGTCATCCGGATCAGTGTCAAAGCTAGCATCGACCTAACACTTAGCAACTAGCTATTCTGCACTTCCAAACACAAGAAATGTTTCCTTAGTTCTTCTTAAGTACTTAAGGATATTCTTGTCCGATATCTAGTGTTCCGAACCTATATCAGATTGGTACCTACTAGTCAAACTAATAGCATGTGTGATATCTCCAATTTCATAACTTTTAACTATTGATTTTCCTCTTGTTTATTGTCCTATTTCACTGAAGATAACCCTTTTGTACTAATGTTAACATCGCAATTAGCGAATCCTTGGTTTCTTGTGATAGTTTTCAGGTAATGAACATTTATGGGAAATCTAATAGCATTTATGGGCTAAATGCAGCAAAAGAAGTCAATCCCCAATTGGAGCCCCTTTCATTGGAGGCGTCTAGTATGCATAACGACCATTGGAACGGTCGGGGGGCGCCCGTACCGCCCGCCCATACTACACGCCGACGCCTTCCTTATATCAATACAAGCAACTTTCGTGAAGGGGAGAGACGATAAGAACTACAGAATAGAAGATACAACTGCCGCAAGCCATCTAGTGGGGAAGATCAAATCTGGAAGAGGAGAAGAACTTCGCCTCGTTCCTCGATGATCTCCAACCTCTAAACCACACACTCCACCATCATTCCCATCATTACTTAGAGAGAGAGAGAGATTGGCACTTGTAAGATTAGGGTTTGATACTTTGACCTAACTTTGGTTTGTATTTGATTTGATATTCAATCGCTATTGTGGTTTCCTACAATTACTTTGAAATGATTTTTACTTGCAATACAATTATGCCTTTGATTTATCTTCCTATCATGTCTGAGTAATCCCCATAGGCATGGGAGATGTAGGGGATTTGTGAGATGTGTTGTGCCTCTTTTAAATCCATCCATTTGTGATCATTATAGTGTTTATTTAATAGTGAGAATGATTATCTATGTTTGCCTAATGCTTATTATCTAATTTAAGGGCCCATGTAACATTATCCAAAGATTTCATAGGTATGAACTTGTATGCTAGTAATTCAGCAACCCCCGAGTGACACGGCTGATATCAATGAAGATCTAGTACTACTCGAGGATAACAAGGAACCATCAAGATTAAAGACTTTATCCGGTCGCAAGAGCTTAATTGATGTGATGACCATGGCCATGGTAACAAATAGATGGATCATTGGGACTGGGAAGAATTGGCCATGAGGACTCCTAGTCGGTATATGGGTTGCTTGCCTACTCACTTATAAATAAGAAATATCACTATCACTTATTCCACTTTATCCATTTGGCACTTTCACTATCACGAGGAACTGTTTCTCTCCGCGCCTAACATCTCATCTACAGGACGTTTACACACCTTTCGCATCTTTACTTTTATGAAATTTACTTATTTCCTAAGCAAGTTTCCTCTATCTTTTAGTCAGCACTTCCACCATCAAGTTTTGCAGTCAATTCACTCAAGATCTGTGACACCTTGGGTGCGACAGAAACACCACACAAAACACTTTCCTAGGCTCCTTATTGGGATCGATATAAAAACTGGAATTAATACTTCCGCAAAAAAATTCTCTAACGAACCTGTGCACTTGCAGGCCATCAAGATATTTTCTGGCGCCGTTGCCGGAGAGCTAAGTGCTAAGTGTTGTTTCTTGACAACAACAATTTTTAACACCATTCATGATCTCCATTGAAGACAGAGGTACCACTTGATCAGGAAAAACTTATTTACCTCCATATATTGATCATGTTCCGATCGAGAGACGTCTAGAATTTATTGAAAGATTTACTAATTCACGTACTGTAGACATGAACAGCTTGATTCAACTGATGGCAGATTTGACCATCACCCGAGGGGTCGAACCTGAGCTACCTTTGGGAGAATATGGGAATCCATCTAGGCACTTGAGGAAAATGCCTATTCTTTGTCCTAAACTTGAAGGCCAGGAATTTGAAATATATCCTGAGCTAATATATATGATGAAAGAAATTGCTTTCGTGGAAAAGAAGAGGAAGACCCTTGTGACCACTTGATGAGGGTCCATGACCTTTGCGCTACTCGTAAACCAGCAAGTTTACCAATAGAATGTGTACTTCTTAAACTCTTTTGTTGGTCTTTGAAAGATAATTCTTTTGCTTGGTTCCAATCATTACCTAATCATACTATAAAAAGCTAGGAAGATTGCATCCAAGAATTCATATATAAATATTGTTCATTTACGAAAATCATGCAGATCAAACAAATTATAACAAACTTTCTTCAAACAGTTGGAGAAACCTTTATCAAGAATGGAATAGATTTTATGCAATGATTTTGAAAGTCCCAAATCATGGTTTTCATGAGGACTTAGTTATTCAATATTTTTATAATGGGCTTAATGAAGAGACAAAAGAAATGACTGATATATATGCAGGAGGAGCCATATGCAACTTGACACTTCCGGAATGTGTAAAGATTTTCGAGGTAAGATCCTTTAATGATGAACAATACAATCCAGTTGTGGATATTGAACCACGAAAAGGTATGATTCACATACCACCAGATCTTATATCCGAAGTCAAAAAGTCCATGGAAGAAAAAGGTATGGCCTCAGAACTTGTTAAAGAAAACAAAGTTGACATTCTTCAAACTTATGTAATAGAAGATGACATAAATCTTGTAATGCAGAAGTTTAAATATCAACATAATCAATTCCTAAGAAAAACTATAAACATCTTATGACACAAGAAAAGAATATAAGAGATCTAACAGAAGTCTTTGATGAGTTGGGTGAAGCCACAAAACATTTGGATAGATATCTAAGTATGGTTAAAACTTAGTGTGAGCAAATAAATGAAACCCAAACTTTGATTTTGAACCAAGGAAATTTCAATATTGTTTCTACTAAATTTTTTACTAGGCGTGGTACAGAAACTTATGAACCACAAGGACCACCTTAGTATCAAGAAGAACAAGCTCGGAAAGCAAGAGAGACTCAGGATATGAGTCAAGAAGAAGAGGATTTAGTCGATCCCTAGGATGACATTGATTATGAGGCCCAGAAAAGGGAGAATGAAGCTTCCAAAACAAGAGAAGAAGAGGAAGTAGGGGACAAGCATAAACGATATGATTCGGACACTGATACAATCGATTCAAGGGAAGAATAAGATCTCAGAAAGGAGCAAGAAGAGCAAGTTATCATCCCGCGTGAAGAACACATCGATGAGCAAAAATCAGCTGCAAGGAAAAACAAAAAGAATGCTAAACTGGTGGCAAAGGTAAAAGAGAAGGTAATACCTACTAAAAAGAAAATTCCTTATCCTAACCGAGTTCAGTATGAACCGGATAAAGCTATTTATGACTCTATTGTTGAGGCACTAGGCAGCTTGCGTTTAGAACTTATGCTATTCAAGTTCCCACTTATAAAATTTTTATGCGAGACATTCTTAATAGAAAGAAGAAGGTAACTAATACTGTAGCAGTAATGACAAGCTTTGGTGATAAGCTGCCTGCTAAGCTTGGGGACCTAGGGATACCAACCATCTCCTTTGCAATAGGGAAAACTAATATATTCAATGCTCTTTGTGATTTAGGAGCAGGTGTGTTATGCCTTACTCCCTATTTAAGAAATTAAATCTTGGAGAATGTTCTCCTACATCAATAACTTTACAAATGGCGGATAAGACAACTAAACAACATATCGGTATGATCGAAGATGTTCTACTTAGAATAGATCAACATGTTATACCGATTGATTTTATTATTCTTGATGTTCCTGAGGATGACAAACTATCTATCATCCTTGGAAGACCTTTTATTAGCATATCTAGAGCTAATGTAGATTGCTCCAAAGGTAAGATTGTCTTTAATATATATGATGATTAGATTGTTTGATACTTTCCAAAGAAACATGAATACAATGGAAAATATGTTCCGCCACCTAAGCGTATTCAAGCAGCGAGAACTAAAGAAAAGAGTAGCTTGAGATAAATGCCAATAATATGGAGTTTGACTAGTCAAAACTCTAGAATAAAATACTTAATGGGAGTTAACACATTCTTAATAAATTAAGTTTAAATTTTACTTATGATCACTACTTTATTATTTGTATGCTCTAATAAGTTTATTTCGAGTTTTGAGTTCATTCAGAGAATTTACCTTAGCGAAGTTGAGAAGCAAGGGAAAAATGAAGAAAAGAAAGGTTTCAGATCAGATAACGAGCAGTGGTACGGCCGGGGTACGACCATACCACACGCCTGTACTGAGTCTCGTCGAATTCAGCAATGGGAACAACACTAGTAATGACCAATGGTATGGCCGGGGTACGACCGTACCACGTTCCCATCCTGAACCTCGACGAAATCGACCAAGTTCTCCGTACCGATAACGACCAACGGTACGGCCAAGGTACGCCCATACCGCACACCCGTACTAGGTCGACCAGGTTTGATCTCAAACCCTAACTTTGATCCAACGGTGATGACCACCGGTATGGGCGGGCTGCGCCCATACCTCCCGCCCGTACCGCGTGCGTCGCCATGTAAAGGCCGACGGCGGCTGGCTCCCAAGCATCCTCCTTCTTCTTCTTCCTCTTTCTTCCTTGTTCTTTCTCTCTCCACCTCAAACCCTAGCCTCCTAGAACCTTTGATTCTTCATCAATTTCGTGTTTTTGAGTTGGGGAATCTTCACATCGGTAAGTTTCTCATATGATCCATACTCTATTTTCTGAAATCCATGGTTGAATTCATCACATTGGCTATATAGATGAGTTCATCATATTTTGAGATTATTGTTGATTTCTCATGTTAGGATTTGTAACTTCTATCTATAATCGTCTGTTCATGTGATAGAAACTTGATGCCTATATTTTTCTTTAAAAAATTTACAGCATAATGCTTAACATTGGAATGATTTTCCGCTCGGTCAAGGGCTCAGGTACGGCGGGAGCCTCGGGCTCCACCAAGCCACCAGGTTCAAAGAAGAGGCGCTCGGAGGTGGACAGCTTGAGAGTCGCCATGAGACAAGACTATGAGAGGGTGAGCAACCGCAAGGTTTTGCCCACCAAGTGGGTAGACCGTGAGTTCCTCTCCCGCCAGGGTCTTTTGGAGGACTTCGAGCAGATGACTATGGAAGCTGGCATGGTGGAATTCTCCTACCTCTCCATCGACACCTACAAGCTCGCCATGTTCAAGTTCCTTTCATCGTTCCATGATGATCTCGAGGCCCAAGAGCATAATTGCAATGTAAGTTTTGTACCCAATGGGCAGCTCCACAACCTGACCTTCTATGAATTGATAGTTTCGGATTCTCCCATGAGGGAGAACTTGATATTAATGACAATGTGCACATAGAGGGAATGCAATCTTGGGGGAAATTTTTGTCCATAGGACACTTATTATCTGCACGGAAAGAGCGCCACTATCCAGAATCCTACTATCTGTTATTTTCATACCTTCCTTGTTAATTCTCTTTTTGGGAAAGGTGATGTTGGGGCAATGGCAGGCCCCGAAATGAGTGTAATTCATATGGCCTTGCATCCAGAGATGGTGCGCAAGGTGAACTTCGGTGCTTTGCTCATCTAGCACTTTCGCCGCCAAAGGTCGGCTTCCGCGGGGGACATTCATTGTGGTGGGTTGATCACATAGATCGCCTACGCAAACGAACTTTTCCTACCACAGGAAAGAGTTGTGGCTGGCAGTAAGGCCCCTGGATGACATTCATATGGCTAGCAGCAAGTTCATGGGGGGCTACAAACCCGAACTCTCCCTTCGTGCTTACCAGTTTTATTTTAAGTATAACGATGATCTCCACCAAATCTTGCTTCCTTTTGTCCAAGATTTTGGTTTGCCAGGTAAACAGAGTTGGTTCCTCACTAAGGAGGAGTTCCGGCAGGCACTGATCCTATTAGGAAGGACTGCACCGCGAGGTGGCCACCCCAACTGGGAAAACGCAGCAGCTGACCAACATCAGTAAGATCAAGGAGAAGAAGATTGGCATGGTGCAGGATGGGATGATTACAGTCAACAACACCATCACCAACATCCTTTCCACCAACACCAACAACAAGGTATGCCTCCACCATAGCCGGGATTCAACTATGTCCCAAGAGGCGAGTTTAAACAGATGGTGCATCGCATTGACAACATAGACAACACGTTGTATGATGCGAACGCCAACACAGTCAACCTCACCCAAGACTTCACATCTTTCATGACCGACTTTATAAACCGTTACCCGAAGTTCCCATATAAGCAGCCGCCACCCAGCGGTAGCGATGCTTGCTTCCAGTTAGGCAAAAAACCTAAGCTTGGGGATCTTAAACTCCTCCCACCTTTTTGCATTCATTTTTTATTTTTTATTTTTATTTGTTTTGTTTCAATGCATGTTTACTTTCAGTTTTGCATTTGATAAAAATAAAAACCCAAAAATATTAGACTAGCTTTTAATTTTATTTGTGCAAATTTCTCTCGGCTCTTGTTGATTCTTTCTGCAGGATGCTCACTTCTAGTGATTGAGCTATGGAGACGAACGCAAAGAGTTGGCTCAAGTAGGATACAAGCAAGAGGAGGTACCACATTCCTATTTTCCTTCTTCCTGTAAGCTTATTCATGAACATTTTATGTCTGTTGGGTTGCACTTGAGTTCGACTCCATGCTTAATTTGTTATGTTTTAGGACTTGAGCTCAAAGGTTTTTCTCACCTCTTTGGTTAAGACTTTCGACAATTAATATCAGTTTGAAAGACTACCATTTGGACTTAATTCCAAACTTTTAAGAATAAGAGAAAGTGTCTATCGACAACTTTGGTGCCATGTTTTTGTCTTAAGGGCTTAATCTTAGTAGTGCTCAACCCCACATACTGATCGTTGACTTGATGATTTCTTCTGAAAAAGAATTGTTTGATAGAAAAAAATTATAGTGGGAGAGGGAGATGCCAAAACCTGTATTGACCAGCTGTAAAAAAAGAGAAAAGAGAGAAAAACGAAATAAAAGTACTTAGTTTCAAATACACACCTTTGGAATGCCAACAACTCTGCTAACTTCAGAACGATCTATGGTATAACCCCAGATTTTGGCTATGAGTTGATGGCATGTGTGGCATACATGTCGCTATATGGGCAAAATGATTGGTATTCTCAAAAGGTTGTGTAGGTGTTTACAAAAGAAATTTGTTGATCCTTGAGAAAGAAGGAAAAATTTATCACCAAAATATGAGCTGAAAAACTTTCGATAATTTTCACCTTTGGCATCACCTCACCACCTAAAATGTACAATTAGAGTTCTTGATAGGCAAGGAAAATAAGAAGTATTTGATAGTCGCGATTATTGAAGTTAGTGATCAATGAAAAAGCTCTAAGTTTATCCTTCTTTTGACATCTACATGCGCACCCTTAATTTTGACTGAAGCGACCTTGCTTAAAACATTTTCCTCTCATAATAAGAGAGGCACTGAAAGAAATTAATTTGCAAGGCCTTGCCAAATTTTTAACAATCTCATTTGAGTTATAAGAACTATTAGCTAGCCAGTTACTTGCGTTTAGGAATTAAGCTTAAGTGCAACTGTTTAGATATATTATGCTCGTGTTCAAGGTTGCAGGATTTGAGACAAAGGAATATGATAAAACCTCAAACTTGTAAGTTTTCATCTTGATTCAATTCTTCGCTATTACTCATTATAGCTTTCTCACTCGAGGGCGAGTAACCGCTAAGATTGGGGATGTTGATAGCTCCAAATTTCATCACTTTTAACTATTGATTTTCCTCTTGTTTATTGCAGGATTTCACCGAAGATAACCCTCTTCTACTAACGTTAACATCGCAATTAGCAAATACTTAGTTTATTGTGATAGTTTTCAGGTAACGAACATTTGTTGGAAATCTAATAGAATTTATAGGCTAAATGCACCAAAAGAAGTCAATCCCAATTGGAGCCCTGTCGGGGGGATGACCCCTGGGTAGACCAAGACGGGAACAACCGGCTGGCTCCAAGGAGCACATGCTGCCTGGGCCCAGATCAAGGAACCACATCTGGGTGGCATTCCCACCCGGTCCATACTCAAGATTCCCTAGCTGGCCCATCTAGCCGGGTAGCTAGAAGAACCGGCTGGGAGGCCGCTCCTAGCTGGCCGCTTCGGATCTATTGGACATTGTACGGTGGGGATGATCTTCCTTGCTGAGCGCACCCTTGGCCGGACAGGCTGGCTGGCCTGGCCGACGCTACTAGACAACCGTGCCAAAGCTAGAGGCTGACGAGCAAAGCAAGGGCTGACAAGGAAAGCCCCGGCTTACGCATAAAGAGCCGGCTGACGAATAAATAGCTGGATGACAAGTAAAGGAGGGGCGCTGAGCGCTAAAGCATGGTCCTCCCCTGTACTGGAGGCTTGACTAGACTTGGGCCTACCGTTTGTCCCTATCCAGCCGGCCCACTTTGTAAAGGCCAAATCCAAACAATAAACCCTAGAACCCATCTTGTAAGCTGCCTCCTCAACCTGTATATAAAGGGGGCAGCTCTAGGGTTCTAGGTAGGCGGAAGCAGAAGAAAAATAGACACTAGGACTTAGAGGATCCTAAGCAAGAAGTAGCTAAGGAAACAGCTCAAGGAGCACTTGTATTGGGCATTCTCCCCCTTTGATAGTAGATCCTTGTAGGAGTAGGAGTTTTACCTCGCCAAGAGGGCTCCAAACCTGGGTACATCGCTATGTTTGCAGTATATGTGCCCAACCCATTATGAGTAGCCACCGATAGCAAACTGAGTGTCCCCTTCAAGCCATCCCCGATGGCACTGCCGTGTTCTACACCACGGCAGTTGGCGCCCACCGTGGGGTACAGCGCTTCGGCTGGGATCATCTTTCGCATGGGACTTCCACTCGTCGCCGGTGAATGAATAGCCTCTGGCCTCGTCCTCACTCTCGGCTCCTACGACTGCATCCTCGACAACGCATCCTGCTTCGCTGGAGGAACTTTCCCAAGCGGAGGCTCCATCATGTGCTTTGGCGAGCACCACGTCTATGTTTTCACTGTCCCTGAGGCCTTCCCTTGTGAGGTCGTCACCATCTTCGGCCCACCACCTGGCTTCTCCGCCTCGCGCATCGCCAGTGGCAGGGTTGAAGTCATGATGGCAGACTCGATGGAGAACCGCCGCCCACCTCTGGAGCGCAACATGGACGGTCGTGCCACCAGCTCACGCCTCTCGAACCCGGACTTGATTAACTCATCCATCGAGCACCTCTGCAACCCCATCACCCCCATCGAGGCGGATCCAGCTGCAGCCGCGGCAGCCCTGGAAACTATGCGCCAGAACCTTCTGGAGGAAGCCAGCAAGGTGGCAGCCACGCATCGGCGGATGAACGCCACCATGCGGGAATACAACATCGTGCACGGTTTCGCGCGCCTACCTGGTACCAGCCGATTGGCTCAGCCGTCAGGCTAGAATCTTGGCTCGGAGATGGATCGTGTTGCTGATCCGCGCACACCCATGGTGCATCCAGTCTACGGTACCCCCGCCAAAAACATGAGGGCCGTGGAGGCGGCAGTTGCAGAACTTAGTCACCTGGAGGGCGAGGAACTACTCCATCAGCAAGCACGCGTCTAGCTCCTCGTGGTCACGGCGAACAAACAACCGGCCGAGGCAGAACTCAGCATGGCTGGCAACAACAGAACCGAGCCGGCTCGCCGGATGGCAGACCCGGCTGCCGGTGGTAGCAAAGCGTCTTCCCCAAATGGAGCAAGACAAAGCAACCGCCCACACGGTCGATCTGCAGGCCGCGGGCACAACGCTCATGACGCGGTAGCTGTTACCAGCAAAAATCGTGAGCCAGCTGACGAAGGCGGAAAAGGCCAAGCGCTCCCCAAGTCCCGCCTATCTGGCCGGTTGGGACCGCTTGAGCCGGACGAACAACAAGACGCGCGCGCGCGAATCGACCTGCTGGTCCAATCACGCACGCTGGAGGAAGAAAGTCCAGCCGGACCAAGATGTTTCATACCATGCATCCGGAATGAACCGTTTCCAAAGGGATTTTCTCTCCCAAGGGACACGTGAAAGTACAACGGCTCTGTCAAGCCGAAGGACTGGCTGGTGGATTATACCACCGCCGTGGGCATCGCCAACGGCAACCGCCGGGTGGCAATGCGCTACGCCCCTCTCATGCTCCTCAACTCAGCCAGAACATGGCTAAACATTCTCCCCGACAACAGCATCAACGCTTGGATCGATTTTGAACAGGCGTTTGTTCGCAACTTCACCGACACCTACAAGCGCCTAGACCGGCCTGGCGAGCTCGCTCTGTGTGCAGGGCCCGGACGAATCTGATCGCTCCTACATCACTAGATGGACGAGCATGCACAACTCCTATGAGGGCATACGCGAGCATCAGGAAGTTGATTTTTTCATCAACGGCTGTAGAGACGGCACTATGCTAAAGCATAAGCTTCACTAGGTGGAACCCACAACCATGTCACAGACCATGGCCATCGCGGACAAGTACGCCACGACCGACGCGGCAATGAAAAGGTCCATCCGAGTGGATGACCAAGGGCAAATAATCGTCAATGTCGCCGTAGATCGGTGCCAGCCGGAAGGGAATGGACACAACTCTAGGTGGCACGACAACCGCCACGGCAAAAGAAAGGACGACCAGCCGGATAACCAATATGGCTCCAGGTAGGTGGCAGCAGTGTAGGAGGATCCGGCTGCAGGCGGAAGCCAGAGACATAAGCCTGATGATCGGCCTCCAAGGCCCAAGTACATCATTGAGTCCGTGCTTGATGGGCCATGCAAGTTCCACAGAGGGGGCAACAAGCCAGCTACGCACACGACACGCCAGTGCACCTGGACGAAGAAGATGGCGGAGATTGCTGGCGTACCGGCTGGACAGGCGCCACCCCTCCAGCCGGCAGGCCGCCAGGCGATCGCAACAACCAACATCAAAGGGAGGATGATAACAACAATTACCCTCGCCAGGTGGGAAACTACCACATCTTCACCATGGAGCCGGACACCAAGCACAATAAAAGGCGTCGCGATGCGGAGGTGAACGCAATTGTTCCTCCCATTCCCCAGTACCTCAACTGGTCGGAGCAAGAAGTTGCGTGGATCCGGAAGGACCAGCCGGCTGAGCTACCTTACCCAGGCACCTACGCCATGGTTCTGGATCCTATCATTGTCTCCCAGAAGCATTCCTGCAGATTCTCCCGCATCCTCGTCGACGGAGGAAGCAACATCAACCTCCTGTACCGCAGTTCGCTCGACCGGCTCGGTATCAGTGAGTCGCAGCTGGAGCTGTCAAGCACCTGCTTTCATGGAGCCATCCCCGGCCCTTCGCACTCCACCATCGGAAAAATCCGGCTGGACGTCATCTTCGGCATGGAGGACAACTTCCGCCACGAGCCCATCTGGTTCGAGGTGGTTAACCTCTGCAGTGCGTACCACGTGATCCTGGGGCGCCCAACGCTCACCAAGTTCATGGCGGTACCACATTACGCCTACCTCAAGGTGAAGCTACCAGGGCCCAAAGGGGTCATCATCGTGGCTGGCTGCTATAGACGGTCTATGGAATGTGCCACAGACGGGTCAAAAATAGCTTAAGCCATGATCATCATGGAAGAAAAACGTGTAATCATGCAGAACATGGCGGCCCTGCAGAAGGACATGCCAGCTGGCGAACCCAAGCCGGCCAGAGAGGCACAATTCAAGCCATCCAAGGGCACGAGGATGATCCTTCTGAACGAGGCCGAGCCAGACAAGTTCGTCCTGGTCGGAGACGGCCTTGACAGCAAATAGGAAAGCGCGCTCGTCGACTTCCTCCATGAGAATCGGGATATCTTTGCATGGTCCCCCAAGGACATGCCAGGTGTTCCGAGGGAGCTCGTCGAGCACTCTTTACATGTCAGGCCAGATGCAAAACTGGTCAAACAGTCACTGCGCTACTTCGTGGAAGAAAAAAGAAGAACAATCAGGGAGGAGATCACCCGGCTACTCGCAGCCGGATTCATCATGGAAGTTTTCCACCCGGAATGGCTGGCAAACCCAGTACTCATGATGAAGAAGAACTAGACTTGGCGCATGTGTGTTGACTACACGAGTCTGAACAAAGCATGCCCCAAGGATCCATTCGCCCTTCCAAGGATAGACCAAGTGATCGATTCCATGGCCGACTACGAACTGTTGTCATTTCTGGACGCATATTCCGGCTACCACCACATCCGGCTAAACCCCGCTGGTCAAATAAATACATCATTCATCACTCCTTATGGAGCCTACTGCTACACCACAATGCCGTTCGGATTGAAGAACGCTGGAGCAACGTACCAGCGATGCATGCTGAAGTGCTTGTAGACTCAGATCCGTAGAAACGTACAAGCCTACGTCGATGATGTGGTAGTCAAGACCAAGGAGCGCCAGACACTCCTTGAGGACCTGAAGGAAACATTCACTAACCTCTGCCGGTTCCAGATGAAGCTGAACCCAGAGAAGTGCGTATTCAGCGTCCCAGTCTGCCAGCTACTTGGTTTTCTCGTATCCGAGCGAGGGATCGAGGCGAATCCGGAGAAGATCGATGCAATAGAGCGCATGCAGCCGCCCAAGAACTTGAGAGATGTACAGAAGTTCACCGGCTGCCTGGCCTCCCTCAGCCAGTTCATCAGCCAGCTGAGTGAGAAAGCACTCCCACTATACCAGCTCATGAAGAAAATGGACAAGTTCATCTGGACATCGCGGGCGGATGAAGCTTTCCGCGACCTCAAGCGCATGCTCACCTCGCCACCCATCCTGGCAGCACCAGCGGCAAAGGAACCCATGTTGATTCACATCGCAGCGACAAACAGGGTTGTCAGTGTGGTGCTGGTAGTAGAGAGGCCAGAAGAAGGAAAGGCACAGCCGGTGCAACGACTGGTGTACTACCTGAGTGAGGTACTCTCGCTCTCAAAGCAGAATTACCCTCACTACCAGAAGCTGGTGTACGGCGTGTACATGGACGCCAAGAAACTGAAGCACTACTTCCAAGAACACTCTATCCGGGTGGTGGTGCTAGCGCCGCTTGCGGAGATCATCGGCAACAGAGACGCCACATGTCGGGTGGCGAAATGGGCCATAGAGCTTGCTGCCCACAACATACAGTACGAGCTAAGAACGGCGATCAAGTCTCAGGCCTTGGCAGATTTCCTCGTCGATTGGGTAGAAACACAGTACCTGCCGCCTTTCCCTGACTCCACGCATTGGAAGCTGCATTTCGATGGTTCCAAGATGTGTGGAGGCCTCGGAGCCGGAGTAGTCATCACCTCTCCAAAAGGAGACTGGCTGGAATACGTGCTGCAGATCCACTTCCGCGCGTCCAACAACGTCGCTGAGTATGAAGCGCTCGTCCATGGCCTCAAAATGGCAAAGGAAATAGGCACCCGGCGCATCCTATGCTTCGGCGATTCTGATCTGGTGGTGCAGCAAGTGTCAGGCGACTAGGACGCCAGAGATGCAAACATGGCTCTATATCGTTTCTTCGTACAACAGCTATGCACCTGTTTTGAAGGATGCGAGTTTCATCATGTTCCCAGGGTGAACAACGAGGCCACAAACATGCTCGCACGCATCGAGTCGACAAGACAACCAATTCCGCCTGGAGTTTTCCTTGAGCACCTACGCAAGCCATCAATCACACCGTCTCCCGAATCCGACTCCATCATGTTCGACACGGACCTGGGGACTACCGGCTCCAAGACCTCCACGATGGTTGCACCGCACCTGGGGACTGCTTTGCCGCACCCGGGGACTGCCGGCTCCAAGACCTCCGCGACAGCTACACCGCACCCGAGGACTGCTTCGTCGCACCCAGGGACTACCGACTCTAAGACCTCCGCGACGGCTAGCTGCACCTCTCCCGGGGACTGCTTCGTCACACCTGGGGAATGCCGGCTCCAAGACCTCCGCGACGGCTGCACTACACCCGGGGACTGCTTCGCCGCACCCGGGGACTGCGCCTCCATCCTAGAAGCTGTCGGCTCCGCAAACCCACCTGGACGGCCTCCGGACGAGCCCAACCCGGCCATCCAAGCAGAAGTGAACCTGCTAATGCAAGCAGTTTGCGCCATCCGAGAAACACCAACAGGGGCCAAGCCGTTCATGGATTTCCTAGCCAACGGAGAGCTGCCCGAAGAGGAAGTGCAGGCAAGACAGATCAAGCGCAGAGCCAACACGTACACCATCATCAACAACGAGCTCTACAAGCACAGTGTTAGCGACATCTATCAATGATGTGTGGGCCAAGAGGAAGGAATCCGTCTGCTGGTCGACATCCACCAGGGCGAGTGTGGACATCACGCATCGTCACGAGCCATTGTGGCAAAGGTATTCCGTCATGGGTTCTACTGGCCCACAGCAGTAGAAGACGTGGAGCAGAATGTCAAGGCGTGCAACGGGTGTCAGCGGTTCAGCCAGCAGAAGCACACTACGTCCGGGGCACTCAAGACTATTTCCATCACCTGGCCGTTCGCCATCTGGGGGCTGGACATGGTTGGCCCCTTCAAAACGGCCAGATCCGGCATGACCCACTTACTGGTGGCGGTGGACAAATTCACCAAGTGGATAGAGGCAAAGCCGATAAAGAAGCTGGATGCGCCAACGGTGGTCAAGTTCTTCATAGACATAATCACACGCTTTGGCTACCCCAACAGCATCATAACCGACAATGGAACAAATTTTGCCAAGGGAGCTTTCGCGCGATTCTGTGGAGATAAGGGCATCCGTCTGGACCTCGCATCCGTGGCACACCCCCAGTCCAATGGGTAGTGCGAACGAGCAAACGGTCTAGTCCTAGCCGGAATCGAGCCCCGGCTGATCGAACCACTGATGAGATCTCCCGGTTGCTGGATTGAGGAGCTGCCAGCTGTACTCTGGAGCCTGTGCACAACGCCAAACCGGTCCACCAGCTACACTCCCTTCTTCCTCATTTACGGGGCAGAGGCGGTTATGTCCACCGACATCGAGTTCGACGCACCCCGCAAACTGCTCTACACAGAACAACAGGCCGAAGAAGCATGGGAAGACAGTGTTGATCTCTTCGAGGAAGCCGCGAACTGGCCTTATCTAGGTCAGCCATCTACCAACAGAACCTGCACCGCTACCACGCCAGCCGAATACGGAGCGTTTCGTTCCACAAGAGCGATCTGGTGCTAAGGCTGGTCCGAGACACCAAGGGGATGCACAAGCTATCTCCACCTTGGGAGGGCCCGTTCATAATCAGCCAGGCACTGCAGAACAACTCGTACTACCTCATCGACGCCCGCAAGCTGGAAAAGAACAGGATGGATCGCTCAGGCGAAGAAACTGAACGCCCATGGAACGCAAGTCTGCTCCGCCCCTTTTACACTTGAGCAAGAAGTGTATGTACCTTACTTTCATGTAACGAACAAGCATAGGAGCCTCGACACAGTCTCGGGGACTCCGCAATAAAATAAGCAAGTCATGCTGCACAAGTTGGCTTTTCCGGCTACATTAATCTAACCCCGGAGCTGGCGATCCGCCTCAGGGACTCACCGGTTGGCCCAGATGGCCGTGCAATCCACGCGGCAAAGTACTGTACGCGGTTCCTAAGGCTTCCTCTTTGGTTCCGGTTGTAGACCACAAGCCAGCTGACAGATCCGGCAAGAGCAGAACGCTCAAAGGCCCTTACACAAAAACACCACGAGGAAAACAAAAACGTCTAGACGACTCGGATGCGCTCGCTCAAAGGCAATGACCCAAACCCGAAGTATCGTGCAGTACGCCTACCAAGCTACCCCTTCGACTCCGGCTAAAAGCCAACAAGGGAACTGCACTAAAATTGGCCAATGCTCACTGAGAAAAGGGTGATGACACTGAACTTGCGCGAAACAGGAAAAAATTGAAAACTAGTTCATCTAAGATTACAATTTGGACCTGCATATGTTTAACCAGGCAAACAACTCGTTTGTTTCTATCTTTACATGAGCCAAAGTTCAACAATGAGCACAGCCAAGGCGGAGGCAGAAAGCTTCCAAGTGGTAGCATTGCAGGTCAAGGAGCTTCGACCCAGCTATATTCTCTAGCCGACCCGAACCTCGGGGACTACACCCTAGGGTGCGCTTGCGCATCCCCAAATATAGAAACCTGCAAAACAAAGAACATAAAGGAGATTCGACTCGGCTGTATTCTCCAGTCGGCCTGAACCTCGGGGACTACACCCTGTGGGTGCGCTTGCGCGCCCCCACAAAGAAGCAGGCATGAAGAAGATGCAAAATAGAAAGTGCAAACAGAAGAGCACGAGCAAATAAGATAAAGGGAGGCGATGCCCCCACAGAAGTTCAACATGTCACAAATGGACAATTGTTCACATGGCATACAGAAAAGGCAAATTTTTCATATTCACAAATACTCCCGGCATACCGGGGATCAGATTCACTAAGGGGCAGAGGGGCCGGAGGCGTCAGCTGGAGCATGGCTACAGGAGGGGACGTCCATCGAGGCGGTCTACGGCGCAGCCGGAGCTTCGGTGCATGCCGCATCCGGACTGTGAAAGTACCGCTCCGTGCCGGCTGGGTCGCTGAAGTCCCGGTCTAGTGTGACGTAGCTCCCGATCATCACAACACAGGAGCGGATGTCAGGGATGTCAGCGTGGAGCTGGTCGTAGTTGGTCCCTTGGCGGAATCCACGGGAAAGGCTCCGTAAATCCATATCAGGGTACCATGACTTGAGCAGTGCCAGCACCATCTCCGCGCCACCTCGAGCCGCCCACTCCCTGGCCATGTTCATGAGCTCCGGGTCACCCTAGAGATGCTCATCCAGGACATCCATGGTGGCAGGCGGGACGGCCTCGAGCCAGACATAGTCAAAGACCTCGAGGGCGGCAGCGCGGAGCTTGTTCGCCTCCTCGCTGACAACCGTCACTAGCTCCCCCGGGTGGAGATCCCGTTTCGGATCCGTCTCGTGAATCTGGCCCAGCGCCTGATCAGTTGCCTTAGGTTACTGAGCTATAGCCAGAAAAGAAGGCAATGGTCAATATCAACCACAGAGAACAAATCTGCAAAAGGGGGTAAAGTCAAAAGCACTTACTAACAACGATCTCAGTGATCTGGCAGAGCTCCGACAGTGCCACCGCCTCCTTGGCCTTGGAGGACTTGAGGGCGTTCGCCTGAGTGGCATAAAGCCCATCCAGGTTCTTCAGTGCCTCGGTCCGGGCGTCCGCAACCTTCTTGGCCATGCCAGACTTGATCTCCATCTGTTGCTGTTGCACAGTCAGCTTGGCGATCTGGTCCTGGCGGGCCTTGTTGGTCTCCTCCAGTCGGGCGACCTTGTCCTTCAGCTGGGCTACCTCGTGGTCCTGGTCCGCCAGTAGAGCTGTAGGAGGGTAACCAATACTCGACAAGAAGCGCGAGAAATCACGCAATTGGAAAGATATAACAGAGCGAGCGATCTTACGGCCCAGGTCCCGCGAGGTCTTGGCGGTGTCGGTAAGAGCCCTCTGTGGAAGGAAAGAAAGATAAGAACCAAGGGAAGTAACTACGTCACGAAACAGTGACAAAACAACAAGACTGGCGACAGAGTACATACCTCGACATAAGCCCCTAGGGTCCTGGCTTGGCCAAGCCCCTGCTCTAGCGCCCCCACCAGCTGGCGGATCTGGCCAACGGCCAGGGGTGCCACCTCCTACAACTGGGCTAGAAGGGCGTCCGGCGGCGCGTGCCGGCATCTAGCCGGTGACCTGGAGGTCGTCGTCGCTCACCGCAGCCGCGGAGGATCCAACCTCCGGCTGGACAGGGGAAACCGGCGGTGGCACCTCCACCGGCTCCTCCACCCGGTAGGCACTGGAGTCGGCACCCACCGCCGAGCCGGTGGGAGGGGCGGCCGCACTGGCACCCCCAAACGACAAACCCCCCGTGAGAACCGGGAGACGGCCCCGGCCCGGTGAAGCGTCGTGGGCCAAGCCGGCGGAACCACATCCGTCGCTACCGCCTCGGGTCCCGGAGCTGGCGTAGCCTCAGATGCCGGAGCCGGAGCCGGCACAGCCTCAGGGGCCGGAGCTGGCGCAGCTTCGAACGCCGAAGCTGGCGCGGCCTCGGACGTTGGAGCCGGCATGCTCCCTTAAGCAGCAGGCGGAGGGGCAGACACGATGGCGACGGTCGTGGAGCAGGGCAAGGACATGGCCTCGCTGTAGAAACAAAAGAAGTGAGCAACACAAATGCAAGTAAGGCAACACCAGCACCAAGAGAACAAGAGCACCTACCCGGCAACGCATGGCATGACGGGCGCGGTGTGGAGGAGGCGTGACTTCTTGCCGCCACCTGCAGCCGGGGCGACGTTGGTAGGGGCGGCGCGTTTCCCCTGCCCCTGGGCATGGCAAGCTCTGCCAGCTCCACGTCCTCGTCGTGCGCGGCTATTCCAAGGGCAAGCAAAAAGTCAAGATTACAATTACAAGCATGACAAGTGCAAGCATGACAGTGGCAGGGAACAAATTCTCACTAGGTGAGAACTCGCAGCCCTTGTCGGCCCGCATGGGGAACTGCTCCGCCTCCGCGGGCGGAGCCTTTGCCATCTTGAAGTCCGCGACGAAGTTAGGGAGCTCGGTGTCCCCCATACCGTCCTCCGCTAGCTGCGCCGTGAAAAGCTACTCAACAGGGGAGGATAAGAGGCACGAAACGGGAGTCCCTCAGGAAAATTCACCCGGAAAAAAGCAAGAAAGAAAAACGTAACTTCGGCGGCAGCCGGCTGCGGTGGTACGGCCGGCAGGAGAACTGCCACTCCTCCTCCAACGCCTCCTTCGAAATGGTGGCGAGCCATTCGCGGAGGGCGGCGTACGGCAGTCCAGCCGGGGGACCCGGGTGGGATCCATATGGCCGGAGAGGTGGCACATCTTGTGCGACTGGTGCTGTAGCGGGAGCACGCGGGTTGCCATCCAGGACAACAGAATGTCCCGGGCAGTGAGCCACTCTTTCTCCACGAGGACGGCCAGTCGGGAGCCCATCCGGTCGATCTCGCCCTGGGCGCCCAGATGCTAGACGGTCCAGGTGCCCAGAAAGTTTGTTGTTTAGATAAGTTTTAACACTGTTTAAAAGATCTATATCATTTCAAATCAATAATATGTCATCCACATATAATATTAGAAATTCCACATTGCTCCCACTCACTTTCTTGTAAATACAAGCCTCTCAATAAGTTTGGACAAATCCAAACTCTTTGATCACCTCATCAAAGCGGAGATTCAAACTCCGGGATGCTTGCTTCAGTCCATAGATGGATTGCTAAAGCTTGCATACCCTGTCAGCATACTTAGGATCGACAAAACCCTTTGGTTGTATCATATACAACTCTTCTTCAATTTTACCATTGAGGAACGCAGTTTTGACATCCATCTGCCATATTTCATAATCAAAATATGCAGCAATTGCTAACATAATCCTAACTGACTTTAGCATCGCTACGGGAAAGAAAGTCTCATCATAGTCAACTCCTTGAATTTGTGGAGATTTATAGATGGTCACATTACCATCCGCATCCGTTTTCTTACTGAAAATCCATTTATTCTCAACGGCCTTTCTGTCGTGAGGTAAGTCCACCAAGGTCCAAACCTGGTTTTCATACATGGATCCCATCTCGGATTTCATGGCTTCTAGCCATTTGTTGGAATTTGGGCTCATCATCGCTTCTTCATACGTCGCAGGGTCATCAATTCCATCTACCATGAAATTCACGACATGATTTCCATACAGTTCAGGAGCTGCACATGTCCTGCTTGAACTGCGAGGTTCGGTAGTGTCCTCTTTCAGAGTTTCATGATTGTTATCATTTGTTCCTTCTTTATTCGGTGAAGTCACCATTTTCCGGTTCAATAACCTCTTCGAGTTCTACCTTCCGACTACTCACACCTTTCACGAGAAACTCTTTCTCCAGAAAGGATCCATTCTTGGCAACGAAAACCTTGCCCTCGGATCTGTGATAGAAGGAATACCCAATTGTTTCTTTAGGGTATCCTATGAAGACGCATTTTTCAACTTTGGGTTCGAGTTTATCAGGCTGAAGTTTCTTCACATAAACATCGCATCCCCAAACTTTAAGAAATGACAGCTTAGGTTTGTTTCCAAACCACAATTCATACTATGTCTTTCCAACAGATTTAGATGGTGCCTGATTTAAAGTGAATGCAGCGGTTTCTAGTGCATAACCCCAAAAAGAAAGTGGCAAGTTAGTTAGAGACATCATAGATCGAACCATATCCAATAAGGTACGATTATGACACTCTGATACACCATTACGTTGTGGTGTTCTAGCAGGTGTCAGTTTTGAAACTATTCCACACTCTCTCATGTGTGTGCTAAACTCGTAACTTAGATACTCACCTCCACGGTCGGACCCCAGAAATTTAATCTTTCAATTATGATGATTTTCCACTTCACTCTGAAATTCCTTGAACTTTTCAAAGGTTTCAGACTTTTGTTTCATCAAATATATGTACCCATATCTACTTAAATCATTCGTGAAAGTAACAAAATAATGATATCCACCTCGCGCCGACACACTCATTGGACCACATACATCAGTATGTATGATTTCCAACAAATATGTCTCCCGCTCCATTGTACCGGAAAACAGGGTTCTAGTCATCTTGCCCATAAGGCATGGCTCACATGTATCAAATGATTCAAAATCAAGTGATTCCAAAAGTCCAGCAGAATGGAGCTTCTTCATGCGTTTTATGCCAATATGACCTAGAAGGCAGTGCCACATATATGCAGATATATCATTATCAAGTTTAATCCTTTTAGCATCAACATTTTGAATATGTGTATCACTACTATCGACATTCAACAGAAATAAACCATTCATCACAAGTGCATGACCATAAAAGATATTATCCATATAAATCGAATAACCATCGTTTTCGGATTTTAATGAATAATCGATTTGCAACAAACACGATCCAGATATAATGTTCATGCTCAGTGCAGGCAACAAATAACAATTATTTAGATTTATAACTAGTCCTAACAGTATATGGAGAGGCAGCGTTCCGACGGTGATCACATCAACTCTTGATCCATTGCCGACACGCATCATGACCTCATCCCTTGCTACTGTTGCTTGTTCCGCAACCCCTGATTCGAGTTACATATATTTGCAACTAAACCAGTATCAAATACCCATGTGCTACACATCAATAACATGTATATCAAATATACCTTTGTTCATCTTGCTAGCCTTCTTGTCTGCCAAATACTTGGGGCAGTTGCGTTTCCAATGGCCAGTCCCCTTGCAATAATAGCAATCGGTATCAGACTTAGGGCTAGCTTGGGTTTTCTTTTAAGGCGCAACAATAGATTTTTCGCCCTTCTTTCCCTTCTTGTCTTTCTTGAAACTGATGGTTGATACGTTGCAAACGTATCTATAATTTTTGATGTTCCATGCTTGTTTTATATCTACTTTCTTATGTTTTGTCCACACTTTGGAGTATTTCTATACACTTTCTTGGACTAACCTATTAACAAGATGCCACAGTGCCAATTGCCTACTTTCTTCTGTTTTTGGTTCCAGAAAAGTCAGAAAATGAATATTCTCGGAATTGGACCGGACAAAAGCCAAAGTCGATATTTTACCAGAAGACTCACGGAGCCAGAAGACGAGAAGGAGAGGGGCCACAGGGTGGCCACACCCCCCTTGGCACGGGCAACCCTAGGCCGCGCTAAGGCATGGTGTGGGCTCCCTGGCCGCCCACCGACCTTGCCTCTTCGCCTATAAGATGCCTCCCGATGCAAAAACCCTAAATCGTCAATCAGAAATCCACGAGAAGTTCCGAGCACCACTGCCACCGAAGGGGAGATTCGGGGGACAGAAAGTCTCTGTTTCAGCACCCTGCTGGGATGGGGAAGTGCCCAAGGTGTTTGTTATGAGTTATATTTTGAGTTGGTTGTCTCTATGAAATTGTGGTGTTTGTTGGAACCATCTAGAGCTCAAGGTGACAGTGTGGGGTTATCTAGATGGGAAAAGCGAACTTTGATGTGTGATGTTATAGCCCTACCATGGATTATTGTATCTTGATTGCAGGGTTGCTTGAGAGGGATACATTTGACCACTTCCTCCCCGAGTTCGATAAACCTTGGGTGATCCACTTAAGGGAAAACTTGCTGCTATTCTACAAACATCTGCACTTGGAGGCCCAACAACTATCTACAAGAATAGAAGTGCGTAGACATCAAGCTATTTTCTGGGGTCGTTACCAGGGAGGTAAGGTAAAAGGTACTCACATCTTCCGGTGTGAGTGCTCGAAATTATTTCTTTTAGATTCTGCAATTTTGTCTTTTTGTTTCTCGTTTTCACTAGTTAGGCTTAATGGAAAACAACAACAAAATTAGAGAGCTCTTTAGTATTTTTCCTAATGTAGAACATGAATTGTCTGAAAAGAAAATTAAAAAAACCATGGAACTTTCTTTGCATGCTAATTGCAATGTTATTAGTATGAATCTTTCGAACATCTTTGTTACTAATGCTATGGAAATGTCTAAGCTTGGGGAAGTTAGTTTTTATGAAAATTATCTTTTTAGTTCCCTAGCTTTAAAGAAAAAAATTTGCTCTGATGATACTTTATCTCCCATATGTGGTCATTCTAATGATAATTGTGATATTTTAAATCCACATACTGAAACATCTCTTTTAAAATACCTATAAAAATTGTTGAACGTGTTAGGAACAACTGTTATTTGGGAGATGGAACTGTCCATCCTGGTGATCATTTACTCTTTATACACGAATTATTCAAGTTGTTCAAGTGTGCAGGTATTTCAATGAACCAAGTTAAGAGGAAGCTATTCCCTTTTTCACTCAAGGGCAAAGTAAGGGAGTGGTACGAGCTACTAGATGATCCTCATCATTTGGAGTGGAAGGAACTTGAATCTCTATTTTACTCTAAATTTTAGCCTCCTCATGAAATTCATAAAGATAGGAATTACATTTATAATTTTCATCCACATGATGGAGAAAGAATTGCCCAAGCATGGGGGAGACTGAAGTCATTAATGCTCAAATGTCCCATTCATGAGCTCTCCAGTAATATTGTTATTAATAATTTCTATGCAAGGCTTTTAGGACATTACAAGGACTATCTAGATACTTGTTTAGAGGTATTCTTCACAAGTAAGGATGTCAAAGCTAAGTGGGATCTTCTTGAAACAATTCAGAGCAATACCGAAGATTGGGATAACAACAAAGGTAAAGAACTAGGTATAAACTATGAGTATGATTGCATTAAATCTTTCACTGAAACTGCTGATTTTTAAGAGCTTAGTGCTAAATATGGTCTTGATCCTCAAATTCTTATTGATTGTTTTAGATCCTTTGCTTCTCATATTAATGCTCCTAAATAAAAATGGGACATGTATCGTGAGCCTTTTAAAGACACTTGCATGGAAAATGAAATTGTTATTAATGATAGCAATAAACATGCTCAAACCTCTGAAAGTACTATTTCTTATAATCATGTTAATTTTTGTGGAATACATAGACCTTTTGAGAATAATCAAATTGAAGAAGAATATTGTATCACCCATAGGAATGAAAAACTAGAACGTGGTATAGGACTCTAAATGATCTTGGTAAAAAAGTTTGTGCCCTCTATCCTTTTATTTGTGAACCTTGCTTTGAAGTGGGTCATTTCAATTTTAAATGCTCAGGCCATAATAATAATAATAGCCCTTCTAATCCAATGGGTACTGCAAGTTTGTATTGTGATGACATGATCACTCCTAATCAGCATGATGAACTTACATTATTTTTGGGGTGTGAAGAGTTATCAAGAAAAACTTATTTGGTAGATATGAGTGCTTTTGGTATGAATAGTGTCATACATGGTTGTCATCTTTATTGTGTTGATAATTTCCAAACAAATACTTACATACAAAATATTATAAAATATGATATTTTACCAAAATATGATAGGACTAATATATGTTTTGATCTTATTAATGAGAAGGAGGAATCCTCCAAAGTTTCTTATATTGTCTCTAACAATAAACCAGGGTATATGGAGAAGCTTCCTTTGAAGCCTCTCCCTCCTAAAGAGAAGAAGAAAAATAAGAAAAGGAGGAGTAAAAGGAGAGAGGAAACGGTATTTTCCCCTAAGCATGTTGCTCCTATTATAGTTTTTGATGAGTCTGAACTTGATGATGTTCCTATGCCTATTACCTATAGTAGTGATCATGATTGGGAAAAGCACACTACTTTTGATATTGAAACTCTCTTTGGTACCAATTCTGAAAATGATGATATTAATAATTGTTGTACTATTAGTGATATGCATGTTCCTTCCAATGATGATACGTTTACAAACGAACACACTTTGGAAGATAACTATTATATTGCTTATGATGATACTATACCTCCAATATATGATGATTACAATGATGAATATGATATTTTCAGTCCACCTACTATTGAGGAGAAAATTAATTATGACTACAATATGCCTCCTATATTTGAAGATTATGGTGATGAGAATAATAATGATAGCTATTTTGTTGAATTTGCTCCCACTATAATTAATAAGAATGACTATATTTACGTGGAGAGTATTAATTATTTTATGCATGTGGCTCATGATAAGAATGTTTTATGTGATAGTTATATTGTTAATTTTTTCATGATGCTACTGAAAGTTATTATGAGAGAGGGAAACCTAGTTTTATGCATCTCAATAATATTAAGTTTCCCCTCTTTATGTTGAAAGTCTTGAAGTTGCACTTGTTTTGCTTTACTATGCTTATTGCTTTGTGCTTTCATGACTTGTTTCTTTAGAATATTTCTATGCATAGGAAGTGGGCTAGACTTAAATGTTATTTGAACTTTCTTCTTGATGCTCTCTTTTACTTCAATTCATATTTCTTATGTGAGCATCTTCTCAAACTATCATGCCTAACTTAAAGGCGTTAAAGAAAAGTACATATTGGGAGATAAACCAAAAGTTTTAGTTGAGTCTTGGAAGTTATTGCCTCAGTAATAACTGCTCCTTATACTTTTGCTTTTTGTGCCAAGAATAACCTCTAATAAGAGAAAAGTAAAGATTGGGAAAGTTGATGTCCCGAAACAGATTGTTGTGCTTCACTGTAAAAATTTGTGTAAAATCTATGTACGTAGTTTTGAGGCGTGCATTTTTGTACTTCTGCCCCAGGTTGTTATCTAACTTTCGTTAGTTCAACACATTTTGATTTGAGCAACAGAAGGTCTCCGAAAAAAATTAGTTTTTACCTGCTGGTCTGTTTTGACAAATTTCTGCCATTATTTGCATTTGCTTCTTGTTGATTCCTTTTTGGGTTCTTTTTGAGGATTTGAGATTAGGAAGTGCTACAGTATCTTGTGTTTTAATGGAAATTTACTTGTGTTAAAACTAAAACCCAAAGGTTTATTATCTTTTGAGTGCACTAATGTTGCTAATAAAGATTGTGTGAAGTTTTGTATGAATGAAAAATTTCAGGTGTATGGAAGGAATGAGTAATGAGATGAAGAATGGACTAAAGCTCAAGCTTGGGGATGCCACACATGTCACCCTAAGAAATATTCAAAAACTACATGCTTCTAAGCTTGGGGATGCCCAAGGCATCCCCTTCTTCATCTATAAAAATCCCAGGTTTCTTCCAATCACTTCATTTTTATTGTTTCATGCACAGTTGTGTTGTTCTTGGAGCGTCTTCCTTTTCGTTTTCGTTTTCGTTTTTTGTTTTCTTGGTTTTCTTAGTTTGCTGAATAAATTGGTTGGACCCCCTCTTTCATACATTAGTTTTCAAATAGTTTGGTTTGGATTGGAAAAGAGTAGGAAAGTTCATGCTTAAGTGGTAAAAGGAGTTTGTTTTTGACTGTGGCCTATGCTTTGTCATGCCATGCTTGATATTGTTTTGTCTTTATGCTTACTAATTTTTTTGTAGCATGACATGTTATAAACAATTGAGATTGCTTAATGTGCCTTGAAAGAATCATGCGTTGTTTTAGCTTATTAACGCATAGTATTGTGGTATTCTCCTTTGATGCTTTATTTGGGTTGACTTGGTGCATGCTCACACCATGTTATGACTATCCCAAGTCACCATAGCCTTTATGATCCTTTAGATTTCAACTTGTAATATCACTTTATGCTTTGATTCATGATGTTTTGTCGCTTTGCATGATTATGGCCATTATTGCTCTCTTAGTTGGTCGCTCTCAGTCTTTTGCTAGCCTCCATAACCAAGTGTGAGTTCCAACTCATGCATCCAACTCCTAAAACCAAGTTATTCCAAAGAGTCCACCATACCTACCTATCAGCATTTTCTATTCCAAGTATATTCATGTTGTTATCTACCTTCCGAATTAAACTTGTTATGTGAAAATTAGTGATTGAAGCTCTCACAAACTTGATGGCACACTTCACTTTTTTGCATTTAATAATATTGAACCATTGCTTCCATCTTTGTTGCGTATATGCTTGCGATTTATAAGTTGAAGTTAGCAGAAGCATGTATCATGGGGAACGCTTTCAACATTGCACTTGTACATTGTACCCCGTTGATATCATGTTCTTTTGCTTATGGATCTCGGCGGTGTGAAATAAAAGGGGAACTTGTAAGATCATGAAGTTTGTATGTGTGTTAGATAAACGCCTGGGCCGCTAGCCTAAGCCATGCCTAATTGATACATTGCAAATGTATCTATAATTTTTGATGTTCCATGCTTGGTTTTATCCACTTTCTTGTATTTTGTCCACACTTTGGAGTACTTTTCATATGATTTCTTGGACTAACCTATTAACAAGAGCCACAATGCCAGCTGCCTGTTTTCTGCTGTTTTTGGTTCCAGGAAAGTCAGAAAATGAATATTCTCGGAATTGGACGGGACAAAAGCCAAAGTGCCTATTTTACCGGAAGACTCATGGAGACAGAATACGAGACGGAGGAGGGCCAGGGCCTGGCGACACCCCCAGGAGCGGGTCCCCTAGGCCGTGGCAGGGCATGGTGTGGGCCCCTCCGGCACCCCCTCGGTCTCCCTCTTCGCCTATAAGAAGCCTTCTGACCTAAAAACTCCGGGGGGTTCGACGTTTTTCCAGGAGGAGTTCCGCTCCACCGCCACCACTAGATTCCACGAAACAGCACCAGAAACTCCGTTCTGGCACCCTGCCGGGATGGGGAATGGAGGAGATCATCGCCATCATCATCACCATCGCTTCTCCATCGACCATCCATGTTTCCCCCATCTATGAGTGAGTAATCCCCCGCTGTAGGCTATGGGGATGGTAGGGATTAGATGAGATCGTTCATGTAATGGCATCAGATTGTTAGGGCATGGTGCCTAGTATCTTCTATTAGTACTTTATGACTTTGTTGCGACTTGTTATGCTTAATGGTTGTCACTAGGGCCCGAGTGCCATGATTTAAGATCTGAACATGTTATTGATTCATTATGATAGTATTGTTTATGGTCTTATTTGCAAGTTGTATACACACGTTGTTGTCCGGAACCAATGGCCCCAAAGTGACAGAAATCGGGACAACCGGAGGGAATGGCTTTGATGTGAGGATCACATGTGTTCACAGAGTGTTAATGCTTTGCTCCGGTGCTCTATTAAAAGGAGCACCTTAATTGCCAGTAGTTCCCTTGAGGCCCCGCTGCAAACAGGCTGACAGGACAAATGATGTTGTGCAAGTTCTCATTGCGAGCACGTATGACTATATATGGAACACATGTCTGGGTTTATCTAGTACTTGGATGCTTTGTCTTATTTATCTGCAATTGCCCTATGTTCTGATGGCTATGTGAATTGTCTTGTCCATGCAACGCCCGTCCATCCATCCCTATGCCTACCGCACTTGAATCCTACTGTTTACTGCTATTGTTACTGCTGTCTTAACTTTACTACTGCTGTTACTTTACTATTCCTACTACAAAACTGTTGCTACTGATAAACTGCTGTGAGCCAGATTGTTTCTAGGTGCAGCTGAATTGACAACTCAGTTGTTAAGACTTATAAATATTCTTTGGCTCCCCTTGTGTCGAATCAATAAATTGGGTTTCACTTCCCTCGAAAATACTGCGATACACCCCCTATACTTGCAGGTCATCAAGACTATTTTCTGGCGCCGTTGCCGGGGAGCATAGCTTTATTTATCAAGTCCACTTGGAATGACTATTGTTCAAGCTTAGTTTATTTCTGCCTTGTTTGCTTGTTTCTTTATAAAAAATACAAAAAAATAGTTCCTGCTCTAGTTGTTATTTTCGTTGGTCTGTTATTGTCTTGCTTTATCATGCTCTTTATCAACGGTTGGTTTCTTTGAAACTGAATCTTATTGGCAAGGTGTGTTCACGGAAGATCAAAAATACTATTATAAGGAACACCACTTGTCACAAAAAGGGAAACACTTATGGGAACAAATTGATAAATTGTATACCATTGCTAGAAACGTGTGCTCTACTTATAATGTTACTTATTGCTTTGATAAATCTTATTGCGGTAAGAGGTATAAACACCTCCCTTTTCAATGTGAGTATAATGATAATGTTACCATATCTTCTTATGTTAAAGGAATTTATGACTTTTATGACGCGGAACTAATTGAAGAATTTATTGCTTGGAAGGGTGCTTTTGAACTTGCTAGTTTGCTTGAAAATATTGATGATTCACTTTACAAATATGAGGTTTATGGTATACTTAAATTTTGCTTTGATAATTACAAGGAAGAAAATGGCTATATTCTTGAATATATTAGTAGATGCTTTCCACAAATGGAAGAAATTGATGAACCTGAAATCTCATTAGATGAAAAATAGGAGGAGAGTGATGAACAAAAGGAGGAAGAATGGATTAGCTACCCATGCCTACCTTCTAATGAGAGTAACTCTTTATCCCTTACATTATTTGATTGTCCCCCATGCTTACTAAAGGAGGATGAATGTTATGTTCCTGAGGATTCTTCTGAAAATGTTTATAATAAAGCCCTAGTGTTTGTAGATCATGAAAAGCATGCTTTATGTGATAGTTATATTGTTGAGTTTATTCATGAGGCTACTGAAAATTATTATGAGAGAGGAAAATATGGTTGTAGAAGTTTTCATGGTATTGAAACACCTCTCTATGTGCTGAAAGTTTTGAAGTTACTCTTGTTTTATCTTCCTATGCCTGTCACTTTGTTCTTTGTGAATTTATTTACATACACGATTCCTATGCATAGGAAGTGGGTTAGACTTAAATGTGTTTTGAATTTTCTTCTTGATGCTCTCTTTTACTTCAACTCATATTTCTTATGTGAGCATCCTCTCAAACTATTATGCCTGAAGATGATAATCTGTCTATTATTCTCGTGAGACCTTTTCTTAAATACTACAGGAGCTGTTATTAATTGTAATCAAGGGAAGGTGACCTTCAATGTTAATGACAAGGAACATACTGTCTATTTCCCTAAGAAGATTGATATGACTTATGGTTTTGAATTCAATTGAACATGATGAGGGCATTCAAGTTGGAGAAATATATTTTCCCATACCAAGAGAAAAATTTGAAACTATTATGATTGGGACCATTGCTATCAACGTTGAGGTAAAATAATCATTAGTGGAATACAAAGTTTTGTCTCAAATGAAATTGTTTTGGTAACAAGACCTGATCAACCTTGTTAACAAAAGGATTTCATTGAACAAAACAATGTTTTCACCATGATTATCTCCGCTTACTTCTATTCTATCCATTTTAGTTTTTGCTTATGCCTAACTTAAAGCCGTTAAAGAAAAGTACTTATTGGGAGATAACCCAAAAGTTTTAGATGAGTCTTGGAAGTTTTTACTTCACTAATAACGACTCCTTATCCTTTTTTGTTTGCTTTTTGTGCCAAGCGTAACCTCTAATGAGAGAGAAGTAATGGTTGGGAAAGTTGTTGTCCCAAAACAGATTTCTATGCTTCACCGTAAAAATTCGTGTAAAATCTCTGAACATCTTTTTTAGGCGTTAATTTTTGTGCTTCTGCCGCAGGTTGTTATCTAACTTTATTTAGTTCGACACTTTTTGATTTTAGCAACAGAAGGTCTTCGAAAAAATTCTTCTTTACCTGTTTGTTCTGTTTTGATAGATTTCTGCCATTTTCTGCATTTGCTTCTTGTTGGTTCCTTTTTGAGTTCTTTTGGGAAATTGAGCTTTTTGAGGGAAGTGCTACAGTAGCTAGTGTTTTAATGGAAGTTTATTGGTGTTAGAACTGAACCTAAAGACTTATTATATTTTTGGAAGCTCTTTATGAAACTTGAATTCCTGCTTCCTTCTATGAAGGCCTTTCTTCCACCATTATATTGAGCCTCCACCTTCTACCTTTATGCACCTACTTTGAGAGCATAGTGGTCATTCTTAGTTCTATGTGCATTGTCCCAAGACTAGTTGATTGATGCATAACTTGATATTGCTTGTATTAAACTATTTGTATCTAGTCACTCTTATGAAATTTGAAGGTGTCCTATGCATTTATATTTGCTACTTTATGAGGGACAAGCTGAATACTATTATGTTATGTTTTCTTTATGTGAAACAAACAAACCTCTTGCAAAGCATTGTTATTCATGAACCTTTTGTTTGTGCCTTTTCATGTTGCATCATAGTTGCTTTGTCTTATTGCTAGAACTTTGTCTTTCATGTTATGATTGAAGTACTTTGATCCCAGCTTTGAATGTTTTACAAATAATTTTATCAATTCTTTGATAGTGCATGTCACCTCAAAAATTATTCTTTCTTTTTATCACTTACCTACTCGAGGACGAGTAGGAGTTAAGCTTGGGGATGTTGATACATTGCAAATGTATCTATAATTTTTGATGTTACATGCTTGGTTTTATCCACTTTCTTGTGTTTTGTCCACACTTTGGAGTACTTTTCATATGATTTCTTGGACTAACCTATTAACAAGAGCCACAGTGCTAGCTGCCTGTTTTCTACTGTGTTTGGTTCTAGGAAAGTCAGAAAATGAATATTCTCGGAATTGGACGGGACAAAAGCCAAAGTGCCTATTTTACCAGAAGACTCATGGAGCCAAAATATGAGACGAAGGAGGGCCAGGGCCTGGCCACACCCCCCAGGCGCGGGTTCCCCCAGGCCGCGCCGGGGCATGGTGTGGGCCCCTCCGGCACCCCCTCGGTCTCCCTCTTCGCCTATAAGAAGCCTTCTGACCTAAAACCTTCGGGGGGTTCGACGTTTTTCTAGAAGGTGTTCCGCTCCGCCGCCACCACCAGATTCCATGAAACAGCACCAGAAACTCCGTTCTGGCACCCTGCCGGGACAGGGAATTGGAGGAGATCATCATCATCATCATCATTGCTTCTCCATCGACCATCCATGTTTCCCCCATCTATGAGTGAGTAATCCCCCGCTGTAGGCTATGGGGATGGCAGGGATTGGATGAGATCGTTCATGTAATGGCATCATATTGTTAGGGCATGGTGCCTAGTATCTTCTATTAGTACTTTATGACTTTGTTGCGACTTGTTATGCTTAATGCTTGTCACTAGGGCCCGAGTGCCATGATTTCAGATCTGAACATGTTATTGATTCATTATGATAGTATTGTTTATGGTCTTATCTACAAGTTGTATACACATGTTGTTGTCCGGAACCAATGGCCCCGAAGTGATAGAAATCGGGATAACCGGAGGGAATGGCTTTGATGTGAGGATCACATGTGTTCACGGAGTGTTAATGCTTTGCCCCCGTGCTCTATTAAAAGGAGCACCTTAATTGCCAGTAGTTCCCTTGAGGCCCCGCTGCAAACGGGCTGACAGGACAAAAGATGTTGTGCAAGTTCTCATTGCGAGCACGTATGACTATATATGTAACACATGCCTAGGATTATCTAGTACTTGGATGCTTTATCTTATTTATCTGCAATTGCCCTATGTTGTGATTGCTATGTGAATTGTCTTATCGATGCAATGCCCATCCATCCATCCCTATGCCTACCGCACTCGAATCCTACTATTTATTGCTATTGTTACTGCTGTCTTTACTTTACTACTGCTGTTACTTTACTATTCCTACTACAAAACTGTTTGTTGGGGGGATACCCCTGGGAAGGGTCACGTCGTGGTATAAAAGCCGAGTTAGCCGAGGTTCGGCAAGGCCAAAGCTGATGCTGGCCGGGTCACCTAAAGGCAGGCCGAATCACGGGGTAACCCGGACCAGGGGGCGTTCGCCTGACTAAGTCTCAACCAACTTAAGGAGTAAGTCGGAGGTGCTTGTTTTATTTGTATGCAGGAACGGGCATGGCCGGATCAACTATGGTCTGGGTCATGTCTAGCTTCTAGGAGAAGGAAGGAATCTCGCTGGTCAAAAGAAGCCCCGGTAAGCACTACCTGAGCGAAGCAAGCAAGGACAGGACCACCGGGGAGTGACCGACAAGGGTGACGACGCCCATGTCGGCTGACGCGGGCGCCGCAGAGGCTCACATAGCCTCTGCAGGTGTGACGCGGGGGAAAGGCACCCCGCTCGGCTTACTACTTTGGGGGGAAGCATATTCTTAGGAATATGCTTCCAGGTATGCCCTAGGCAGAGACCGAGCTCCCTCTATAAAAGAGGGGCTAGGGTTTCAGTAGAAGGGGTTGGTTTTTTACGATTCAGGTTCCGCTGTTCTGTTTTGGCTAGGGTTTTAGGTGCGATCTGTGGGTGAGTAAGAGAGCTCCTTCTTCCTCCTCTCGCCAATACAGCTCGAGGAGCACTTGTAATCTTGGTAACAGAGCAATACAAACAACTGTGTGGATAATCACTTCACTATCCCTCCCTGGATTCCCCTAGTGTGTATTAGTCCCCACCTTTAGCCTATCCATGGCATATGCCGTGACGCCACCACGACAGTTGGCGCCCACCGTGGGGCTAGCGATGCTAGCAGGGGTCAAGATCCGGACGGGAAACATCCTCGGCACCGGCGAACGCATCGTCTCCGGGCTCGTTCAGCGCTTTGGAGCGCTGGACTTTGTTAGCGACAACGCTGGCTGCTTCGGCACGCGCCCTCTTCCGTGCAATGGCTTCTTCGTCAAGCTCGGTGCGCACAAGGTCTACGTCGCTGTTGACGTGTCGTGTGTTCATCCGCATCACGTCGTCGAGGCGGGGGAGCCACCTCTCACCGTGGTTCCCGGGACGCGTATCGCTCGCTCCCCAGACCATGCAGAGGTGATGATGACCGCGCCAGGTGCGGGCGCGAGCAAGGATCCAGTGCCAGATCCCGAGATAATGCCTAAGGCACCTAGGAAAGGTAGAGGTCCTCCACTAGAGAGGCCAGAGAATGTGTTGAGGGAAGCAATGGATAGCTTGGCAAACCTTGTAGTAGCAACAGTAGATCCGGCTCGAGCGCAGGCCGAGCTAGAAGAAACTAGGCAAAAAATACTTGAGGGCGCAAAGAAAATAGCCGTGGCTCAGTAGTCGTTGAATATGACGCTACGGGAGTACGCAAAGGCGAACAAAGTTGACGCTGTAAAAGTGAAGGGAAGAAATCTCATGAGTGAGATGAACAGAGAGGGTGATACTGGAATTGAGGAATCAGAAAACTGTTTGTCCGTGGGGCTGCCGAGGTATAGTACCCCGGCAAAGAACCTCAGAGCAGCGGATGCAACGGCGTCCGAGTTAGAGGTTCTGACGGGTGAAGCCCGGCAAAGACAAGAGGATAGGGTTAATGAGCTGGTTTGGATTGCGAACAGGCAAAACGAGGAACTACTCAGAGCTAACCCGGAGAGAGCTGGAGCCTCCAAGATCGTCCATTCGGCGATGGGTAACCCAGAGAAATCCGCTGGAGCCGCATCGTCTCCTCATGGTGGTCCAAGGAGAGAAGAGGTAGTAACCTCGCCCAGACGGAACAGGCAGATCGTCCCGTATGACCCAACGCGGGCAGGGAAAGGAAAAGAAGCACAAAAAAATGATGATCGACGGAGTGTGAGCCGAGGTGAAGCTGGCTAAGGTAACCGCGACCAAGGCAATGCCGGTCAAGGGAACGCAGTCAACAGCAATGCCGGACAGCGAAACTCGGCAGCAGCAGGACAACCGCAGCAGCGGAATATACCAAGGCAAGAGCCAAGTGTCGGCAGAGGTATGCAACAGAAAGGTGCGCCACAAGAGCAAAACCGGTACAGCGACGGTGATTCGGAGATGGCAAACGCGGGATACCCAAGACCGGACTATCGTGTGATAGGATCAAGATTGGGAAGCAGGGATTTGATGCCGGATGATGCCAGGTTGAAACTGGATCGACTGTATAGGTCAGAACAGATCGAATGTCAAGGTCCACCGGGTCCTGCGTGTTTTGGACCCTGGATCATGAAGGAGCCACCGGTTCCGAACTTCCAGCTACCCAGGGGCACGAAGACGTATGACGGCAGTACCAAGCCGGAGGATTGGTTGATAAACTATGCTACGGCTGTGAAAAATGCCACTGGTTAAATTGAGATGGGCCGTACGATACGTACCCCAGATGTTGGAAGGGCCGGCAAGGGTATGGTTGAACAATTTGCCACCCAGAAGCATCAACTGCTAGATAGACTTTGAGGAAATGTTCATCAGCAATTTCTCAAGTACATATCAGAGGCCAAATAGGCCGCAGACCCTAGCTATGTGCAAGCAAAGACCTAATGAGACAGACCGGGAGTTCTTGACCCGGTGGTGTACCGTGAGAAACTCGTGTGAGGGCGTGATAGAATCACAAGCCATAGCATGGTTCGCACAAGGGTGCAGATATGCAAGCGAGCTGTGGATGAAGTTGCAAAGGAAAATGCCAACTACGTTGGCAGAGATGATCCGGATTGCAGATTCGCATGCTTTGGGTGATCCGACTCAACCTAGGCTCGCATCAAACGAGTCAAATGATGAGTACTATCAGAGGGATGGAGCCGGATCATCCCAGAGGAATGACTACATAGGAAAAAGGAGAGATGATAGACCATATCATCGATACGGTTCGCAACAAGTTGCGGCTGTGAATCAAGATCAGCCCGGATCAGGGGGCAGTCAGCACCAAAAAACTGGAGGGCAGTGGACTCCGAGAAACGATGGCAAGAAAACTTGGACACCAGAGCAAAAGAAGCAGTGGCAAGAAAGGAAAGACCGTCCGAGGTATACTTATGAGTCGATGTTGGACCAGCCGTGTAAGTTTCACACGCCAAATCCGAACAACCCAGCGGGTCATACGACGAGGCAATGTGAGTGGATGCGCAAGATTGAACAAGGTGGTTCGGGGAATGCTCAGGCACCCCAGAATGATCAGCCTCGGTAGGACTTACCTCGGCAGCAATTGCTCTCCGGAGCGAACACGCAACAACTAATGTTGCCTCCCCCTCCGCCGAGGTATGATAACAATGAGAGAAGGGATGCAGTGCATCAAGTGGAAAATCAGCATCAGCCGAATCAGAGATACCCCGGAAATGAGGGGAGAAACGAGTACAGAGAGCACCATCAGAGCTATTGTGTGTTCACCACTAAAGAAACAGATAGAAAGAGCTTGCAGCGTAGGCATATGGAGGTAAATGCAGTAATGCCTGCAGTGACGAGGTACATGCCTTGGTCCGATCAGGAAATCACCTAGAGCATCAGGGATCGTCCCAAGCTTATAACAAGCCCTGGTTCGTATGCGTTGGTGCTGGATCCGACACTCATTGGACCTAGCATTAATGTAAGGTTCTCAAAGGTACTAATCAACAATGGCAGTAGCATTAACATCATGTATGCGGACACAATGCGCAAGTTGGGTATCTCGGAGAACATGCTGCAGGCCACGAGGACAACTTTCCATGGCATTGTGCCCGACATCTCTTGTGAGCCCATAGGCAAGGTCCGGGTTGACATCTTGTTCGGCACGAGGGATAACTGCCGAACCGAAAATTTGGAGTTCGAGGTGGTGAACTTGGAAAGTGCGTACCACGCGTTACTCAGAAGGCCAGCGCTGAACAAGTTTATGGCAAGCTGTCATATTAGCTACTTGAAGATGAAATTGCCCAGACCGAACGGAGTGATTACCATTGCTGGGGATTTCCGACGTTCCATGGAGTGTGCGTCAGCCGGGTCAAACTTAGCTGAGTCACTTGTGATTGCGCAGGAAAAAAGGAAAATTCAAGAGGTGGCGGCATTGGCTCAGTCCGCACAGCAGTATATGCCGGCGCTGAGTAACCCGCATGGAAGTGTCTCTTTCCAGGCCACGAAAGATACCAAGAAGGTTCCTGTTGATGACATGTTCCTAGAGTGCACCGTAACAATTGGTGCCAGGTTAAGTGATAAATAGGAAAGCGATCTCGTCAGCTTCCTCCGTGAGAATCGGGACATTTTTGCTTGGTCCACATAGGACTTGCAAGGTGTTCCGAGGGAGTTGGCCGAGCACTCTTTGAATGTGAGACCCGGAGCTAAGCCGGTGAAGCAACCTCTCCACCGCTTCGCCGAAGATAGGAGAAAAGTCATTGGGGATGAGATAGCTCGGTTGCTAGCTGCAGGATTTATCATGGAAGTTCTTTACCCGGATTGGCTGTCTAATCCGCTGCTGGTGGAGAAGAAGAAGGATGACCCGAACGTGGCGGTGGTTTGGCGCATGTGTATCGATTACACGAACCTGAACAAGGCATGCCCAAAAGATCCATTTCCGCTGCCAAGAATAGATCAGGTCATAGACTCAACTGCTGGATGTGAATTGTTGTCATTCATTGATGCATATTCTGGTTTCCACCAGATACCTCTGAATCCGGATGATCAAATAAAGACTGCGTTTATTACCCCGTATGGGGCTTATTGCTATTGCACCATGCCATTTGGTTTACGTAATGCAGGGGCAACGTACCAAAGATGTATGCAAAAATGTTTGCACGACCAAATAGGTCAAAATGTACAGGTGTACGTGGATGATGTGGTTATCAAGACCAAGGAAAGCAAAATGCTCCTTGACGATATCAGGCAAACGTTTGCGAACCTAAGGAGGTTCCGGATGAAACTTAACCCGGAAAAATGCACCTTCGGTGTCCCGGCTAGGAAATTGCTTGGTTTTCTTGTTTCCAGCCGAGGTATCGAGGTTAATCCAACCAAAATCCGGGCCATCGAACGAATGGAACTGCCGAAGTGTCTTAACGATGTCCAGAAGTTCACAGGTTGCCTGGCCTCGTTAAGTCGATTTGTATGTCGGTTGGGAGAGAAGACATTGCCTCTTTACCAACTCATGAAAATGTCAGATAAGTTCGTTTGGACGCCGCAGGCCGATGAAGCCTTTACCCACCTGAAGAAGATGTTAGCCACGGCACCAGTGCTAGCGTCACCACTATCAAAGGAGCCAATGTTGCTCTATATAGCCGCAACCAACCGAGTTGTAAGTGCAGTGATGGTGGTGGAGCGCGACGAGAAAGGTAAGTCGGTGCAAAGGCCAGTGTATTACTTGAGCAAGTGTTGTCAGCCTCAAAGCAGAACTATCCACACTATCAAAAGGTGGCGTATGGCGTGTACATGGCCGCCAAGAAGCTGAAGCACTACTTTGAGGAGCATCCCATCTAGGTCATATGTGAGGCACCCATATCCGAGATAATGAGTAACAAGGATGCGAGTGGCAGAATTGCAAAATGGACAATTGAGCTAGCTCCTTACGCTCCGCAATATGATAGAACCGAGGCCATCAAATCTCAAGCTGTGGCGGACTTTTTCGTGGACTAGGCCGAGGTGCAATACGAACCACCACTCCCAGATCCGAACTATTGGATAATGCACTTTGACGGATCAAAAACCAAAACCAGGCTCGGTGCCGGAGTTGTCCTCACGTCGCCAAAGAAGGACCAGTTGAAATATGTGCTGCAGATCCATTTCACGGCATCAAACAATGTCGCTGAGTATGAAACACTTGTGCATGGGCTCAAGGTGGCAAAAGAGATTGGGATACGTCGGATCGTATGCTTTGGCGACTCGGATTTGGTGGTGCAGCAAGTGTCGGGAGTGTGGGACGCACTGGATCCAAACATGGCACTGTACAGATTTCATGTGCAGAAGATATCTGGTTACTTTGAGGGATGCGAATTTCACCATGTACCCCGGGTGGAAAATGAGGCTGCCGACATGCTGTCGAAGCTCGGGTCAACCTGATAGGCAATTCCACCGGGTGTAGCATTAGAGTACCTCAGGAAACCATCCATCAGGCCCTCCCTAGAAACCGACTCAATCTATGTCCCGGAGGACATAGAATCCGGAGCTATGCCCATGGACATCGACATGGGAAGTGGTGCGCGAAACCCGGGGACTGCCTCGGCAAACCTGGGGGCTGCTTCACTGAACCCGGGGACTGCTTCGCAAGACCCGGGGACTGCATAGCGTGATTCGGTTGAAGTTATGCTGGTGGATCAGATGGAGATTGATGAGGATGTGTTCCCCGTGCGAGCAATACCAGCTTGGGCACTACCTATATTTCAATTCCTAAAAGATGGAACGTTACCCACTAAGGAAGTGCTGTCCAGGCAAACACAGAGGAGGTCAAAGGCGTACACGATCATCAATTCCGAACTATACAAAAGAAGTGTGACCAATGTCCTCCAGCGATGTGTTGACCCGGAAGAAGGGCTTGAAATCATCTGAGATATACATCAGGGGGAATGCGGGCATCATGCCTCGTCCCGAGCCTTGGTAGCAAAAGCTTTCCGACACGGATTCTACTGGCCCAGTGCCTTAGAGCAAGCAGAAGATCTGGTGAGAAAGTGTAATGGTTGTCAGAGGTATGCTACCAAGACACATATGCCGATGTCAGAACTCAAGACCATACCAATCACTTGGCCATTTGCCGTATGGTGCTTGGATATGGTTGGCCCGTTCAAACCAGCAAGGGGAAATATGACTCACATTCTGGTAATGGTGGACAAGTTTACAAAGTGGATTGAGGTAAAGCCCATAAGAAAATGTGATGGAGCTACGGCCGTAACGTTTCTCAAAGATATCATCTTGAGATACGGTTATCCTTACAGTATCATAACTGATAATGGCACAAACTTTGCGGAAGGAGCATTTGCACGTTTTTGCCGGGATAAGAAGATTCGGCTGGACGTAGCCTTGGTAGCCCACCCCGCATCGAACGGACAAGTGGAAAGATCCAATGGATTAGTATTATCCAGGATAAAACCCCGGCTCATTGAGCCGTTGCAAAGATCAGCGGGATGCTAGATAGAAGAACTACCAGCGGTACTGTGGAGTTTAAGAACAACTCCGAATCGTTCAACAGGCTATACGCCGTTTTTTCTGGTATATGGGGCAGAAGCTGTATTACCAGCCGACATAGAGCATGATTCGCCTAGGGTCACCCAATACACAGAAGCCGAAGTGCAAGAAGCCCGGCAAAATGATGTTGATCTGCTGGAAGAAGCGAGAGAACTGGCATTGTCTAGATCTGCCATATATCAGCAAAATCTCCGACGCTATCATAACCAGAAAGTATGCCCCCGAGTCTTTCGGGAAGGCGATCCGGTGCTCCGGTTGGTACAACGTATTGCTGGCATGCATAAATTATCCCCCCCATGGGAAGGGCTGTTCATCGTGAGCAAGGCATTGCACAATGATTCTTATTATCTTATAGATGCAAAGCCACAGGAAAAGAACAAGGCGGATAGGTCTGAAGAGGAATCTAAGCGACCATGGAATATAGCTCTATTTCGTCCTTTCTACACTTAGCTAAGAAGTGTATGTATCCGAGTCTTCTCATATGTCGGTATGTATGTCGGCAATGAGCTTATCAATGAAATGTTGGCACCTCGAGCAGTAACTCAGGGACTGCCTTAATAATGTTTGTTGTTTTTTGTGCGTCAGCTGGAATAAGTTATTCTACTTAACTCGGATTAGTAATGTGTGAGCACCAAGAACCAAACTCTTCGACTTGCTGCTGTCCAACAAGAATTGGCTTCATGGCAAGCAAGAGAACAAGTTTGGAGTTGCGTAGCACATGAAAAACGACCAAGGAAAAGAATTGATTCGAGCCGACGTTTGTTTTTAGGACTAACCCTGTATTTATTTTCAAGTTATTATGCAGTTTTATTTTTGAGCTAAGTCTTAAAGTTTCCCAGTATTGTTAAGACAATTTTTGAAACTCGGATTCGTAAGTCGTAAAACCGAATCAAGGTAGACACGAACCGAGCTAAGAGATTGAACGAACAAGAAAAAGAAACTCGAGGACTACGCCCAAGTTAATTCGGCATAAGAACTTAGTAGCAAAATATCACATGTGTCTGGAATACAACTCCACCCGGCATACCGGGGATCTGATAAATTTTCAAGTTTTTTCGCTCAAGGAGCAGCAGGAGGAAGTTCGGCATCATCTTCGCCGCCTTCAATATCCGAGGCGTCATCTTCTCCTTCACCGTCCGAGCTATCCTCATCATTCTCTACCTCTTCGTCCGCAGCGGCTTCTAGGAAGCTCGGCCCCTCAACCCATTCATGAATGGGAGCGTATTCGATGAGGCTGTGGGTGCAAGCCTGGCGCCGAGCTACCCACTCCGGGTCATTGGTCCATCTGGATCCTATGTGCAGACGTGTCAAGAGGTTGAGATCGATTTTTTCATACCACGTGAGTATGTGGTGAAGAATGGTATCAGCCGCGGCACGTCCAGCGGACTCTCTCCAGAGGTCGAGCTGAGTCTCGGTTTCCATTAGCTTCTCAATGAGAAGTGCGGTGGTCTCCGGGGCATCTTCGCCGGGCCAGAACATGTTGAAGATGCGAGCTGCAGCGCCGAGGATGTCCTTGCCGTAATTTTTGATGAGCTCCACGCGAGATGACAAGCTGACCAACAGGACCTCCAGGTCATAAGGAATCCCTTCACCATCAGGAGCGGCCGGAGTACCCCTTTCTCGGCAGAAGTTGGCAATTGCTGCGCTCGCAATAGGAGTGCCCTCTGGAAATTTGCCTGGAAACAAGACAAAAGAAGAAGGTCAAGAAAATACATATGACGTAACTCGGAGAAGTAGGTTGGAAAAGGGAAAGGAACTTACGTGATATATGGCTAAGGATCTGGGTCAGCTCCTTGGTGCAGTCATCACGTCTCTTCCGAAGCTGCTCAAGCTCAGTGTTCGCCGACCCAAGATGGATGCCGGACTCTTTGAGAAGATCCTGGTCCTTGGCGATCTGGAGATTGAGGCGCTCGTGCTCTTCTGTGTAATTTTGACCAACCTTTTGAAGTTCGGATTGGTGCTGGGCCTTCATCTTCTCCATCTCAGCCTTGAGCCTGGCAATCTCATCGTCCTTGGTCCAGAGGAGGGCAAGCTCATCATCTTTCTTCTTAAGCTCGGCTTGGTGCTGCCCTACTTGTTCGAGAAAATGCAGCATCATATCAGGCACGGGCACACTATCTTCAAGCGATGCTGAAATAGTGTGTTGGCCCGGCAGAGCCGAGGTATGAATGTGTGCCGATCCAAGGAGAAAAAAGGAAGTGGAAAGCACTGCAAGGTCGGACAGAAATAACTTACCCTTGATCTGCTCCAGATTTTTCCGCATAATAGTGTTCTCAGCCTCCACCCCAGCTGCGGAAACCGAATGATGAGATTAGTTCGGTAGAGGAAGATGAAGAAAAATGAAGAAGCGCTAAGGAAGCAATTTACCCCTTTTCTCGTATTCCGCGATAAGTGCAGCCTGCTTTGCGCGTAGCATCTTGTGGGTATCCAGCAAGCGTTGGAATTCAGCACTCTGGCGATTGGTGGTCACCTGAAAGGGATATAGAAACATAAGTTAGCTTGGTGCATATTCGAAGTGTACTAAAATCCGGGCCAAGTGGAACTTAACCCGGCTCTAGATGTGTGCATATTCGAAGTGTACTAAAAATCCGGGCCAAGTGGAACTTAACCCGGCTCTAGGTGTGTGCATATTCGAAGTGTACTAAAATCTGGGCCAAGTGGTACTTAACCCGGCTCTAGGTGTGTGCATATTCGAAGTGTACTAAAAATCCGGGCCAAGTGGAACTTAACCCGGCTCTAGGTGTGTGCATATTCGAAGTGTACTAAAAATCTGGGCCAAGTGGAACTTAACCCGGCTCTAGGTGTGTGCATATTCGAAGTGTACTAAAATCTGGGCCAAGTGGAACTTAACCCGGCTCTAGGTGTGTGCATATTCGAAGTATACTAAAATCCGGGCCAAGCGGAACTTAACCCGGCTCTAGGTGTGTGCATATTCGAAGTTCTCATGGAGCTACGTTAGTTTTCTAAAGAGCATCCGGACGGGTAACAAGTTACTCCCTCGGAGGCTCGGGGACTAATGGTTATTGTCTACAGCACGTAAAGGGGAAGCAACGTACCTCCATCATCCGCCCGGTGAGGTTAATTGCCTTTGCGGCTGTGTTCATTTGGGCGGAAAACTCGGCGGGGCCGAACTTCTACGGGAGATCAGCGTCTTGTACTACCTCTGCCTTATTCCAATTCATGACAAATTCAATCAAGCTCGGAGGGTACGGTTCACCGGTGGGCATACGGGGCGCCACCAAGCCCTTCGCATGCGCTTCTTTCCTTTCAATCAAGGCAAGGGCTGGGCTGGTGTGCAGAACCATCTGTTGTGCATCAGTTGGCTCAGCAGAGGCGTCCTTCACTACTAGTGCTTTCTTGGAAAGCATTGACGCGAGGGTGCACTGCCCAGCTTCGGCGAATGTTGGCTTGGTAGCGTCCGGAGCCTTCTCGCCCTTGGCTTGCTGGGAAGAGGAAGTCGTCACAACGGATTTCCCCTTAGGAGATGCCGGGGTAGTTCCTCGCCGAGATTGAGAAGACTCGGACGAGGCAGAGGAGTTGGGCACTCATGCTCTTGTCGCTGGACTTGGTGCCGCTGCTGATGTTTTTGCAGCCGGAGTTGGTGCTGATGCTAGAGTTGGTATTGGTGCTGGTCTGGTCGCTGGTGCTGGTGACGAGGTAGCTTCGGTAGCTGCTGGTTACGGCGAAGCCGAAGTGGTGGATGCCGTCGCCTCGGCTGGGCTGGTCTCCCTCGCTCCAAGGTTACCTTCCTCTTGCCGAGGTGGAGCAGAACCCGGAGCAGCCACAGAACCCTCTGGAATAGGGCTCAGCGGAAGTGACTCGTCGTCACGACGAGGAGAAGGGCTAGGTCAGAGCGGTGAAGAGATGCTAGATCCACTTTGAGGGACCTCCACCGAAGCCCTGCAAAAGAGAATAATGTCAGAAGAGAAATCACAACGATGCAAGGAAGAGCAAGTTACAGAAGGAAAAATGGCTTACGCATCCGAGGTTTGGGCCTCCTTGGGTTTCCGAGCCCTTCGTGCCGGGGCCTTGCCTGCTGGCTTGGGGGCAGTCTTGTCCCCGGACTTCTTTCGCCTTTTAGTAGGCTGAGGAGGTCCGGAGGAGGAACTTGGAGCAGCCCCGCGCTTCTTCTTCGGCGCTATCGGGATAGGTTCGCCCGTAGCAAGGGGAGCATCCTCGTGGATGTGACCACCGGGGTGAGCTGATGCCGGAAAAGCAAAAGAAAGGGGGACAGCCTCAACAGGTTCAATCACGTCGACATCCGAGTCATCTTCATCATCGGGGCAATCTCTAATAGAAGAGGATTTACCCGTGGGTCATTTCGTGGCGTCGGTCATCGGGAGGAACATCTCTTGGTCCGGCTCTTCCTCATCTGGAGTCTCCCGGTCCGGCGCCCACTTAAGGGTCGGATCGATGCCGTCCTCGAGGGTCTGCTGAAGAAATTGCTGAGGAAAGGAATGAACAAAAGAGTCAAAAATGCAACAATAACCGACATGTAATTAGTTCGGGGTAAGTTTGCAACATGAAGCTTACCGCGGGAGGAAGCCTATCGCGGCAATAATGCTCAATTCCCCAAGTCCACTCGGAGGAGAAGTCCTTGTGGGTGGTGAAGAGAGCCTTAACCCGGCGAGATATCTCCATGTTGCTCAGCTCGAAGGATGAGGTCCGGTTGGGGTCACGGCCGAAGATCATGTGGCACACCTTGTGGGTGCGCTTCTGGAGGGGGAAAATTCGGTTGCGCACGAAAGTGATCATAGCATCCTCGTTGCGCAGCCCGAGCTTCTTCAGCTCCGCAAACCTTTTGTTGACCTGGTTGGCCAAGGCTGTGGGTTTCTTGGGAACGGCATCCCACAGATCCGGGTTAGGTGGACCCGGAGTATAGGGGAGCAGCCGGATTAAGTCTTCGGTGCCTGTATTTCGGACGTAGAAGAAAGTCCGGGCCCACCCTTTGCAGGACTGTAACCTAGTGACCCGGGGGAAAACGGAAAACCTCCGGGGTGAAATGGAAGCAGCTCCGAATTGAGTGAGCTGCTTGTCCTCCGGATCCGCGTGGATGTTTGGGATGACGTTGCGACGAAGGCTGAAAAACCGGATCCATAGCTCCTTCGTGGGCCACAGTCTGGCATAGCCTTCGATCGTAGAAGCAAAGGCAGAAAGAGAAGTGATGGCATTGGCGGGAAGATGATGCGGCTGGAGTTGGTAGGTACTAAGCCAGTCCCGGAAAAAGTCGCTCACCGGCAAACCGAAGCCCCGTTGGAAGTGGGACAAGAACACGACGTATTCACCCGGATTGGGTTAGGGGGCCAACTCGGAGGAGGCAAGACCAGCCGCAACGCCGGCGGGGATGCGCCTGGTGCGGTAGAGCTAGTCCAGGTCGTCTTCACAGACCTAGGACCCGGCCCATGCACCGCGGTCCGCCGCCGCGGCGTCCTCCTCCATCTCCTGCTCAGCGACGATGAGCTCCTCTTCCGTCATCTGGTCTCCGCTGCCCTTGCTGGCGCTAGCGGCGGCGGGGGGCAGAGGTCTGGATTGGCGAGGACCTGTGGCGAGGGAGTTGCGTAGCGGTGGTGGTGGTGCAGAAGTGTGAGGGAAAAGCGCGGCGGCGACGCTGCTATTTGGGAGCACTGGCGGCGGCGCGGTCGCAAGGAGGACGAAGGAGAAGAGCAACGGGCAGAGGGGCGCGGAAGGAGAAAAATCCTAAGGGATGCGCCCCTCCGCTATTTAACCACCCCCTCAAGAGGTGAGTGGGATCGCATCCTGCGGATCAGCCACATGCAGTGGCCGTGTATCGCTTGCCTCGACCAATCAGTGGGGAGCCACACGGAGGGCCATAGAGCGGAGATGATCCCATGACGTGACACTGTGATGCGATAAACGAGGAGGCAGGCATGACGTGACCCGCGCACAGTGATAACTGACAATTACTGCGGCGGTTACTGTGCAAGCCCTTAAAATAAGACAACATAATGATTACCCTTCACATGGGTTGGCGTACGAGAGAAGGAAACAAGACCCGGATGAAACTGTGGTAACCCGGGCGGCAAGTGAAAACTTGGAATGTGCAGAGGGAAAGTAAAACCATGAAGTCCGAGTTAAAGTGGTAACCCGGCCGGCAAGTGAAATCTTGGAATGTGCGAAGGGAACGTAAATCCATATAATCCGAGGTAAATAGGTAACTCGACAATAACGACCGGAGCACAGAATTGAACCTGATGTGGCCTTAGCGGCCAAGGCAGCTAAGACCGCACCAGCTCCAGGGACTAATGTTGGGGGGATACCCCTGGGTAGGGTCACGCCGTGGTATAAAAGCCGAGTTAGCCAAGATTCGGCAAGGCCAAAGCTGATGTTGGCCGGGTCACCTAAAGGCAAACCGAATCACGGGGTAACCCGGACCAGGGGGCGTTCGCCTGACTAAGTCTCAACCGACTTAAGAAGTAAGTCGGAGGTGCTTGTTTTATTTGTATGCAGGAACGGGCGTGGCCGGATCAACTATGGTCCGGGTCATGTCTAGCTTCTAGGAGAAGGAAGGAATCTCGCTGGTCAAAAGAAGCCCCAGTACGCACTACCTGAGCGAAGCAAGCAAGGACAGGACCACCGGGGCGTGGCCGACAAGGGTGACGACGCCCATGTCGGCTGACGCGGGCGCCGCAGAGGCTCACGTAGCCTCTGCGGATGTGACACGGGGGAAAAGCACCCCGGTCGGCTTACTACTTTGGGGGGAAGCATATTCATAGGAATATGCTTCCACGTATGCCCTAGGCAGAGACCGAGCTCCCTCTATAAAAGACGGGCTAGGGTTTCAGTAGAAGGGGTTGGTTTTTTACGATTCAGGTTCTGCTATTCTGTTTTGGCTAGGGTTTTAGGTGCGATCTGTGGGTGAGAGTAAGAGAGCTCCTTCTTCCTCCTCTCGCTAATATAGCTCGAGGAGCACTTGTAATCTTGGTAACAGAGCAATACAAACAACTGTGTGGAGAATCACTTCTCTATCCCTCCCTAGATTCCCCTAGCGTGTATTAGTCCCCACCTTTAGCCTATCCATGGCATTTGCCGTGACACCACCACGACACTGTTGCTACTGATAAACTGTTGAGCAAGATTCCAGGGGCATCTGAATTGACAACTCAGTTGTTAAGACTTATAAATATTCTTTGGCTCCCCTTGTGTCGAATCAATAAATTGGGTTTCACTTCCCTCAAAAATACTGCGATACACCCCCTATACTTGTGGGTCATCACTAATCATGGTGGAAACTTGCAGCATAACCATAATGAGCACTCTATTGAGCATCCTCAAAAAAACCTATCCAAATAGCAAATAAAAAGATCGCTGAGATGCTCATTGTCTGTTTGCCTTGTCATTTTGATTATTGGATAGCTCTTTTATCATGTGCAAGGGGTACCGAACTATGCAAGATTCAACCCGATTGTTAAGCAATATGGAGATGGTGATGAGGGTGTGGTCGCCCCCGACTATTAGGGTTTCGGGAGGATTATATACGCCAGAGGGGAGAGCTAGAGGTGGGCCAGGGTGGCCACACCACCTGGTGGCGTGACCTAGGCTGGCCCGCGCTAGGGGGTGGTGTGGGCACCCTGTGGCCCATCTCCACTCCTCCTTCTGGCTTCCTTCGTCTTCTTGAAAAATAGGATTTTCCGTATATTTTCCCGGATTTTCTGATCTTCGCGAATTTTGCCACCAAATAGCACCTTTTCAATTGGAATCCTGACTGCAGCGGCCCATGCTCCAAAAGTCATCAACCATGCAAAAACAGATGAAATAACATAAGTATCATCTCTTAATATGAAATATATCAATGAATAACAGTGAATTACGATATAGAATAGTGATGCAAAATGGACGTATCAGTGTGCAGGTATTACAACAGATCAAGTCAATAAGAAATTATTCGCATTATCACTAAAAGGAAGAGTTGAGGAATGGTATAAGCTGCTGAGGAATGGTCAGGCTCTTGAATGGGAGGAAATAGTGCCTCTCTTTTATTCAAAATTTTATCCTCCTAGTGAGATTCATAAAGATCGGAATCAAATATACAACTTTTTGCCTCTTGATGGAGAGAGTACAGCTCAAGCTTGGGGGAGATTGAAGTTACTAATGCTCAAATTTCCTATTCATGAGCTCCCTCACAATATTATTATCAATAACATTTATGCAAGGCTTTCTCTCCATGATAAGGATTTATTGGATGCTTTTTGTGCTGGATCATTTACACGCATGGAACAAGAAGCTAAATGGGATCTTCTAGACCGTATCCAAGACAACGCTGAAGCATGGGAGAATGATAAAGGAAGGAAGTCAGGTATAAATTATGATTATGAATGCATTGAATCTTTTATGGGAACTGATGACTTTCAAAATATTAAAAATGCTTATGGTCTAGACTCTCAAGCTATTGCAACTTATTTTAAGGCCTTTGCTTCCTATATTAAAGTTCCTAAAAAGAAGTGGAATAAGTATCATGAACCATATAAAGATGTTGCTAAGTATATTCCTACAAGAAATACTAAAGTTTATACTGCTAATCATGGTTTACATGAACCTTACAGTGAGAAAATACCTTTCCCAATTAAAGTAAAGGAACATTCTATGATAGCTAGTATGGTTAATGAAAGTACAAACAAAGCTGTTGAACCTGATGAACAAATGGATGATGAACCTATAATAGAAAATGTGAAGGACTTTATCACTAAGTATGTAGAAGATGGACACACTATCCTCTTTAAAGATACTTCTAATATTTCTTCACAAAGTAGTGGTATGAGAGCTAGTGTCCCTGTGTTTTCTATCAGGATAAGTGATTATTGCTACAATGGTTCATGTGATAGTTATATTGTTAAATTTATGCATGATAATGAAAGTTATTATGAGAGAGGGAAGACTGTTCTAAAGCATCTCAATAATATTAAGTTTCCTCGTTTTATGCTGAAAGTTTTTATGTTGCACTTGTTTTGCCTTTCTATCCTCGTAGCCTCTAGTTTCAACAATTTATTTTCTTACAAAAATCCCTTGCATAGGAAGTGGGTTAGACTTAAAGATGTGTATTTATGCTTCCGGATGCTCTCTTTCACTTTAATTCATATTCCTATGTGAGCATCATATTCCGGATGCACATCTTAATGGCTATAAAGAAAGAGCTTTTTGGGAGACAACCCAAATATATTTCTTTTGCTTTCAGTTTTTGTTTATTTGAGTCTTGGAAGTTATTGTTTCGGGAATAACCTCTCCTTATCCTTTTTGTTTGGTTCTTATGTCAAGATCAACCTCTAATGAGAGAGAAGTAAGATTTGGGGAAGTTGTTGTCCCGAAACAGATTTTTGTGCTTCACCGTAAAAATTCGTGAGAGATCTCTGTATGTTGGATTGAGTTGTAATTTTTTGTTCTTCTGCCCCAGGTTGTTATTTAACTTTCATTAGGTTTGCACTTTTTGATTTGAGCAACATAAGACTTTCGAAAAAATTGATATTTACCTACTGGTCTATTTTGACAGATTTTGTCACTCTTGCATTTGCTTCTTAAATCGATTTCCTTTTTGAATTCTTTTTGGGTTTTTGGAAGGAGTTGTTTCAGTAGCTTATGTTTTGATGGATATCAGTTGAAATTGAACCTAAAAGGTTTATTACCTCGCTTACACTAATGTTGCTAATGAGAATTGTGTGAAGTTTTGTGTGAAGAAATTTCTAGGTTAGTGGAGAAAATGGTGTAATAAGAAAGTGAAAGGTTTCACGAATCGAGAAATATGAGTATGAAGATGAACATATTGATGTTATTCAAGCGGTGACTCCGGAAGAATCTACTAAAGACCAAATTCAGTGCAGAGTCTGTTTTCGAATAGGTAACAGTTCTGGTAAGAAATGTTCCGCGAAAATTCTGTCAAGTTATATTTTTGTAGTTTTTATCCAACAAGGAAAGCAATGAAGCGAAAGAGGGACGGAAACGGAGCCAGGATGGCTCACACCACCCCCTGGCCGCGCCAGCAGGTGCTGTGGCCACCTCGGACTCCGTCTCCGACCCGTTTCTCCCTGTACTTTCCTTTTGTTGTAAAAATTCATAATATATAATCCCCCAGATCCCCTGAGGTTCGTATATCATGTTCTCGTCGTGTTTTTGCTTCGATCTATTCTGTTCAGATGTCGTTCCAGGATTCGTCTTCAAAGGGTTACGAGCTGTGACGCCATCGCGAGCTCCATCGCAATCTTGAGCAGGAGACTCTCGTGGGACGGGTGAAACAAGAAAGGATCGCAACCAGGTGTGAAGACATGGACCGGAACGTCGGGAGGAAGTAAAAGACATGTCAGCAAGTGTGAAGGGGCTGATACCTCCAACTCTAGACCTCAGTTCCTGCCCTGCTGCAGTGGAAGCTCTACGAGTAACTGATGAGTTCTGCTACGAGTACTGAGTCCTGAGAAGGAAGGCGGATATGCTTCAAGAGGAGGATAACAGGCTTCGCAAGATGCTGGAAGATATTCTGGCCCCAATCGAGAGAACGCCACCACCACCGAAGGAGTAATTCGTCATCAGGTTTTGGCATCCCCTTGGTTTCTTCCAAGCTTGGGAGAGTACCGCGGTATCACATCACTATCTTCTATCTTTTTACCTTTTTAGTAGAGTCATATCATGAATAGAGAAGTTATCATGTAGGATGGTTTGCATTATGGAAGTGTCCCCCTCTCGTTAGATATCTATATCCCTTGGTGTGAGTGTCGTTATGGAATATTAATGAGAAGTTATATCATTTACTCATTTGCATATCTTATATTAGTTTTCAATTTATGATATATGATTGATCTTGTCGTTAGTATTGGTATCACTTTGGGATTTTTGAGTAAATTTAGTTGGTTTTGGCAAACCTAGCTCGGTCAGTAGCAACACTATTTTGAGAATTGAATGAAAAGATAAAAGCACTCTAAGGAAATATAATTTCATCATCTTTCTTTCTTGATTTTCTCATAAGCTTAGTATTCTCTAGTTAAGATCTTTTTTGCTTCCAAGGAAGATTGCATGTTTGTTTTTATCACTTGTATGTTTGTTTATTTCCTTCAACTCTTATGATTGCTACCAGCCTTGCTAGACAAAAACCTATACTGAGAGGGAATGCTTCTTGTGCATCCAATCCTTAAACCAAAACATATGCCATTTGTGTCCACCATACCTACCTACTAGCACTATTGTTATTCCTAGTAAATTCATGTTTTTATCTACCTTCCGAATTAAACTTATTATGAGAAAATTAGTGATTAAAGCTCTCATGAACTTGATGGCACACTTTACTTTTCTTGCACCTAATAAACTTGAACTATTGTGTCATCTTTGTTGCGTATATGCTTGCGCTTTATAAGTTGAAGTTAGCAGAACCATGTATCATGGGGAACGCTTTCAACATTGCACCTATATTCCGTTGATATCATGATTATTTTGCTTATGGATCCCGGCGGTGTGAAATAAAAGGGGAACTTGTAAGATCATGGAGTTTGTATGTGTGTTAGAGAAATGCATGGACCGCTATCCTAAGCCATGCCTAATCATGGTGGAAACTTGTACCATAACCAAAATGAGCATTCTATGAAGCATCCTCAATAAAAACCTATGCAAATAGCAAATAAAAAGATCGCTGAGATGCTCATTGTCTGCTTGCCTTGTCATTTTGATTATGGGATAGCTCATGTATCATGTGCAAGGGGTACCCCGTTGGCGGTTCTCTATGATACATATGTATTTACAATGACAAGACCTTACTTGTGACTGAAGTTGAGTAGCATGAGGTTCGGTACACGTAAGTAAGGGGCATGAGATTTCAACTTATAACTTGTCAAGCATATCCTCTTAGTTGTGTCACTTTAACCTTAATCACCTAAAGATGCCTATGATAGGGGCAATGAGAGCTGAAAGCTAATAAGTACGATAATTTTTGGAAGCTCTTTATGAAACTTGAAATCCCTGCTTCCCTCTACGAAGGGCCTATCTTTTACTTTTTAGTTGACTCGGTAAACCTATTCCCTTCTATTTCAGCAACTAGTTTGAGTTGTTGTGTTTCATTCATTCATTCATATGATGATTTATTCAATCATGTTTCTTATGTTCCTTGCTTTGCACATTTGCTCTTATCTTAGTGTTTATTACTTTGAAAGCTATCACTGAAAACCCTTTATGTGTGAACTCCTACAAATTATCAACCATTATTTGACCAAGAGCTAAGTTTGCCATTACCAATTGTTATTTACTTTATGTATATTTATTGTGTTTCCTTTACTTATTGCAAGTTAAGTTATATAATAGTGAGTTGTCTTCTATTATGATTTATGTATTGATGAATGTGATGCTTCTTGTCCGTATTTTTTTATCGCTCAGTTTTCGCTTGGGGACAAGCGAAGTCTAAGCTTGGGGGAGTTGATACGTACATTTTGCACCACTATTCTATATCATAATTTGTTGGTATTCATTGATATATTTCATATTAAGAGATGATACTTATGTTATTTCATCTATTTTTGCATGGTTGATGACTTTTGGAGGATGGACCATTGTAGTCAGGATTCTGATGGAAAAGGTGTTGTTTGGAGGCGAAATTCGCGAAGATTACAAAATCCGGGAAAATACATGGAAAATTCTATTTTTCCAGAAGACGAAGATTGCCAAAAGAGGGAGTGAAGATGGGCCACAGGGGGCCCACACCACCCTCTGGCGCGGGCAGCCCTAGGCCACGCCAGCAGGTGGTGTGGCCACCCTGGCCCACTCCAGGCTCTCCCCTTTGGCGTATATTATCCCCTCGATAACCTAATACTAGGGGAGCGACCATAGAAAGATTTTGCCGCCTCTGCGAGGCGGAAAACACCGAGAGAGAAAGATCTCTCCGGCAGACAGAATTCTGCCGGGGGAATTCCTTCCCGGAGAGGGGAGATCGTCGCCATCAACGCCACCATCAAGCTGGACTTCATCGGGATCATCATCATCACCACGACCACCATCATCTCCCCCAGCACCATCATCACCACTTCATACCGCTGTAACAATTGGATTGAATCTTGCATAGTTCTTAGGGGAAACTTTCTCAGTGTTGATTACTCCTTGTAGTTGATGCTATTGAGTTAACCATTGAATTATCATTTATGTTCAGATTGTTACATATCATTATATCATCTCTGATCTTGATCCATATGATGTCTTGCGAGTAGTTCGTTTAGTTCTTAAGGACATTGGAGAAGTCATATTGTTAGTAGTGGAATTGTGTTGAGAAAGATTCAACGGTTTGATATTTAAGTTGTGGTGTATTTCTTCTAGTGGTGTGATGTGAACGTCGACTACATGACACTTCACCTATATGGGCCTAGGGGAATGCATTGTGTATTTGGCTACTAATCGTAGGGGTTGCCGGAGTGACAGAAACCTGAACCCCCGTTAGGAAACCTTTGCACAAGGGATGTCAGGGTCTTAGAGTTTAAAGTTATGGTTAGGTTTCTACCTTAATTACTTTCTTGTACTTGTGGATGCTTGCAAGGGTTATTATCACAAGTATGTATTAGTCCTAGGAAGGTCGGTACATTAGCATAGGTTCACCCACACAACACTTAGCAAACTAAAGAAGATTAATCAACTATATGAAGCGAAAGCACTTGACGATATTCATGTGTGTCCTCGAGAACGTTTGGAAATCTTAAGTAATACAACCGGCTTGTCCTTTGCTAAAGAAAGGATTGGGCCACTCGCTGCATTTATTATTATTGTCTTTTATTTACTCGTACTTTATTTACCTGCATTATCAAAAAACCCTAAAAATCTGTTTGCTAAGTATTTGTAGAGAATTCCTGCTCCACTCGTTAACACATTTTTCTCCTCGTTGGGTTCGACACTCTTACTTATCAAAAATATTGCGATACACCCGCTATACTTGTGGGTCATCACCAACGCCGCCATGCCGCTTTAGGATCAGTTCCGGCGCCTAGTTTGATAGACTATTTTCCGTCTTGCCCTGCCAGTTGCCGCTCGCTCTCTCATCCAAAACCCCAATCAAAACCAAACACCATCGCCCCCACCTGCTCGCGCTCTTCCTCGTGATGGCCCAATTGATCAATGACAGTGACACTTCTAGGGTGTTTTCCAATGGACCTCTTGAAGAAACCTCAGCTAGATGCGACGTTATCACCGTCGTGAGCCTCGTCGCCTACTGCAAACGTTATCTTTACTCAATGACACATAGTGCATCCCTGGCGAAATCTCATCCGTTTGGTCTCCCCTGTGTTCTTCACTCTCACCTAACTGAGCTACCGCGTGAGTACAATGTCTTCTACCTCGACAATCGCATGAAGCAGTTCTACAGGGGCAGCTACTATTGCGGCAGGGACAAGAAAAAGCCACATAAGAAGTTTAGGTGGACCTTGTGCGAGCTAATGCCGCTGGACAGGTCCTCCTCCGATGTTGTGATGTCAGATTGTGAGGGTAAGAAGTGGACAGGCGCCCATGGAGATTGGATCGCCACTGTTGGCCTCGCCTGGAACTAGGAGCTTGTGAATGTATTCACTCGTCGCCGGATTCCTCTACTAGCGATCTTCGATTTTGAGGCCACACCCGAGGTACTTAAGTTTATGGCGGCTAGTCAGCCTACTAATCTACTGAAGATAGCCATTTGCCGAGTTTCCATAGCTGCCGGGAACAATAAGGATTTCTCTGTCCTGGCCATCTTCGACACGGTAATTGCCTACCTTGATGGTTCTCATGGTATGTGGATGGTTCTTGAGAACCAGTTTAGCATGTTCAGCTACCGCGATGCAATTATCCACAAGGGAGTTGTCTATGCTGTAACTCAGATTGGCAATGTTTATGCATGGGATCCTCGGGCATGGGGTAAAATTTCCATCCTTAAATATTTAAGCTTCATCATTCAAATTTTTCTCAACTGACCTCTGAATGTGCTTTCGTTGCAAGATCATGTACATCTTCCGGGGCCACCTGATTTTTACGGTAATCATGAGTACGGTCCTGATCTGTGGTGGTTAGCAAGATCTCCTAATGGTGGTAGCCTTATTTTGATCAATATTGTGGGTGTTAGTAATAGGCGGTAGGACACTACTTATGGTGGTTATCCTGTCGCTGAAAATGTTGGTTATCATCTTGGCCGCAATATTCACACCTATTCTACAGAGTTTTGCTGCCATGTGTTCTCGATTGACACTAGTAGGTTACTTCCATCGAGGCAATGATGGAGGGTTTTAGACCTTGGAGCATTTTCTATCTTCCTTGGATTGAACTATCCGATTACTATTCCAGTTGGCGGGGCAGGACTTGGCCCTAGAGATCTAACGAGGAGCAACTGTGATACACCTCGCCGCATGCAGTTAGTCTCAGTGGATTTAATCTTCGTCCTGAAATATGCCGCTTCATTATAAATGTTCAAGATGCCACTGTTGGTTTCTCAACCAACATTGGCTGGAATTGGCGGCAGACTCCGTTGTGGTTCATCCTAAACTTGGCCAACGCGAAGGATTGGAACCGACATAATTAACGGTTCAAGGGAGAGGGGTTGAACATAGTGATCATATGGAATAGGGATTTGCATATCTTTAATTATTTCCTTCGCCTTATTTGTATCGTATGGCCTCGGTCGTTAACTTGTTGTACTCTAACAGTCATTTCGTTGCAATGTAATTACACGGCCTACAATTTGATCAAACTCCTTTTGTATGCAAACCATAGTTTTAGTTAGTGCGGGTCGAATATTCTGCAACTCATTGCACCCGCACCCCTTTATTATTTGTTGCACTTTCGAGTTCTCAAAAATGTGAAATAGATCTGAAACATTGGCTATGTCGTATCTTGTGCATCTACAATATTCGATCCCACAATAAGATCTTATGTGACCTGTGTGAATGAAAAAGATAAAACTTAAGCGAACAATATCTTGTGTTCATTTGTTCATTTTGTTGTGGCCAGACCATGTACTAGTAATATTTTTGGGATGGAAATTTATAGATAAACTATATAAATATGATCTATGTTCATGATTTATTTCACATTTTCTGAAAACTTGGAAGTGCCACATGCAACAGCTTGTTGCCGGTGCAACTAGTTGCAAATTGTAATTTCCATCGCGGACGTACCGAGTGGCTCCAAGCGCATGATGCATACAGATTTTCACCGGCAGGTGGGGACGGTCTAAATAGGGCCCACATGTCAGTGATTTAGAGCCACACAAAGTCATGCACGTTGCCTGACTTGAGCGAAATCTGGTGTCCGTGCACGTCTCTCATTTTGTTGAGCGGTTGCATGTTGTACATGTGTAATTCCATGTACCTTGTACTAGAACATATATGAACACATGCATAATGCCAAAAATACCACGGACCCACCCGTACTGTGCATTATATACGGTGTATATATTTTCGGTTCTGTGCTACGACTTCTGCATGTAGGGGAACAAGATGAAAGTACATGTGTCCATGTCACGGCTACTACTACTAGTAGTAGTTCGTCCGCCTATTTTCCGTTGAAAATACTACAGTATATTGAAATGAAAGCTGTAAAAAGAAAACCCTCTGGTCTAACTGATGTGACTAGACAATAGTGCACCTCTGATATGTAGTAAGTAGGAGTATTGTCAAATTACTAGCTGCGTGGCGTGCTAGTCTAACATACAGTGAAGTCTAGGCGGCGGTGTCCTCGATGCTATAGTTGACTAGACAGAGCAAGCAAGTAGAATCTCCTCCCTCGTTTTTTTCTTTGCCTCTCCATCTTCTTCCCCAGTCCCTACTCCGCCCACGATCTCCCCCACGCTCTCTCTTCTTACCCATTACTAACGCTCCCCTCCTCCGATAGAAAACCCTAGCCACACTTGGCATCCACCTAAATCCATCCGACTGTGATGGCCGATTCGAAGCTCAGCGGGTGATGCAAGTGGGATCAACTCAGCACAGATGATGTCGACCTCATCGTTCAACGTTTGGACATTTCCAGCACTGTCAGGCTAGCCGCATGTTGCAAGCTGTTGTACGATCGTATCGCCAACAACAAAGATACAAAATGGACATTTCACCATTGGAATGAACCCTACCTACTGATGCCTCATCTTGCTTATTCGTTCGACGAGCACTATGAAGGTAAGAGGGTACATCGTCTACACGACATGGTGTACGATGTGGTGCCCCTCGACCATCCTCGGCACACCGCCATCCTGCCCTTCATTTACGAAAATTCTGGGTTGGCATGAACGGCGAGTGGCTCGCCGCCGTGGACCAGCACGGGGCATGGTGCCTAGCGAACATCTACACCTATCGAGTAATCGACCTTCCATCGACGGATCCTTGTGGCATTCAGGACGCCTCACATCTAGTATATAACATGTAATGCTACTAGCCAGCCAGGGTTCCCCTAGTTACCTGTACTCATTTCTGAACTTGTGCATATTTCAAAAGTTTTTTTGAAAAATCCGCAGGTATGGAGAAAAGTTCAATAAGTCATGGGATGGATGTCTTGACATGTTGAAGATCGTAATCTGCAGAGTGCCCATAGAAGCTGGGGGTTACACTGACTATAATCTCCTCGCATTGTTCGACGATGAAATCGCCTACCTGGAAGGCGGTAGCCAAGTTTGGAGATGTCTAGAGCATTCAGGTTATGGAAGACGACAGTACTATGATGCCATTGAACACGGTGGCCTCATTTTGGCGGTCACAAGTCAAGGCTGCACCTACTGCTGGGATCCCATATTGGAAGGTAATTTTAGTTCCATGATGATACATTGTGAGTGATTCAGTGAAGTTGTTCTTTAACTACCTTGTTTATATTTTACCTTTCATATGACTGAATGAGCACACCCTTTATGTCCTAAAAAATTGAATGAACCATTGCCGGTAATGAATTAGTACCAGTAATATGACTTCCAAAATTATAGTGTATGACGGTGTCCCTGCACTAGTAAGTTCGTTCATCGTCAAAATATGAAAGGTATTATTAACCAGCATCTCAATTGTGAGCGCAACACAGTGAAGCCGGGTTTCTTTATCTGTTTGTATTTTCAGGCCCTCCTCGGATTGTAGGAATCACATAGGATTTTTGTAGGACACCAATCTTTCCTTTTTGGATTTTTTCTTGGGATTCAAAGGAATTGTGTAGGATTTTTGTAGGATTTGGATCCTTAGGATTTTTTTCTATAAAATGTTGTTTGATTCAAAATAGTATAATCATTAGGAATTCCTTCAAAGGATTCCTTTGCATTCTATTTTGGAGGAAAATTTCCATCCACTCCAACCTCTTTGTACAATTCCTTTGGTTTTCATGTGCAATCAAACACCACTTGATCCAAAATACTATAGGCATCTAATCCTACAGGATTCAAGTGGACATGCCTCTATATCAAAAAAAGTGGCGCTTCCTCTTTTAAAACTTACAACAACTAGGAAACTAAGATAAACAAAAATCCAAATATTCGGAATAGCAGAGTAAAAAATGCAATTCCTAATGTTGTTAATTTATTGAGTAATATTATTGTCAGGATTTGCCTATTCACACTTTTAGCATGAACAATGAAGAATGCTGGTGTTAGAATATGTATGCCAGTAATGATGGGTTCGTAGCATGGAAAACAAAAATTTTCTACCGCAAGAACGAACAAAACCTAGATCCAATCCAGATAAAAGCCAAGATCTAATCTATGAGATATGAGCAACGAGATAGATAGGAACTAACCCTCGTAGATCCGAAAGCGTTAACGAGATTAGATCTCGTGGTTGATGTAGTCGATCACTTGCCGATCTCAAGATCGTGTGGACGATCCTTCCGGCGTCGCGTTCCAGCAGTGCTTCCGCCTTCGGTCAAGTAGACGATCCTTCCGGCGTCGCGTTCCAGCAGTGCTTCCGCCTTCGGTCAAGTAGACGATCCTTCCGGCGTCGCGTTCCAGCAGCGCTTCCGCCCTTGGTCAAGTAGACGATCCTTCCGGCGCCGCAATTCGGCAGCGCTTCCGCAGTCGGTCACACGTGCGGAGTCGAAGCAGACCTTCCTCTCCCCGTTCCAGCGAGCAGCGGAGGTAGTAGATCTTCTCCACGGAATCCCAGCAGCACGACGGCGTGGTGGTGGTGGTGGAGTAGAGAATTCTGCAGGGCTTCGCCTATGCCTGTGCAGAATATGGTGGAGGAGAGAGGCGGCAGAGATTAGACGTTATGGGAGCGTGGGAGGAGGGGGCGCCCCCTGCCCCTCTATTTAAAGAGGGGAGGGCGCCATGGGGAGGGGAGTCCTTGTAGGACTCCTCTCCTCCTAGGCCGGCGGGTTGGAGGTGGGGGAGGAGTCCTCCTCCCCCACGAATCCGTATTTTGACCCACCAGGACTCCTTGATCCCTATCTTGATTTTCAAGCAAACTCCAAGATATCTTCTAGAACCTTCCGGAACATTCCGAAACCTTCTAGAATCCTCATGCAAACACTCCGGAACATTTCCTATCTCATAAAATGATCTCCTATATATGAATCTTATTCTCCGGACCATTCCGGATCTCCTCGTGATGTCCCGGATCCATTCCGAGACTCCGAACAACATTCGGTCTCCAACGCACATTCCATATCTACTTAAAACAACTTCGAACCTTAAGTGTGTCACCCTACGGTTCGTGAATATGTAGACATGATAGAGACACATCTCATATCAATAACCATTAGCGGGACCTGGAGATCCATAATGGCTCCCACATACTCAACGATGACTTCGCGATCGATTGAACCATTTACATACGAAACTAATTCCCTTTGTCTCACGATATTATACTTATCCGAGGTTTGATCGTCGGTATCTCCATACCTAGTTCTACCTCGTTACTGATAAGTACTCTTTACTCGTTCCGTGATATGTCATCCCTTGTGACCTAGTCACATGCTTGCAAGCTAACTAGATGACATTCCACCGAGAGGGCCCAGAGCATATCTATCCGTCATATGGATGGACAAATCCCAATCTTGGTTCATGAGCTTCAACACATACTTTCAGAATACCCAATGACACTTTTATAACCACCCAGTTACGAAGCGGCGTTTGATGTTATCAAAGTATTCATCCGGTGATGGTGATTAACATAACCTCATGGTCGAAGGAATAGGTTACTATGTATTTGAAAGCTTACAGCAATGTGAACTTAATGACTTGATCTTATGCTACGCTTACTATGGGTGTGTGTCCATCACATCATTCTCCCAATGATATAACCTTGTTATTAATCACATCCAATGTCCATGATCAGGAAACCATGATCATCAATTAATCAACAAGCTAGTTCAACAAGAGGCTTACTAGGGACTCTTATATGTTTACAAAACACACATGTATTAGTGTTTCCTAATAATACAATTATAGCATGGGATGTAAACATTCATCATAAACACAAAGATATAATAATAATCACTTTTATTATTGCCTCTTGGGCATATCTCCAACAGTCTCCCACTTGCACTAGAGTCAATAATCTAGATTACATGGTAATATACCGAACACCCATGGCGTTTTGGTGTTGGTCATGCTTTGCCCTAGGGAGAGGTTTAGTCAACGGATCTGCCACATTCAGATCAGTGTGTACTTTGCAAATCTTTATGTCACCATCTCGGACATACTCGCGAATAGCGTGGAAACGTAGCTTGATGTGCTTCAGCTTGCTATGTGACCTTGGCTCCTGCGCATTAGCTATGGCACCTGTGTTGTCACAGTAGATGGCCATCGGGTCCAATGCACTGGGAACCACGCCGAGTTCAGTAATGAATTCCTTCATCCAAACGGCTTCTTGTGCAGCCTCCGAAGCAGCTATGTATTCCGATTCAGTTGAAGATTTCGCCACAACGCTTTGTTTCGCACTCCTCCAGCTTACTGCAGCACCATTCAAAATAAATACGTAACCCGACTGTGACTTTGAGTCATCCGGATCGGTGTTCCAACTAGCATCGGTGTAACCGTTTACAACAAGCTGTTCATCACCTCCATAAGAAAGAACCATATCCTTAGTCCTATTTAGGTACTTTAGGATATTCTTGACCGCTGTCCAATGTTCCTCTCCAGGATCACTTTGATATCTGCTAGTCAAACTAACAGCATGTGCTATATCCGGTCTTGTACACAGCATGGCATACATGATAGAACCTATGGCTGAGGCATAGGGAATTTTATTCATTTTCTCTCTATCTTCTGCCGTAGCTGGACTTTGAGTTTTACTCAAGGTCTTACCTGACAACATGGGCACGAACCCTTTCTTGCTATCTTCCATTCTAAACTTCTTTAGAACTTTGTCCAAGTATGTACTTTGTGAAAGCCCTATTAGGCGTCTTGATCTATCTCTATAAATCTTGATGCCTAGAATGTATGCCGCTTCGCCAAGATCCTTCATTGAAAAACTATTATTCAAATAGGTTTTGACGCTATTAAGAAGTTCTATATCATTCCCAATCAACAATATGTCATCTACATACAGTACTAGGAATGCTATAGAGCTCCCACTCACTTTCTTGTAAATACAAGCTTCTCCATAAGTTTGTATAAATCCAAAGTTTTTGATTACCTTATCAAAACGTTGATTCCAACTACGGGATGCTTGCTTCAGTCCATAAATGGAGCGCTGAAGTTTGCATACCTTGTTAGCATCTTTAGGATCGACAAAACCCTTGGGTTGTACCATATACAACTCTTCCTCAATGTCACCATTAAGGAACGCCGTTTTGACATCCATCTGCCAAATCTCATAATTGAAATATGCAGCAATTGCTAACAAAATCCTCACAGACTTTAGCTTCGCTACTGGTGAGAATGTCTCATCATAGTCAACTCCTTGAATTTGTCGGAACCCTTTCGCGACAAGTCGAGCTTTATAGACGGTAACATTACCATCAGCATCTGTTTTTCTCTTGAAAATCCATTTGTTCTCGACAGCCTTACGGCCATCCGGTAAGTCCACCAAAGTCCACACTTGGTTTTCGTACATGGATCCCATTTCGGATTTCATGGCTTCTAGCCATTTGTCGGAATCTGGGCTCACCATAGCTTCTTCATACGTCGCAGGGTCATCGGCGTTGTCCACCAACATGACGTTCAAGGCATAGTCATACCAATCAGGAGTGGTACGAACCCTCGTTGACCTGCGAGGTTCAGTAGTAACTTCGTTCGAAGTTTCATGATCATTATCATTAGCTTCCTCTTCTATTGGTGCAGGCGGCACCAAAACATCTTCCGGTGCTGCGCTACTCTCAAATCCGAGAGAAGGTTCAATAACCTCATCGAGTTCTACTTTCCTTCCAGTCACTTCTTTCGAGAGAAACTCCTTCTCAAGAAAGGATCCATTCTTTGCAACAAAAACTTTGCCTTCGGATCTATGATAGAAGGTATACCCAATTGTTTCTTTAGGGTATCCTATGAAGATGCATTTCTCCGCTTTGGGTTCTAGCTTATCAGGTTGTAACTTCTTTACGTATGCTTCGCAACCCCAAACTTTAAGGAACGACAACTTAGGTTTCCTACCAAACCACAATTCGTACGGTGTCGTTTCAACGGATTTAGATGGTGCCCTATTTAAAGTGAATGCGGCTGTCTCTAATGCATAGTCCCAAAATGATAACGGTAAATCTGTAAGAGACATCATAGACCGAACCATATCTAAGAGAGTTCGATTACGACGTTCGGACACACCATTACGCTGTGGTGTTCCCGGCGGTGTCAACTGTGAAAGTATTCCACATTTCTTTAAATGCATGCCAAACTCGTAACTTAGATATTCACCCCCGCGATCAGAACGCAGAAACTTAATCTTCTTGTTACGATGATTCTCCACTTCACTTTGAAATTCCTTAAACTTCTCGAAAGTTTCGGACTTATGTTTCATGAAGTAGACATACCCATATCTACTCAAGTCATCCGTGAAGGTGAGAACATAACGATATCCACCACGCGATGCTACACTCATTGGACCGCACACATCGGTATGTATTATTTCCAATAAGTCTGTAGCTCGCTCCATTGTCCCAGAGAATGGAGTCTTAGTCATTTTTCCCATTAGACATGCTTCGCATCTTTCAAGTGATTCAAAATCAAGTAATTCAAGAAGTCCATCAGAATGGAGTTTCTTCATACGCTTCACTCCAATGTGACCAAGACGACAGTGCCACATGTATGTAGAATTATCATTCAATTTAATTCGTTTAGCATCTATGTTGTGAACATGTGTATCACTACTATCGAGATTCAGTAAGAATAAACCATTCATCTCAGGTGCATTACCATAAAAGATATTACTCATATAAATCGAACAACCTTTATTCTCAGATTTAAAAGAGTAACCGTCTCGCAATAAACAGGATCCAGATATAATGTTCATGCTTAACGAAGGCACCAAATAACAATTATTTAAATTTAAAACTAATCCCGAAGGTAGATGTAGAGGGAGCGTGCCGACGGCGATCACATCAACCCTGGAGCCATTTCCAACGCGCATCGTCACCTCATCTCTTGCCAGTCTTCGTTTATTCCGCAGTTCCTGTTTCGAGTTACATATATGAGCAACCGAACCAGTATCAAATACCCAGGCACTACTACGATTACTAGTGAGATACACATCTATAACATGTATATCAAATATACCTTTCTTCTTGATGTTGCCGTTTTTCAGATCTGCCAGGTACTTGGGGCAGTTACGCTTCCAGTGACCAGCACCCTTGCAGTAGAAACACTCGGTTTCAGGATTAGGACCAGCCTTGGGCTTCTTAGCAGGTGCGGCAGCTTTCTTGCCGTCCTTCTTGAAGTTGCCCTTGTTCTTGGTCTTGCCCCGTTTCTTGAAATTGGTGGTCTTATTGACCATCAACACTTGGTGCTCCTTCTTGATCTCCACTTCAGCAGTTTTTAGCACGGACGACAGTTCAGGCAACGTCTTGTTCATGCAGTGCATGTTGTAGTTCATCACAAAGTTCTTGTAACTTGGTGGCAGTGATTGAAGGAGACGGTGAATCCCCAATTCATTAGGAATCGATATTCCCAACTCTTGGAGCTTCTTAGCGTACCCAGACATGGTGAGCACGTGCTCGCTAACGGAGCTTCCTTCTTCCATCTTACAGTTAAAGAACTTCTCGGAGGCCTCATAGCTCTCCATTGCCGCGCGAGTCTCAAAAATTAGCCTGAGCTCCTTAATGATCTCGAACGGGTCGTGGTGCTCAAAACGCTGTTGGAGCTCCGCTTCTAAACCGTACAGGATGGCACACTGAACTGTGGAGTAATGATTCTTCCGAGTGGCGAAAACATTCTTTTCGTCATCGGTGGCATTATCTGCAGGTGGGTCACCTAGCGGTGCATCGAGCACATAGGTCAACTGACCAGCCCTGAGGACGATCTTCAGTCCACGGAACCAGTCCGTGAAATTGCTTCCATTATTTTTAAGCTTTTCTTTCTCTAGGAACGCATTGAAATTGATGGAAGGGGTCGCCATAATCTACAACAATTTGCAAGTAGTTTTAGACTAAGTTTATGACAAATTGAGTTCAAGTTTAATTATTAAACTAACTAGGTGAACTCCCACTCAAAACAACATCCCTCACATTGTCTTAGTGATTACACGAACCAAGTCCACTACACCAAGTCCGATCTTCACGAGAGAAGATGTAGTTTCATCGGCGAACAATCTTCATGTTCATCATATCAATTATATGACTCATGCTCTACCTTTCGGTATTCCGTGTTCCGAGACCATGTCTGTACATGCTAGGCTCGTCAAGACAACCTTAGTTTCCGCATGTGCAAATCTGGCTTGCACCCGTTGTATGCACACGTAGAATCTATCACATCCGATCATCACGAGATGCTTCGAAACGACGAGTCTTAGCAACGGTGCCAACTAAGGGTGAACACTTTATTACTTGATATTTAGTGAGAGGGATCATCTTATAATGCTACCGTCGCGATCTAAGCAATACAAGATGCATAAAGGATTAACATCACAGGCAATTCATAATAAGTGTGATATGATATGGCCTTTTCTTCTTGTGCCTTTGATCTCCATCTCCAAAGCACGAACATGATCTCCATCATCACCAGCATTGCGTCAAGGTCAGTGGCGCCGCTTCATGGTTGTCCATCATCGCCAGCAACTATTACAACTACTTGGAATAAAGCTATTACAAGATGAATAGACACGCAGGTCTTAACAGAATTAAAGACAACCATTAGGCTCCTGCCGGTTGCCATATTACAACAAGGATCATTGCATACATCAAATACAATCACAATCACATGATGGCCATATCACATCACAGAACCCCTGCAAAAACAAGTTAGACGCCTCTAATTTTCTTTGCAAGTTTTACGTGGTTTGGGGCTTTCGCATAAGACCGATCTTACCTACGAACAAGAACCACAACGTTGATACAAGTGTTGTCAAGATGCTCATTGTAAATCGAATCTTAACTATGGTGAGAGAGACAGACACCCGCAAAGCCACTTGTGCAATGCAAGTTGCACGTCAAGCGTGGAGCAAGTCTCATGTGCGATGACATGTAATGTTAGCCCGAGCCGCTTCATCCCACCATACCGCAAGATGCAAAGTACACGCTAAGACACCGACAACAAAAGCATCAACGCCCACAAAACCATTGTGTTCTACTCGTGCAACAGATCTACGCATAGATACGGCTCTGATACCACTGATGGGTTCGTAGCATGGAAAACAAAAATTTTCTACCGCAAGAACGAACAAAACCTAGATCCAATCCAGATAAAAGCCAAGATCTAATCTATGAGATATGAGCAACGAGATAGATAGGAACTAACCCTCGTAGATCCGAAAGCGTTAACGAGATTAGATCTCGTGGTTGATGTAGTCGATCACTTGCCGATCTCAAGATCGTGTGGACGATCCTTCCGGCGTCGCGTTCCAGCAGTGCTTCCGCCTTCGGTCAAGTAGACGATCCTTCCGGCGTCGCGTTCCAGCAGTGCTTCCGCCTTCGGTCAAGTAGACGATCCTTCCGGCGTCGCGTTCCAGCAGCGCTTCCGCCCTTGGTCAAGTAGACGATCCTTCCGGCGCCGCAATTCGGCAGCGCTTCCGCAGTCGGTCACACGTGCGGAGTCGAAGCAGACCTTCCTCTCCCCGTTCCAGCGAGCAGCGGAGGTAGTAGATCTTCTCCACGGAATCCCAGCAGCACGACGGCGTGGTGGTGGTGGTGGAGTAGAGAATTCTGCAGGGCTTCGCCTATGCCTGTGCAGAATATGGTGGAGGAGAGAGGCGGCAGAGATTAGACGTTATGGGAGCGTGGGAGGAGGGGGCGCCCCCTGCCCCTCTATTTAAAGAGGGGAGGGCGCCATGGGGAGGGGAGTCCTTGTAGGACTCCTCTCCTCCTAGGCCGGCGGGTTGGAGGTGGGGGAGGAGTCCTCCTCCCCCACGAATCCGTATTTTGACCCACCAGGACTCCTTGATCCCTATCTTGATTTTCAAGCAAACTCCAAGATATCTTCTAGAACCTTCCGGAACATTCCGAAACCTTCTAGAATCCTCATGCAAACACTCCGGAACATTTCCTATCTCATAAAATGATCTCCTATATATGAATCTTATTCTCCGGACCATTCCGGATCTCCTCGTGATGTCCCGGATCCATTCCGAGACTCCGAACAACATTCGGTCTCCAACGCACATTCCATATCTACTTAAAACAACTTCGAACCTTAAGTGTGTCACCCTACGGTTCGTGAATATGTAGACATGATAGAGACACATCTCATATCAATAACCATTAGCGGGACCTGGAGATCCATAATGGCTCCCACATACTCAACGATGACTTCGCGATCGATTGAACCATTTACATACGAAACTAATTCCCTTTGTCTCACGATATTATACTTATCCGAGGTTTGATCGTCGGTATCTCCATACCTAGTTCTACCTCGTTACTGATAAGTACTCTTTACTCGTTCCGTGATATGTCATCCCTTGTGACCTAGTCACATGCTTGCAAGCTAACTAGATGACATTCCACCGAGAGGGCCCAGAGCATATCTATCCGTCATATGGATGGACAAATCCCAATCTTGGTTCATGAGCTTCAACACATACTTTCAGAATACCCAATGACACTTTTATAACCACCCAGTTACGAAGCGGCGTTTGATGTTATCAAAGTATTCATCCGGTGATGGTGATTAACATAACCTCATGGTCGAAGGAATAGGTTACTATGTATTTGAAAGCTTACAGCAATGTGAACTTAATGACTTGATCTTATGCTACGCTTACTATGGGTGTGTGTCCATCACATCATTCTCCCAATGATATAACCTTGTTATTAATCACATCCAATGTCCATGATCAGGAAACCATGATCATCAATTAATCAACAAGCTAGTTCAACAAGAGGCTTACTAGGGACTCTTATATGTTTACAAAACACACATGTATTAGTGTTTCCTAATAATACAATTATAGCATGGGATGTAAACATTCATCATAAACACAAAGATATAATAATAATCACTTTTATTATTGCCTCTTGGGCATATCTCCAACAAGTAATGCACTTTTTTCTCGAATTCGGATGTTGCAGGAAACAAGGAGCTTCTGTTTGTAATCCCAGCACCTATTCTGAATGATTGGCCAGGCATGTGGTTCCTTGCTCGATCGGCTGATGGTGAATGCTTGATGATCATAATTACAACATATGGCATGGGGGTTGCCCATGGCAAATAGGTGAAATCATTCATCATGCTCAAAATAGGACTATCCTATGCCTATATCCTGCCTCTCGTGTCTACATTTTTGAAGAGGATCCTAGCTCAGCTGGACCTCCAGGGGTCATCGTTTGGAGGCAGGTTAACAGCCCGGGGGACAACTCTCTGTTTCTCGGTCTCAATTATCCAATCATTGACAAGATGATGAAGAAACGTGGATGCAAGGCTGCCGATGGCACATTGTGTTGGGGTTCGCAGCATAGAAAAACAAAAAAATTCCTACGATGAGAACTATACGCCAAGATCTATCTACTAGATATAGAGCAATGGGTGGACATACATCCATAGAGAACTTACCCTCGAAGACAACAAAGCTTTGTTAACGAGATGGAACTCGTGGATGATGTAGTCGTACACTTGCCGATCTCAAGATCGTGATGAAGTCCAGCACGTCCGGCTCTAGCACGTCCATCAGATCCAGCTCCAGCAAGTCCAGCACCACCAAGTCTAGCACCGCAAAGCAGCGGTGCATCCGTGATCGCACACACGTCCGGTACCCCGACAACCTCCGTCCCTCGCTCTAGCAAAGCAGCGGAAGCAGCAACTCCTTTCCAGATAAAGCCACCGGGAACATGTATCTCGCTAACCCGAGACCATGGGGGAATAATACTAGAGGGGAGAGAGATCCTTCACGAGGAGGTGTGAGGAAGAAGGGTGTGAGGGGGGACTTCTATAGGAGGAGGGGGTACCCCTTCCCCATGATCGGCCCCCCATGGGAGGGTGACTCCTCACCTCCCCGTTCATGTGGTGGTAACCCCTCCACATTAAAATGCCCCTTCACATTCACTTTTAAAGTCTCCACTTTAAATGCATTAAATTTCTCCAAATTTAATGCTCTCTCATTTAATAAAACTCTTTTATTATTTTTATTCATAATTTTTTTAATTAATTTAATTAACAAACATCCACATAAAACCCCCTGCAACATTTCAATATTATATGCAGAACCAATTTCAGCAATTTTACCCGAAACAGTTTCGGTGTCTATTGAAATAATTCCAGTGCTTTCTTAAATCTTTATCTAAAACATGTTTGCTCCAAATGGTGTCGGTATCACTTAAGTGTGTCACCCTACGGTTCGCGAATAATGCAGACATGATCGAGACCCCTCTCCGATCAATAATCAGTAGCAAGACCTGGAGATCCGTACTAACTCCCACACATTCAACGATGACTTATGTGATCATGAGAACCTTTAACGCTAGTAACTAAATCCCTTTGTCTCGCGATATATTACATGTCCGATATTCGATCATTGGTATCTCCATACCTAGTTTGATCTCGTTACCGACATATACTCTTTTCTCCTTCCCGAGATACAATATTCTAGTGATCACATCACTTTCTTGCAAGCTATTTCAATGTGATATCACCGAGAGGGCCCAGAGTATATCTATCTGTCATCGGGATGGACAAATCCCACTCTTGATCCATGAGCCTCAACATAACAGCTTCGTAGTACTAACCCACCTTTATAGTCACCCTTTTACGGTGTGACGTTTGATGTTATCAAGATATTTTTCCGGTGTTAGCAATTAACATGATCTCATGGTCTAAGGACTAAGATTACTTCGTATGATGTTATATCAATATAAACATAATGACTTTGATCGTAATGCTACACTTCAGATGAATGTTCATCACATCATTCCACCAATATTGTGACCTTGTTATTAACAACATCCAATGTCCATGATCAGAAAACCTTGATCATCTTGTTAATCAACGAGCTAGTTTATATGAGAGGCATTACTAGGAACTTTGTATTTTGTTTATTAAACACACATGTATTAACATTTCCAATTAATACAATTAGAGCATGCAAAATAAACATTTATCATAAACATGGAATAAGATAATAACCACTTTATTATTGCCTCTCGGGCATATTCCCTTCACATTGTTCCCATTCATGAGGAAAAACTGTGTGTACACAACATACGGAAGCTTTCGTGGAATACAATTCCCTCAGATTAAACGCTGCAACCTGCAGCCAACTGGAGGTGAGCCTGTGGCAGTTATCAGCATTTCCAAAGATGGTTGGAACTGTGTGCGACAGGCGGCAATTTGGTTTAGGCCTAGTTTAGGTGTGGTATGCTCGTTGTGCCATCCCTAGACTGAGCTGTGGATCTTTCTGGTGTATCGTTGTGTCATCTTTTTTTGCATCGTGGTTCAATAGTTGACTATTAGTACATTAGTTTTAGTAGCCAGCTTGAATCAGTTTATATGAGTCCTGCCATGCTTTTGTATTTAGTATTGCCTTTCACAGTATAATCCATGTAGTCGTGCTTATTTCGTAGTGTGATTTCTGTACTATAGTTTTCAGTACGGTTACTGGCTTGTATATACGCAACTCGCGTAGTTTTTTTTAAACCATCACATCTCGTGCAGCTTTGTGTTTTGAGAGGAATATTCCTTCTTTACTCTTAGCGAACAGGGAAAAGTAGGTCACTACTTGTTATAGGGCCACGAAACGGGCCTTAACTAGGCTGTAATTGATCTTGGCTCGGTACGCCAAAGCAGCCGAGACGCCCTAGGATAATAGTCGCAAATGTTTATCCCGATATTCTAAAAAAAGATTTAATGCACACCCTTCCAAAAAATAAAAATTATTTACGTAGACCTCATATTGTCTCTGCTACATGGCATACTTTTGGCGCTTTCGTGAAATTACTTGTTCAATACAGTATGTATCCTTTCTCATTCTTCTATATGTGAAATGAACATGTCAAGCTCTGATGTGACATGAACAAGTCAAGCTCTAATATGCTGACATTGTACTGTCTGTGCTAGTGTACAAACTGGTTGTATTATTATGTTCGAAACTGTGAACTAAATATGTGAATTCTGAGCATTTTTGCAGGATGACAATGCCACATGTTGACGCTAATTACGGTATGTATTAATTTGATCGTACGGAAGCATACAACTTTGAGCGATCGGTATAAGCCAGTGCTTGCTCGAGCTCTCTGAAGTTGGGCAAGTCAAGGCCACCGTGTCTCTATCGCCACAGTTTATATGGCATAATTACAAGGTTTTGAGTACATCAAATTGATTGGGCACTTAGGCTGATTCAAAGCCACCCAAACCATCTCCAAATATATCCTTTGCTGAAAAGATGATTACGCGTTGTAAGACTTGTTATGACACGATTTTATGTCAATCAGTCAAACTCCTTCCAGTACTTTCCATGTTCGAATCATGCGCTGCCCAAGTTCCTCGCTATGTAAAACTCTTAATAAGGCACAATATCAGTCACTTTTCTCCCTTTCCAACTTCAATCTTTTGGATCCAGCGTAGGTACAGTCAGATCAGGTGGACCATCGACCTTCAGTACAATGTATTTTTACTACCCAGCCTATGAAAACGAATATTTCAACCCCACTTCGGACAAAAAACTTCCCATAATCTTGTTTCAATTTTTTCCCTTAATTAGACTTTCATGGTGAGAGTATATATTTTTTAGGGTACCAACTATATTTTTTTGAGGATGGGGTACCAACTATATTGATTTTTCACTAAGGACCTAACGAAAAATTGCACATTCGACGCAACACTAGCCCAAAACCTTGCAAATTTAGCCTGCTAGGTCAGGTGGACTGCCGACCCCTGACATATTGAGTACATGGAATTTTCAGTGAGGAGCTTATTAGAAAATAGTACTACATTCTACCCAACTATGGCCCAAAACCTCGCTAATTTATCCTTTCGGGTTTAGGTTTGTCGTGGGCAGCCAACCCTCAACATATTTTTACTTGGTTTTTTAAGCATGAACCACACTGAAGAAGTTTCGTAAGGAGCCCACGATAAGAAGCCCATTAGTTCACAAGATTGGACCCAAGTTATTTTTTATATCGCCCAAAATCGTCTTAATTTAGCATTTTTCGTGTCATTCTGATAAAGATAGGAAAAACTTCTCCTACTCATGTTGTATTTATACAGAGCATTTAGCATTTTTATAGCAAGTCGTTAGAGACGCTGCCTTTCATTTTAAGTGATTTCAATATTTCTAAATGTATTCTTTTCTAAGAGTATATAGATGGTTCTAGCGTAGTGGAAGCGCACGCGGTTCCCATTTGTTAAAGTCTTGAGTTTGATTCCTAGGTTGATCAATATAAATATATAATATAATCTATGTCGTCCTTTTACATTTTTTCAGCATACACACGTTTCTTACACAAAGAAGGCTGGCACCTGGGACCCAGCAACGTTGCTAAGGTCAAAACATCGGATTCCATCATAAATACGTTACATTTGCAGACATATTGGACCCAGGAGAGACCTTATACAGATGTTGCATCGAGCAATCAACGTTTCATTTATAGAGAGGCTGATATATGGGACCCAGCAGCGCGACCTTATACAGATGCTGCATCGAGCAATGTTGCCAGTTCGAAATAGGGAGGCACGAGCGAGAAAAAAGTTCAGCATGCACATGTTTTTTCTAATGAGAGGCTGAAATGGGGGACCAAACAGCATGAGTAAACGGCAGATTCGTCGAGCAACGCTATCTAGTTTGGAACATGGTAGCGCCAGAGAAGAAAAAGATTCCATCATATCCATGATTCTTCTAATGTGAGACTGATATAAGGGACCCACCAGCCTGAATAAACGGCTGATGCAGCGAGGCACGCTATCAAGTTCGGAACATGAAGACACGACAGACGGTAAAAAATCCATCATACACACGTTTCTTCTAATGAGAGGATGACATGTGGGGCCCAGCAACGTGATTAAACAGTAGATGCATCAAACAACGCTATCAAGTTCGGAAAAGAGTAGAGCGAGCGAAGGAAAAAAAATTCATCATACACACGTTTCTTCTAATGAGAGGATGACATGTGGGGCTCAGGAGGTTGGTTAAACGGTAGATGCGTCGAGCAGCACTATCAACTTCGAAACAGGGTAGCGCCAGCGAAGGAAAAAATTCCATCATACACACGTTTCTTCTAATGATAGGATGACATGTGGGTCCCGTGAGGTTTATTAAATGGTAGATGCATCGAGCAACGCTATCAACTTCAGAACAGGGTAGCACGAGCGAAGGAAAAAATTTCATCATACACACGATTCTTCTAATGAGAGGCTGACATGTGGGATCTAGCAGCCCAACTAAACGGTAGACGCATCGAACAACGTTATCGAGTTCAATTCAAGGAGGCGCGACCGAAAAGTATGATCCACTAGAGACACTGACGTCCGGGACCCACACGCCTCAAAATACTTTGGCGAGTCAAGATAGCGCGAGGAAACCGGGCTGGCCGAGCTTCCTCCACATTTTTAGTGGTTCCGTTGTAGTAGAGGGCCACGAAACCGGAAAAAAAAACCTTTTCATCGGCCACGGTCGAGCCGAAATTTCATCGCGAAAGACGCGCCTTCTACGACGACCGTCGGGCCAAGTCGTTGCAGAAGGAAAATTTTCTTGTAGTGAGTTATATAGTAAGCAACAAAGTCGGTAAGCTCATTAGGAATCCTGAATGGAGACACATTCAACAACGCTCTGGATGCACTCTTTCCTTCAATAATTTCTCTCTTAGCTGGACTAAGGCCGTCTGCAATGCTGCGCAACCTCTTAGCACCAAACCGTCCTTTGACATCCACATCTCCTACTTGGCCTTCTTCACGGCCTCACCCTTTTTCTTACGACTGACCACAACTTTCTTCCGCTTATGCACCATGCTCTTACCATCCGGAGCAACCTACAACACAACATTACAATCAAATATTCACCTAAAAAAAGCTACATGTAGCATGCCAATCAAAAAAATAAGATGCATGAAGCAAACCAACCAACAAATGTACATGTAGCATCCAACCCAAATTGCCAAATTTAGCAAGGCAACCAAAAAAAGTTACATGTAACATCCAAATCAGACTTAGCAAGCAACAAAAAAAAGCTACATGTAGCATGTCAACATAGCATAAAAGTAGCAAAATCCTAATTAAAAGCTACGCGTAGCAAATAGAAGCAATTAACTAACAACTATAGAAGTTACCAGCAAATCCTACTGAAAGTGCACAAGTAGCAAATCCTACGATACAAAATGGTACTACTGAGAGAGCACTACTACTAAAACTCTAGTACTGAAAGAGGACAACTACCAAATACGTACTGAGAGCAAAACAAACACAACATCTAGTCCCCGCGAATCCACCACACAAGCAACATCTAGCTAACAGGAACATCATCTATTCCCCCACGAGTACCAAGCAAGCACAAGCAACACACTACTAGGCAGAACGAATGGAAATGGAAGGGGGAAAGGATGAATCAGGACTCACATCAACATTTCCACCGCTGGAGGTGCTCCCTCCTGCCACATCGGTCGCCGGCAGTAGTCCCATCACCCTGCTGCCCTAGGGTTTCTGCAGGAAACTACTGCGTGGTCAGAGAGGAAGATGGCGATTTCGTCAGAAGGAGGAAGAGTGGGAGCACAAACCGGAGAAGGAGATGCGGTCGGCGGTGGCGTGAGGGTCACACCACAGTCGCCTCTCCTCTGGTGCCGTCGCCTCTCTCCTGGTCGGGTGGAACCGACGCCGTGATTTGTGCGCTATCGAGGCCGTGTAGCAACTGCTTGTACGTGATAGGGAAGAGGGACACATGGCGAGCAACAGACGGCACGATCCTGGCTGATCCAACGGCGTGCGACTAGGAGAAGGCGAGGAAGCGATCCCCGGGGCTTGTGTCATTTACCTTAAAGTTTAGCGTTTTAGAACTCTGGAGCAAAATGTGGTACTGTAGTAGATTCTTATACTCTCTCCGATCTAAATTAATTGACTCGGATTTGTCTAGATTCAGACGTATCTAGACATATTTTAGTATTAGATACATCAGAATCTAAATAAATCTAAGTTAATTAATTTGGATCAGAGGGAGTATTAGATCCGAATTTTAGTTTTATGCTAACACCTCAGGGCTGGCACCGGTATCTGCAAGAGGCGCGACGTGTGGACCCGCCCAGGGCCGAATGCTTCGAAGCCCGAAGGGCTCTCTCCTCTCGCGCAGGCGCAGCCTCCCTTTCCCGCCATGGCTCCTTCCGACCCCTAGGGTTTCCGCGGCGCCGCTGCCATTCACCCCACCGCCGCCCCGGTCCTCTCCCGTTCGCCCGCCGCCGCCGCTGCCATTCACCTGACCGCCGCCCCGTTCCTCTCCCAGTCGCCCGCCGCCACTCATGCGGCCCACAGAAAACGGCGCCGCCGCTCCTCTATCCGCCCACCCGATGGCGGCGGCGCCGCCGCCGGCCCCCAATTCAACCAACGGAACCTCCTCGCCGTCTCTTTCCGATCGCGTTTCTGAGGTCACTGGCAAGAAACCCGACGAGGTGGACTCATTCGGAGAAAAGCTGCCCGACTCCACCGATAAGAAGCCCATCTTCATCGAGAAGCCGGGTGATAAGAATCTCGCTAGGGACTCCTACGATGAAATCTTAAAGTTCATGGTATGGCTCTATCCCAGTGGGTTCCTTCTTGTGATATGCTTGGTGTCGACTCTGTTAGTATCATGGCGCTTCTGGTGGCTCTTGGAACAGCCTGCGGATCAGTTCTGGAATACCTCTCTGCTTTTATGTCTGCTGATTTTCCTTTGGACAATCTCAGTTTCCGATAGCCCTAAGATGGTCGTTTCACGATTCTCTCACATTTTTCTACTGAGTTGTGCTGCCACGCATTTCATTGGACCAATCAACGGTATGATGGTCATGTACATTGGTACGCTTTATGCCGCATGCTTATTAGGATATGCCACTCTTGGGTATTGTCAGCGCCTAAGGATTGGGAAATCAGCACAAGCTATCATTACATCTAAGGTCAAAGGTCGGAAGCACGACGAGGTTGGCGCGTCACTAGTTTGCTCTCTTATCTCTGTGTTCTCCCTTGTGTGTTTTGCACGAATAGCCTGGCTGGTTCTTACCCCAGATACGAGTCATCGGAATTTCTTCGAGGCGTTTGATTATGCGATCGAGATATGGCCTGAGATAGGTGGCAGTGTTGGAATGTGGATAGTGTATATCGCACAGTTTGATTTGGGAGGAGTTGTTCTATCCATGGACATATTTGCTTGGGCTGCTCCATCCTTTTTGTTCTCCGGGTTCTTAATTGCCGTATCTCTTTTCTTAGCTATTGGTGATGCAGTAGCAATCTACTTCTTATGGATTGGAACAATCCCAATCGTGTGATTATTTGGATATGTCTTGGCGCTCCGTGCTTGCTGTAAGACCATCATTGCTAGGTATTTCTTATTTCTGAGTTTACGTTTCTTAAATAACAAATTTTTATACTACTAAACATAAACGAATTTCTGTTTCATGGCATGTCCTACTTTGAATAATTAAAAATGAAGTATGGTCAAGGATTCACAAATATTGAAAAACATCTTGATTCATATTTTGTAAATATTAATTATGTGGTACATGTCTGTTCTCACATATGTAATTTTTCTGCAATGCATGGTATCGGTTAATCAAATTCGATGGTTGTTCTGTGGTTAATCTTTAAATTATTGTGGTTTAGATGTATTTTTCATCTGAGAAACTTGTGAGAAAAAATGGAGATTGTTGTGCTTGCAGTTGCCACCCGAGCACAAAGTGGGAACAACGGTCTGACAAGGTGTACTTGACAATTGAGCTAGCCGATGCCAAGGATGTGATGCTGAAGTTGAAACCCGATGGCTGTTTTAATTTCTTGGCAAAGGGCCCTGATGAAATTCAGTATGAGCTTCACCTTGAGCTCTTTGGTGCTATCAATATTGAGGTTTGTGTAATTGATGTTAAATGTAATTTTTCACTGCCCTTCCCTCCCTTACATGATATTGTTGTTGTTTATTTTCTGCAGGAGAGCAAGGTGGCTGTCGCTCCAAGGACTAGATGCTACCTTATCAAGAAAGCTGAGAGCAACTGGTGGCCTAGGCTATTCAAGAAGGAAGGCAAGCCACATGTGTTCCTGAAAGTTGAATTGGATAAATGGCAAGATGAGGATGATGAAGATACCGGATGTAAGTCGTCCGATTCAAACATGTGGTACTACTCCGTTTCAGCCTAAACTGACATCACATTATTTTTGTTGCAGCTGATGATTTTGGTGATATGGTTTTCATGGTATTGGTCTCGCACAATCTTTCTTTGGTTATTAAGTAAAAATCCATGAGAGTTTCTCATTCTCCTTTGTATTTGCAGAAGCTGGACAAGGGAGGTGATGACGGTGATGATAGTGATTGCTAGTGATAACAATGGTAGAATATGCTCTTTGTCTTCTCTATGATTTATTTGGGGAGGGTGTTGATTTTCTATTTGATTAGTGATCTGCTGACTTTTTCAAATGAACATACTAGAAGTGACTTTAGGGAAGGGTTGAGTACTGATTTTTTTCTTAATTACCTTAACAAGTCAGCCTTTTTGCTGAAGCCTCAATGTCTATTAGATTCGAGACAACATGTATGTGCCAGTATCTGGTGTTGATTTTTATCAGGTGTTGTATAGTCAATTCACAATCTTAAGTATTGAAGTGTCGCAGTATGTCCAGTGTTGGCCAGTGTACGAGTCAATAATCTATCCGTATTTTGTAATTTGTTCTGCAAGACCATTTCAAACTAAGACTGGTTGACCCTTCTTTTTTAAAGTCTCTGTGGCCCCTCTCACTTTTGAGTTGTTGCCTGGGCTATCAATTTGAAGTTTGTAAATAGAACAAAAACTATTGGAGCCCTAACTTGTGAATTCTGAGTATAAATCTTGAATTTTCAACTCTGGTGGCGAACGTAAGATGGTCATAATGGGGGGAGTGTGCTTAACTAATTACATGTTCCTGAAAATGCAGGTAAGGAAAGTGTCTGAGGAACAACAGAGCAACGGAGAGGAAGCTTGAGCTCTTGCTGCAGGTGTAGCAAAGCAATGGAAAACGTGGAATTTATCGCTGTAAATTCTGGAGAATAGATCATTGTCCATGAAGTAAAGTAGCACTTTTAATTGGTAGTTGATGACCGCACCTTTTAGTTGGTACTAGTTGACTGTATTATACAGTTATACTACAATTGCTATCTCTGGATCCTGATACCGCTGCTGGCATCTATGCACCTGCTTGGGAAATGAATTGTCATTTTTGCCTGCACATCATGATAGTCTATGTTGTGTTATTCGTTGTGAGAAATTGGGATTACAATTTCTATTTCTGTCTGTGTATGATTGTTGTGATTCCTCCTCTATTCAAGTTTAAGTTTGATCGAAATTTCTTCTTAACAGTTACAGATTGAGAACATAAGGTTTTTACAACATACTGTCAATACTCTAATAGTCGCAACAGTAAGAAATATCTTCCACTGAATAGATAAAATATAGATATGGCATTGGCCCTTAAAAATACTCCCTCCGTTCGGAAATATAAGATAGCTTTGTGAAACAAATGTATCTAGATATCTTTTAGTGTATAGGTTTATTCTAAACCTTTCCGAACCGATTCATAAAGCTAAAATGTCTTATGTTTCCAAACGGAGGGAGTAGAAGCTTAATTAAGATGGCCGCGCCATTACATACATAGACGGGATTCAGCAAAATAAGCTACTCCCTCCGGTCCATATTATTGTTCTTAATTTTGTCTAGGTACGAATGCATCTAGATTAAATACTTAACTAGCTACTATGAATTTAGATAAAGTTAAAAACAATAATATAGATCAAAAGGGTGATTAATCTAATCACGGGCTGGTTAGTCAAAACCAGCCATCGCTCAATATGGTAAGTACCCCAGCCCCACCAACCCGGAAGGAAAGCTCCAAGCGAATTCGCTCCCAGACGCACGCTGCATCAGGCCTAGCTCGAGCGCCAAAAATCTGGCGTGCCCAACAACTCCAGCAACCCCCTCTCTAGACACGTGAAGCCCCTTCCCCTTTCTCTCTTCTCCTTCCTCAACAAGACAACACCTCTTCTCCCTCCTCCCTTCAAATCTCCATTAACCTTCAATTTTTTTCCAGCTAACAATGATTCGAAAAGTTCTGCTCAGGTCAAAGAGTAAACAACGTCAGATCCCACAGCCCCTAAATTCTCCCCGATCACCCCTATACTTCTTCTTCTTTTTGTAACTTATTGGACTTCTAGATTAGGATCTATATAGGTTCAGCTTCTTCCAGAAAACAACATAATCAACCCAAAACACCATCAAAAAATTGTTGTACATGTTCAGATCCATCTCTTCTCTACCGAAAATTCAGGGGACTATGAAATGAAACCAACTAGATTCAATCCCCCTAATAGGAAACACCGGATCTAACCCCCTTTCTACATCAACTTAATGCTTAATAAAAATGTAACTTAGATTAACATTGGAAACAACTTAGAAGTTTATATCTTCTACCTGGGAAAATCAACTATGGAAGAAACCTAGAACAACTTAGTTGTTTGAAAGGATACAAATCAAGCCTAATTAGTATCTGGTAAAACTTATGACATCCCCAAGTCCTTGTTCCATGAAGAAATCAACAAACCTGATGCACTCGTTTTCAAAATTTGCAGGACAATTTGTCGTCGAAAGAAATAAACAGTGCCAGCTGCAGCAACTTAGTTAGTTTTCTGAGGTTACCTACTACATCTGGGAACCATATATGAGATCATAGCATAATTAAGATCATGCATTCACGGAAGAGAAGCACTGGGTAGTGTGAAAATTATCCGAACGACCACTAGTAGCAAGACTATTGACTCTAGCTATAGTTTGAAGCTAGGAAGATAAAAAAGAAGACCATTGTTGCTTTACATGGTGCAAAAGTAGGATGAACATTATGTGTAGCTCGTTGATGACGCAAATATACTGGTAATAGTTTTGTTGCCTGCAAAATTGCAAAAAAAAACGTAAGTGAATTTGATTTTCTTATAAGAGAAATGCTTAAAAGTACTTTCGTGTATTTTGCATGCCACAATGCTACAAAATAACAATTTGATTCCTAAAAATAGACTTTGCAATGTTTGCATATGTCTGGTTGGACTTTAATGCGCTACCAGATGGCGTTGACATTGAAGGTGTAGAATTCAATGGCGTTGGCGAGGCAACTTAATTAACAAAATCCAAGTCCATTAATAAAAAGCTGAGCCAGACCAATATAAGATGTCTAATCAAACTTAATAAGTGGTAGAAGCAACATAATCCCTAAGTTTCATTTGTATGTGCAATGAGTTGATTCCTAGCTATCCCTAGCGCATGTGAAGCAACAAAAGTAGACAAGTTAACAGCAATGAGTAGGCAACAAGTGTACATTGATGTGAGAAATTAGAAAAAATGTTGTACCAAAATAACTTGGGTAATTGAACAGGTGATAAACAACTTGATGTTAGTCTGGGTCACATCAAACCCTCTTTTTGTTGATTATGCAGGAATCAACATTAGCATGATGAAAATGCATTGGTCGCTTATATTAATTTGGATACACAACTTAGAGTAAACTAGAAATCAACTTAAGTTAAAGTGACTAATCAACTTAATGAAATGGGATAAGAAACTTAGGATAAAGTTGGAAGAACTAAAACTAAAGTGACTAATGAACTTAATGAAAGGGCTAAGTGACGAGGGTTTAACTCATCAATGCACATTTTTATGGACTTGGGTTTTGGAGAAGGAGGGAGCGCTGGAGACATCTATCGGCTAGCAAACAAGCACACAGGGGACAAAGATTTACCCAGGTTCAGGCCTCGTAGAGGTCCCTACTCCTGCTTGTCTGCTCGTGGAATTATCGAAGGAGTCGAAAGTTACAATGGTGCGTAGATGCAATCTGGCGAGGGTTGTGGAAACTAGGGTTGCGTGTGTCCTCCTCGCCGCCCCTCCCATCCTTTATATAGATAGGCTAGGTCTCGAGTAGCAGGTCGAGTCGGTTACAAGTTAGGGTTTTTTCCTTTCAAACTTTCTATCTTTAGCTTCTTCTTGTTCTTCAAGCAATCGAGAGTCCGCAGGTTACTCGAGTCCTTTCATCCGGGCCTTGACGACACCATGGGCCTGTACGTATTTGGACCGTATATACCAAGCTCGAGTACCTATAGGGTATACCCATGTCAGTAGCCCCCGAGTGTCCAGTGGAATCACAGATTCGACTGAGAACTTTTTGAAGTCTTCGAGTGCTTGATTGAGTATATTTCGAATGCTTTTATTTGTGTCATAGGGATTGTTGATGTACGTGCCTGATATAACCGAAGTACCGGTATCAGTTAACCACCTTAGGGTGAAACAACGCAATCTACTCGAACTCGAGTCCCCGGACTCGAATCCGGAAAAGTGCTGGTGTAACTCGACTCAGGCCGCGGAGGTCTTACAAGAGTCGAATTCCAGTTATATGGGTGTGAGCACTCGACGCGTCCGTCAAGGCATATTCTTCGTGCCTGTAGGCACGGATATATTTCTGGTAGTGCGCAGCTAAATGCGTTGCCAGGCCTTATTCGGGTCTTACCTTCACGCTGTAAGCGCGGCATCCAAAATTTATCATCGCGACGACGATTCGGGTGACCCAGGAGACACAGTCTCTTTGTAGGGAAATTGTGAGGCGGTGTCGCCATAAGCTTCGAGTGCGGATGTTATCAACACATAGTTTTTTGTATAAATAATCATAGGGTGCGCGACCAGCGCTCCCTATGGGAGTAGCCCCCCGAGTGCCTGGTTGAGTCGAAGACTCATGCAGGGACTAAATAACTTTTGCGACTGCTGTCGTCTTTTGCTTGTTTGTTTTAGTCGAATTTGCTTCTGGCGCTCCCTATGGGAGTAACCCATGTCCATGGTCGAACCGTATTTCGAGTGGTTGGGTTTTTGTTTTGATTGTCCTTGTTCCTGCAAAAAGAAAAGAAAATCGTAGGGTGTGCGGCCAGCGCTCCCTATGGGAGTAGCCCCCGAGTGCTTGGTGGAGTCGAAGACTCCAGCAAGGACTAAAGTAGTCGAATTTTTCCACTGCGTAGCTTTGATGACGTCAGTGCTGACGCTTGTATGACCTCAGTTGCCCGCGTGAGCGAGTTTGACGGGACGTGACGAGCGGTGGGTCCCACTTCCTGACTTTGATTTGACTAGGCATGCGTAATCTTTATTTTAACTGCGCCTCCTCGATTTCCGTGCGTAATGGGAGTAGTGGAGGGACGGTTCGCGCTTCCCCTTCTCCACGTGTCCAACACGATGTGTGCCACGCGTCCAATAGGGTTTTTCTGAGCCGTTGGATCGCATCTTCTAGGGGTTAAGTAGCGGCGCTACGGTGGTAATTTTCCCATCTGTGCTCTTTCTTCCTTGTTGCCATCGCCATTGCTTCTGCTCCTCTGCTTTCTCCTGCGCCTGTCTCCTCCACGACGCTGGACCAGTTCCGCTCCTTCCCGAGCTACTTCCTTCACTCACATCACCGTCGTGCAATGGGGAAGAAGCAGGGAGGCGCTGCCGCTGATTCCGCGGCCACTTTTGTTGCGGCGAAGAAGAGGGGCGGCTCTGCCGCTGCGGGCATTAGTACCGCCGGCGGCGGGAAGAAGAAGGTCGCGGGCACCCGCGTTACAAATGGTGCGTGGCGCCCTTCCATCATCAAGGCGTCTGATCTCCGTCTTCTTTGCCAAGACGGAGTGATCTCTGCAGCAGTCGCCGATGCGCGCGTCCCTAGCGGTGAGACCATTCCTGCTCCTCCCGTTGGTTTTCGAGTGATGTTTCTTGAATTCATCATTCGCGGTCTTTCCTTGCCTCTTCACCCCTTTCTTAGGGGTCTTCTTTGTTTCTACGGGCTCCAACTCCATCAGCTGTCCCCAAATTCGATCCTCCACATCTCTTGCTTCATCACTCTTTGCGAGTGCTGGCTCGGAATCGAGCCACACTTTGGTCTTTTCAAGCGCATCTTTAAATTGAAGCGTCAGTCCGCATCTGGCTCTTTAGTTTACAATGTAGGTGGTTGCGGAATCCACGTCGACCCATCCGCCACCTACTTCGATATCAAGCTCACGAAGTCCGTCTAGGGATGGAGGGACAAATGGTTCTATGTCCGTGATCAGAAGGCCAAAGATGAGCACTTTGGACTCGCGCCCTTCGATCCCGCGACTCCATGCAAGAAGATGCGTTCCTAGAAGAACGTAGTTATGCCTGGCGAACTCACGGAGACAGACGTGCTGTATCAACGCGTCTGCGACCCGAAGAGTCGCATAGGCAAAGAAGAGGGAGGCTGCGCCCTTGTCCGAACTTGGCTGCACCGTCGCGTCCAGCCCCTTCAAGCCAGAGTCCATCCCATGTTTCAATGGGCTGGCGCTGATGATGCCACTCACGTGTCTGCCGATGGCATGTCCGCGAGTGAGGTGGATAAGAGGGTTCGACTGGTCACGAAGTACACTGGCAAGGATGTGCTTCCTAGTGAGCCAGTTGTTCCTCCCTTTGATGCTTCGAATCCTCCTCCTGAGGTACAGTTGTGCTACGCAGTAGCTTATTTTCTCGACTGCTTTTCTGTTGCTTACTTGTTCTTTTTACTGATCTTCGTTGTCTGTATGCAGGATTGGGCGGTGTCGCCTTGTATGCCCCCTCTCCTTGAGGGGATTATTCCTCGTGAAGCTCTGGAAGAGGACGAGTCTGAATCGACTGTCCCTTCTGATATGGAAGAGGAAGCCCCCGAGTTCAAGAGTTCGGATACTCGCAAGCGTTCGCGCGGCGAGGATTCTGACCCGTTGTCTCCTTCGACTCCAGAAGGTACGGCCGTTGGCGCGGAGTCACCAATTCCTGCCGTTCCTGTGAGGGCTATGGCACCATCTTCTCGCAAGAAGATGCGATTGCCGAAGGAGTCTTCGTCGGAGTCGGTGGAGGCTACGTTTGATTTGACAAGTTTGACTGGTAAGTTTTTGAGTTCATTTGTTCTTCTCTGTTGTCTTCTTGTTGGCTTTTCCTGGAATTTTTCCATTCTCAAGGTGGGTGTTGTCTTGTAGTCAAGAGGCGTCGTCATCTTCTGGCGACGTCGAGTTTTTGAAGGAGTTAGGAGTCGCGACCTCAAGGGCCAAGAAAGAGGTCGAGCGCGCGCATTCCCCTCTGGTGGCGGCCCACTCCGGGCACAATTCTTCCAGCTCTCCTCACGTAGGGGAGCATCGAATGGTTGCTCGGATGTCGGTACAGCAAACATCTTCGGAGTCACTGGAGGACCATGTAAGTATAGCTTTTCTTCTTTTTAGTGTTGCAGTTGATGTTATCTGTTGCCTCCGTTGATTCCTTGTTTGTGCGACAGCTCCTTGTAAAGGAAGCCGTGCACTTGGCAGAGCAGGTGATGGCGATGGGCCGCCAGCATGCAATGCTGGAGACGCGTCATCGCGTGGTTGAGAGTGAGTGTTCTACACTTATTCTTTTTCGTCTTCTCCTTTTGATATAGTCGACTGATAATCAACTTTTGATTACCGTGTAGCTGAACATAATGCTGTGGGGTCCGCAGCATAGAAAACAAAAAATTTCCTACGATGAGAACAATACGCCAAGATCTATCTACTAGATACAGAGCAACGGGTGGACCTACATCCATGGAGAACTTACCCTCGAAGACAACAAGTTTTGTTAACGAGTAGGAACTCGTGGTTGATGTAGTCGTATGCTTGACGATCTCAAGGTCGTGTGGAAGTCCGAGCGCCGCAAATCAGCAGCGCATTCGTCCTCGCACACACGCTCAAGCCACCGGACAACCTCCACCTCCTCGCTCCAGCGAATCAGCGGAAGCAGCAACTCCTTCTAAACGCAAGGCCACCGGGAACATGTATCTCGCTAATCCAAGACCATGGGGAAATATCTAGAGGGGGAGAGAGATCCTTCACGAGGAGGTGTGGTTTGTGAGAGGGGAAAGGGGGGCTTTATATAGGAGGGAGGGAGACCCCTCCCCTCCCATAGCTGGCGCATGAGGGGGGGGGAGACTCCTCCCCTCATTCATTCATGTGGTGAACCCCCACTCACATAAACATGGCCTCCACCCAAAATCCCACTCACATGTATTTAATTTCCACCAAATTAAATGCAACTCTCAATTAATAAAACTCTTTTATTTATTTTATTCAGAATTTTGTTAATTACTTTAATTAACAAACATTCACATAAAACCCCTTGCAACATTTCAATATCACATGCAGAACAACTTCTGCAATTTCACCCGAAACAATTCCGGTTTCTATCGAAACAATTCCTGTTTCTATCGAAACATTTCCTGCACTTTGCAAACCTTTTGTCTGGAACATATGTGCTCCTAAATGGTGTCCGGCAACCCTTAAGTGTGTCAGCCTACGGTTCGCGAATAATGCAGACATGATTGAGACTCCTCTCAGATCAATAATCAGAAGCGAGACCTGGAGATCCATACTAACTCCTGCATATTCAACGATGACTTCTGTGATCGTGAGAACCTTTAACGTCAGCAATTTAATCCCTTTGTCTCATGATATAATACATGTCCGAGATTCGATCATCGGTATCCAAATACCTAGTTTGATCTCATTACCGACATGCACTCTTTTCTCGTTCCCGTGATATAACATTCTAGTGATCACATCACTTGCTTGCAAGCTATCTTAATGTGATATCACCGAGAGGGCCCAGAGTATATCTATCCGTCATCAGGATTGACAAATTCCACTCTTGATCCATGAGCCTCAACATAACACCTTCATAGCACTGAACCCACCTTTATGGTCACCCTGTTACGGTGTGACGTTTGATGTTATCAAGATACTCTTCCGGTGTTAGCAATTAACATGATCTCATGGTCTAAGGACTAAGACTACTTTGTATGATGTTATAGCAATATAAACATAATGACTTGATCATAATGCTATACTTCGAATGAATGTTCATCACACCATTTCACAAATGCTGTGACCTTGTTATTAACAACATCCAATGTCCATGATCAGGAAACTTTGATCATCTTGTTAATCAACAAGCTAGTCTATAAGAGAGGCATAACTAGGAACCCTTTTTGTTTATTAAACACACATGTATTGATGTTTCCTATCAATACAATTATAGCATGCAAAATAAACATCTATCATATACAAGGAATACATAATAACAACTTTATTATTGCCTCTCAGGGCATATTTCCTTCAGTCTCCCACTTGCACTAGAGACAATAGTTTACATAGTGATAAATCTAACACCCATGGAGTTCTGGTGTTGATCATGTTTTGCCATAGGGAGTACTTTAGTCAACGGATCTGCTACATTCAGGTCCGTGTGCACTTTACAAATCTTTATATCTCCATCCTTGACATGCTCGCGGATGGAGTGAAACCGGCGCTTAATATGCTTGGAATTCTTGTGAGACCTTGGTTCCTTGGTGTTGGCTATGGCTCCATTGTTGTCACAATAGATCACCATTGGGTCCAACGCACTAGGAACCACACCCAGTTCCGTTATGAACTCCTTCATCCAAACCGCTTCCTGCGCTGCTTCTAAAGCAGCAACATATTCCGCCTCCGTCGTTGATCCAGCCACCACAGGTTGTTTGGAGCTCCTCCAACTAACTTCTGCTCCGTTCAAGAGAAATACGTATCCGGTTTGAGACTTAGAGTCATCCAGATCAGTGTCAAAGCTAGCATCGACATAACACTTAGCGACTAGCTCTTCTTCACCTCCGTGTACAAGAAACATATCCTTAGTTCTTCTCAAGTACTTAAGGATATTCTTGACCGCTATCCAGTGTTCCGAACCTGGATCAGATTGGTACCTACTAGTCAAACTAATAGCATGTGCCACATCCGGTCTTGTACATAGCATGGCATACATTATAGAGCCTATGGCTGAGGCATAGGGGATCTTATCCATTATCTCTCTTTCTTCCGCCGTAGCCGGACTTTGAGTCTTACTCAATGTCTTGCCTTGCAACATAGGTAAGTACCCCTTCTTACTTCCGTCCATATTAAACTTCTTTAATATCTTATCAAGGTATGTACTCTGCGATAGCCCAATTAGGCGTCTTGATCTATCTCTATAGATTTTAATGCCTAATATATATGAAGCTTCACCAAGGTCCTTCATCGAAAATTTGTTGTTTAGATAAACTTTAACACTGTTTAAAAGATCTATATCATTTCCAATCAATAATATGTCATCCACATATAATATCAGAAATGCCACATTGCTCCCACTCACTTTCTTGTAAATACAAGCCTCTCCATAAGTTTGGACAAATCCAAACTCTTTGATCACCTCATCAAAGCGGAGATTCCAACTCTGGGATGCTTGCTTCAGTCCATAGATGGATCGCTGAAGTTTGCACACCTTATCAACATCCTTAGGATCGACAAAACCCTTAGGTTGTATCATATACAACTCTTCTTCAATATTACCATTGAGGAACGCAATTTTGACATCCATCTGCCATATTTCATAATCGAAATATGCAGCAATTGCTAACATAATCCTAACCGACTTAAGCATCGCTACGAGAGAGAATGTCTCATCGTAGTCAACTCCTTGAATTTGTCGAAACCCCTTCGCGAAAGGTCGAGCCTTATAGATGGTTACATTACCATCAACATCAGTTTTTCTTTTGAAAATCCATTTATTCTCAACGGCCTTTCGATCGTGAGGTAAGTCCACCAAGGTCCAAACCTGGTTTTCGTACATGGATTCCATCTCGGATTTCATGGCTTCTAGCCATTTGTTGGAATCAGGGCTCATCATCGCTTCTTCATACGTCGCAGGGTCATCTATTTCATCAATCATGAAATTCATAACAGGATTGCCGTACAGTTCAGGAGCTGCACGTGTCCTGCTTGACCTGCGAGGTTCGGTAGTGTCCTCTTTCGGAGCTTGATGATCAATATCATTAGCTCTCTCTTCATTAGGTGAAGTCAACTCCGAAACAACTTCCGGTGCTGCGCTACTCGCCATTTCATGAAGAGAAGGTTCAATAACCTCTTCGAGTTCTACCTTCCGACTACTCACACCTTTCGCGAGAAACTCCTTCCCAAGAAAGGATCCATTCTTGGCAACAAAGACCTTGCCCTCGGATCTGTGATAGAAGGTATACCCAATCGTTTCCTTAGGGTATCCTATGAAGACGCATTTTTCCGCTTTGGGTTCGAGTTTATCCGGTTGAAGTTTCTTCACATAAACATCGCATCCCCAAACTTTAAGAAATGACAGCTTAGGTTTGTTTCCAAACCATAATTCATACGGTGTATTTCAACGGATTTAGATGGTGCCCTGTTTAAAGTGAATGCAGCGGTTTCTAGTGCATAACCCCAAAACGACAGTGGCAAGTCAGTCAGAGACATCATAGATCAAACCATATCCAATAAAGTACGATTACGACGTTCTGACACACCATTACGTTGTGGTGTTCCGGCAGGCATGAGTTGTGAAATTATTCCACAGTCTTTCATATGTGTGCTAAACTCGTAACTAAGATACTTTCCTCCACGGTCGGACCGCAGAAATTTGATCTTTCTGTTACGATGATTTTCCACTTCATTCTGAAATTCTTTGAACTTTTCAAAGGTTTCAGACTTATGTTTCATCAAATAGATATACCCGTATCTACTCAAATCATCCATGAAAGTAACAAAATAACGATATCCACCTCGCGCCGACACACTCATTGGTCCACACACATCAGTATGTATGATTTCCAATAAATCTGTCACCCGTTCCATTGAACCGGAAACGACGTTCTAGTCATCTTGCCCATAAGGCATGGCTCACATGTATCAAATGATTCAAAATCAAGTGATTCCAAAATTCCATCAGAATGGAGTTTCTTCATGCGTTTAACGCCAATATGACCTAGACGGCAGTGCCACATATATGCAGATATATCATTATCAAGTTTAATCCTTTTAGCATCAACATTATGAATATGCGTAATACTACTATCGAGATCCAACAGAAATAAACCATTCAACACAGGTGCATGACCATAAAAGATATTATTCATATAAATCGAACAACCATTGTTTTCAGACTTAAACGAATAACCACTTTGCATCAAACACGATCCGGATACAATGTTCATGCTCAGTGCAGGCACCAAATAATAATTATTCAGGTTTATAACCAATCCCGACGGCATATGGAGAGGCAGCGTTCCGACAGCGATCACATCAACTCGTGATCCATTGCCGACCCACATCATGACCTCATCCCTTGCTAGTTGTCGCTTGTTCCGCAGGCCCTGAACCGAGTTACATATATTAGCAACCGATCCCGTATCAAATATCCAGGTGCTACTGCGAGTACTAGTCAAGTACACATCAATAACATGTATATCACATATACCTTTGTTTGCCTTGCCGGCCTTCTTGTCTGCCAAATACTTGGGGCAGTTGTGCTTCCAATGGCCAGTCCCCTTGCAATAGTAGCACTCGGTGTCAGACTTAGGGCCAGCTCGGGGTTTCTTTTCAGGCCCGGCAACAGATTTGCCGCCCTTCTTTCCCTTCTGCTTGCCTTTCTTGTCCTTCTTGAAACCGGTGGTCTTATTGATCATCAACACTTGATGTTCTTTCCTAATTTCCACTTCTGCAGTCTTAAGCATTGACAGAAGCTCGAGAAGAGACTTCTTCATGCCCTGCATATTATAGTTCATCACGAAGCTCTTGTAGCTAGGTGGTAGAGATTGGAGAACACGATGTATGCCTAAGTCAATTGGATCGTTATTCCCAAGGACACAAGCTTATCGGCGTACCCAGACATTTTGAGTACGTGCTCACTAACGGAGCTGTTCTCTTCCATCATGCAGCTAAAGAACTTTTCAGAAGCATTATAACTCTCTACGGCAGCATGGGTGTCGAAAATCACTTTCAATTCTCCCATGGTATCAAAGGCATTGCCATTTTCGAAACGTTTTCGAAGTTCTGGCTCTAGCCCATATAGTATGCCGCAATGAACTAAGTTGTGGTCCTCCTGACGAGTTATATAGACGTTCTTTTCCTCGTTAGGGGCATCAGGAGCTGGTGGGGGGCCTAGCGGCGCCTCTAGCACATATTGCTTTTGTGCAGCAGTGAGGAGAATCCTCAAATTCATAGCCCAGTTGGTGAAGTTGCTACCATTTGCAGCAAGCTTCTCTTTCTCCATGAACACATTGAAATTAAAAGCAGGTGGTGCCATCTACAACAGAATTTGTAAAATATATTTAGACTAAGTTTATGATAGATTGAGTTCAACTAATCCAAATTACTAATGAACTCCCACTCAAAAACGACATCCCTCGTGTCCTTTTGGTGATTACATGAACCAAATCCACTACACCAAGTCGATCATCACGTGAGTCGGTGTAGCTTCAAAGGCGAGCATCTATATGGGCATCATATCAACTATATGACTCATGCTTAACCTTTCGGTCCGTGTTCCGAGGCCATGTCTGTACATGCTAGGCTCGTCAAGTAAGAACCTTAGTATTCGCGTGTGTAAAATTGTCTTACACCCGTTGTATGAAAGCGTAGAGTCGAGAACACCCGATCATCACGTGATGCCTCAAAACACGATCCACAAAACGGTGCATACTTAAGGAAGAACACATTTTATCTTGATATCTAAATGAGGGATCATCTTATAATGCTACCAAAAGCGCCAAACTAGCAATATAAGATGCTAACATCTAATGTGTGAAGTGAGGTGATATGGTCCATGCATTTGATCTCTATCATTTGCATCGTGGTATGATCTCTATCATTCCTTTGTGTGTAAGACCAAGGTCTATGGAACTTACACGTTAAGTGAGTTGTAAGAGTATCTATCATACATCTACTTACAACAATACTATATCAAGACGCTAGCCCAGCAACGATCTAAACTAGACGCCTCTAATTTATCAATTGCAAGTTTTACGTGGCTTAGGGCTTTCGGAGATAGAACCGGTCTTACCCTACGAACATGAACCACAACGAGGATAACCAAGTTATTAGCAACTCGTTGTAAATCAGATATTGACTATAGTAGGAGAGACAGGCACCCGCTAGCCACTTATGCAAAACTAGTTGCATGTCAGTCGTGGAACCGGTCTCATGTATGATGACATGTAAGGTTGGTCCGGGCCGCTTCATCCCACTATGCCACCAATATCCAAAGTACATAGAAGATGCAATAACATGATCATCATCGCCCACATATAAACATATGTGTACTACCCGTGCAAAGCACCTACGCATAGATCTGGCTCTGATACCACTGTTGGGTCCGCAGCATAGAAAAGAAAAAATTTCCTACGATGAGAACTATACGCCAAGATCTATCTGCTAGATACAGAGCAACGGGTGGACATACATCCATGGAGAACTTACCCTCGAAGACAATGAGTTTTGTTAACGAGTAGGAACTCGTGGTTGATGTAGTCGTACGCTTGCCGATCTCAAGATCGTGTGGAAGTCCGAGCGCCGCAAATCAGCAGCGCATCCGTCCTCGCACACACGTTCAAGCCACCGGACAACCTCCACCTCCTCGCTCCATCAAATCAGCGGAAGCAGCAACTCCTTCCAGACGCAAGGCCACCGGGAACATGTATCTCGCTAATCCGAGACCATGGGGAAATATCTAGAGGGGGAGAGAGATCCTTCACGAGGAGGTGTGGTTTGTGAGAGGGGAGAGGGGGCTTTATATAGGAGGGAGGGGGACCCCTCCCCTCCCATAGCTGGCGCATGAGGGGGGGGAGACTCCTCCCCTCCTTCATTCATGTGGTGAACCCCCACTCACATAAACATGGCCTCCACCCAAAATCCCACTCACATGTATTTAATTTCCACCAAATTAAATGCAACTCTCAATTAATAAAACTCTTTTATTTATTTTATTCAGAATTTTGTTAATTACTTTAATTAACAAACATTCACATAAAACCCCTTGCAACATTTCAATATCACATGCAGAACCACTTCTGCAATTTCACCCGAAACAATTCCGGTTTCTATCGAAACAATTCCTGTTTCTATCGAAACATTTCCTGCGCTTTGCAAACCTTTTGTCTGGAACATATGTGCTCCTAAATGGTGTCTGGCAACCCTTAAGTGTGTCACCCTACGGTTCGCGAATAATGCAGACATGATTGAGACTCCTCTCAGATCAATAATCAGAAGCGGGACCTGGAGATCCATACTGACTCCTGCATATTCAACGATGACTTCTGTGATCGTGAGAACCTTTAACGTCAGCAATTTAATCCCTTTGTCTCATGATATAATACATGTCCGAGATTTGATCATCGGTATCCAAATACCTAGTTTGATCTCGTTACCGACATGCACTCTTTTCTCATTCCCGTGATATAACATTCTAGTGATCACATCACTTGCTTGCAAGCTATCTTAATGTGATATCACCGAGAGGGCCCAGAGTATATCTATCCATCATCGGGATTGACAAATTCCGCTCTTGATCCATGAGCCTCAACATAACACCTTCATAGCACTGAACCCACCTTTATAGTCACCCTGTTACGGTGTGACGTTTGGTGTTATCAAGATACTCTTCCGGTGTTAGCAATTAACATGATCTCATGGTCTAAGGACTAAGACTACTTTGTATGATGTTATAGCAATATAAACATAATGACTTGATCGTAATGCTATACTTCGGATGACTCATCACAGCATTTCACAAATGCTGTGACCTTGTTATTAACAACATCCAATGTCCATGATCAGGAAACTTTGATCATCTTGTTAATCAACAAGCTAGTCTATAAGAGAGGCATAACTAGGAACCCTTTTTGTTTATTAAACACACATGTATTGATGTTTCCTATCAATACAATTATAGCATGCAAAATAAACATCTATCATATACAAGGAATACATAATAACAACTTTATTATTGCCTCTCAGGGCATATTTCCTTCAAATGCCTTACTGCGTAACGTCGCCACCTTGGAGAAAACACTTGCCGCAGTTGTGAAGGGTCGCGATGAGGTAATCGCGGCTCGTGACGAGGCACAGAAGCACGAAGAGAATCTGCGTGCCTCCTTTGCGTCCAGGGAAACGTTGTTCGAAGAGCAACTATTCTCAATCGCCAAGGCCCTCTCAGGTACATTTGCTTGTTGATATTATTGTTGTCCTTCTCTGCATCTAGTATTTTTGCTGGTGGCACTAAAGTTTTGATCCATGTGTGGGTTCCCGTACAAATGCTGGCGATTTGAGCTTTGACCCACAGGCCCTTCGTCGCGATGACGCTCTGGTAGGCGCGGTGTCTGCAGTCGAGGACCGTAGCGCCGCCGTCCAACATACACTTTCCAAGGCCAAGGTCGCCCTCAGTTGCCTCCGGGAGGAGTTGATGCCAAAGGCGGAGCTGACAGATAATATGGACGAGCAGGTGGAGTCACTCGCCGGTGGTGTGCCTTCCACCTACAAGAACTCCCTCCGCGCGGCTGGCGCGTCTATGTCACTCGTGATGGTGCAGGCCCACGGAGCCAAGATCGATCCTTCCGCGGTGTCGAAGGCAATGCCTGTTGGCGCGGATGGTCAGCAGGTAGTCTTCGCTCCTTTTGCGACTGCTTGTGCCAAATATGGGCATCACTTGATAAATACTGTTGCGAAGTACTCGGAGGAGCTCCAACGAGCTAAGAAGGCAGCGAAAGCTTCGGCCTCAGGGGCCGGCGGAAAGTCAGTGGCGTCTGACACTGCCACGGACTTGATGAAGCCCCCGAAGCCGTCGAAGTCAAAGAAGCCAGCTGCTCCGTAGTTAGCTTTTGTAATAGTTGATTAATTGTCCTTTTGGTTTAAAAACATGCCTGCTGGCGAGTGTGTCTGTGAATACTTATGTTGATCCTGAATGCATCTGTTCCTTTTGCCTTTGTGTTGATTTGGTCGCCTTATTTTCCTCTATCTTGACTTGTGGTAGGGTACATCAAGTGATCCCGTGAGGGGAACCCAGGACTCGCCATCTCTTGATGATACAGTGGCACCGCCGCGCTCCAGGGTAGAGGAGCTATCCTTGCTTTCGCGACTTCGTGATCGCGTGAAGCAGCTGGAGCGTGAGTTGCCCGTGCTCCGTGGTAGCGCAGACGTGTGGAAGTCGAAGGCGGAAAAAGCCGCCGCCCGCGAGCAATATCTGCTTGGCAAGGTGACGCAGCTGGGCGACCAGTTCAAGTGTTAGTTTGTTTATTCTCATCTTTTCCTTTGTAGTTACTCGCAGTGGTACGTTGTACTCATGCTGTTGGTGCCGCTTCGTGTAGTTGTTAGCGCGCGCCATCCGCAGGAGGAGAAGGATAGAATTGCCATTCGCCTTCATGATCTCACCCAGGAGCAAATTCAAGAGAGTGGATACTTCTGGGTAGATCATGATCGTGCGACTATGCTGGCGACCCTGTAGGATCGTGCGTCGCGAGTGCTGCTCTTTCTGAAGAAGTCGCAGTCGTGTTTGAAGAACATTTATCGGGCGATGTTCCCGCTGGATGACACTCCATCAAGCCTGTTGGCTCTCCTTGCCAAATTTCAAGATCTGTCCGCAGTTCGCGAGTGCGTGAGGCAACAGTTGGTGGATGGTACCAAGGCTGCCCTCTCAATGGTGCGATTGCATAGGCCTGACGTAGATGTTGCCGCCATTGCGTCTGGGCCGCGAGCACCGCCAGCAGGATCTGCTTGGAATATGGTGCCGCACTATCAGGCGGTGGACCGTCCAGCAGAGGAGATCGTCGACTTCTTCGAGGAACAAACCAACGTTCTTCTTCTGCAATAGTAGCCAAGTTTGTATCCTGCACATAAGTGTACTTGTGTTGTAAAGTTCATATAGATGTTGTAGATAATTTATTGTCCAATGTGTATAAAGAGCTTTGTTAGCATGAGGTGCTTTGCACTATGCGAGTCCTTTTTGTTAGCCTGGCCATGTTTTATCTCAGTCTCTTATCAACCTATCAGGTGCGTTGCAGCTGGGTTGAGTTTGTGTTAAGGGGTTCGATTGATGTGCCAGCTACTCAGGATATCGCGTTATTGGTTCGAAGAACGGATGTGTACAGGGTGGCGCAGCCCCCGAGTAGGTAAATTGACAAAGTAAAAAAGAACACGGAGTTTTGGGGCACTTAGCTTTTATTTATCCGAAGAACAGTGCGAGGTACAAGGTGTGGCTAAGTAGCCTTGGCTGAGTAGCCTTATTTGCAATGTAAAAGTAAAAAACGACTAAGGGTAGAAGCATCGCAGCTGTGCAACGTTCCAGGGGTTGGAGTATGCGACTCCTATCTCTAAATCTTGGAGGCGATAGGCGCCACCTGGGATTACTTCTTAATCACGTATGGTCCTTCCTAGGGGACTCGAGCTTGAGGTGCCCCTGCTGCTTCAGTCGCAGGACCAGGTCACCTTCGGCGAAGGATCTGGGGTGAAGCCTTCTACTGTGGTAGTTGCGCAGGTTCTGCTGGTAGATCGTGGATCTTTCTGTGGTGATTTCTCTTGCTTCGTCAAGGAGGTCGACGGAGTCTTCGAGTGTAAGGGATGACTCTTGTTCGCTGTAAGCGACCACGTGTGGCGCCTTGTATCGTACTTCAGCGGGTAGCACTGCCTCTGCTCCGTGCACCATAAAGAATGGCGTGTAGCCCGTGGCGCTGTTTGGAGTTGTATGTAGGCTCCAAAGTACGGATTGCAGTTCATCTGGCCAGCAACCCGCGGCTTGTTCAAGTGGTCATAGGAATCGCTTCTTGATGCCGCTACAGACGAGCCCGTTTGCTTTTTCCACCTGACCGTTGGTCTGTGGATGCGCTATTGAGGCGTAGCTGATGTTGATCCCCAGGTTCTCGCAGAATTCTTGGAACTCCTTGGATGTGAAGTTCGTCCCGTTGTCGGTAATGATGGTGTGCGGCACGCCAAAATGGTAGACGATGGACTCGAAGAATTTGACTGCGCTGTGCGCGGATTGGTTGGTTACGGGCATGGCCTCAATCCACTTGGTGAATTTGTCGACTGCGACCAAGAGGTAGACGTAGCCTCCTCGCGAGGACCTTGGAAGCTTGCCGACCATGTCGAGCCCCCATTGCCCAAAGGGCCAGGCCAATGGGATTGGCCGTAGCTCTGCGCCTGGTGCGTGCGGCTTGTCCGCGAATCGCTGGCAAGCGTTGCATTTTTGGACAATGTCCTTGGCGTCGCGCATGGCCGTAGGCCAGTAGAATCCAGCTCGTAGAGCTTTGGCAAAGAGGGCACGACTGCCGGCGTAGTGCCCGCAGGTCCCTTCATGGATGTCGAGGAGAACTGCTTTTCCATCGGCCATGGAAACGCATCGTTGGAGTACTCCTGTGATGCTACGCTTATCCAGTTCGCCATTGATAACAGCGAATGCTTTGGATCGCCGCGCGATGTGCCGTGCATCTGTCGGATCGTCCGGTAGTCTCTTGCTGAGGAGGTACGTGATGTATGGCTACGTCCAGGATTGCTCGATCATCATGACGCTCATTGGTCCCTCAAGTCCTGTGTCCAGCTCCAAGTCATCGAGTGTCATTGGCTCATTGGTTGGCGTAGCCCCCGAGTCCATTTCTGCGCTTGTTTTCTTCTCTGCGGCCTTTGGCTTGATGGAGCGTTCGCATATGCGCTCGAGAAATACCCCAGGTGGTATGGGGGCGCAGGTAGAGTCTATGTTGGCGAGTGCGTCCGCCTCTTTGTTGCTTTCACGACCTACGTGTCGCAGCTCGCAACCATCGAAGTCTCCTTCGAGTGTATCGTAGAGGTCGCGGTACGCGATCATGTTGTCGTTCAGTGCGTCGCACTCATGCATTGTTTGGTTGACGACCAGCTTGGAGTCGCCATATATGATGAGCCTCTTGGCGCCGCAAGCTTTTGCCATTCTCATCCCGTGCAACAGGGCCTCGTAGTCAGCCTCGTTATTTGAGGCTGTGAACTGCATTCGCAGGATATATTTCAGCTTGTCCCCTTGAGGTGACGTCAGTATGACGCCCGCGCCTGCTTCGTCTTTCCGCTTGGACCCATCGAAGTGCATTGTCCAGAGGTAGGACATATCTGGCTTGTCCGGGAGTTGGTTCTCCATCCAGTGCACGAGGAAGTCAGGGAGAACTTGCGACTTGATTGCATCGCGTTTTTCATATGTGATGTCTCGTGGAGACAGTTCTATTCCCCAAAGCGCGACTCGCTCCGTGGCGTCGGGGTTATGGAGGATATGTCCCAACGGGGCATCGCTGACTACCACGATTGGGTGTTCCTGGAAGTAGTGGCGTAGTCGTCGGGCGGTCATAAAGACGACGTACGCCAGCTTCTGGTAGTGCGGGTACAGCTATTTTGTTGGCGTGAGGACCTCGCTGAGGTAGTATACCAGGCATTGTACGCCATGGAACTTGTTTTCCTCAGCCCGCTCGACGACAAGCATTGTGCTGACCACCTGGTTGGTGGTGGAGATGTACAGCAACAGTGGTTCCCTTTCTCATGGAGTCACCAGCACTAGCGAAGTGGATAGTAGGCGCTTGAGATCTTCGAATGCTTCTTGCGCTTCATTGGTCCACTCGAATTTTTTAGCTTTGCGGAGGAGCTGGTAGAAGGGCAGTGCCTTTTCACCCATCCGACTGATAAATCGACTGAGGGCCGCGATTCGTCCGGCCAGTTGCTAGACGCCTCTTATGTTCTTCGGCTTCTCCATGGCCAGTATGGATTTTATCTTCTTCGAGTTCGCCTCGATTCCCCTCGCGGAGATGAGATACCCGAGTAGCTACCCAGATAGTACGCCGAAGGCGCATTTGTCCGGATTGAGCTTGATCCGGTAGCGGTCGAGGTTGGCGAAGGTTTCGCGCAAATCATCGATTAGAGAGGCTTCCTCCTTGGTCTTGATTACTATGTCGCCGACATAGACTTGGATGTTGCGACCCAGGTGTTCCTTGAGGCAAGCCTGCATGCACCGCTGGTAGGTGGCTCCCGTGTTTTTTAGCCTGAAGGGCATTGTGTTGTAGTAGAACACACCAAAGGGCGTTGTAAACGATGTTTTCTCTTGATCTTTCTCCTTCATTCGAATTTGATTATAGCCTAAGTAGGCGTCGAGGAAGCAGAGGCGCTCGCATCCCGTGGTGGAGTCGATGATTTGATCGATCCGTGGTAGCGGGAAGTGATCCTTTGGGCAGTGCTTGTTTAAAGAAGTGAAGTCCACGCACATCCGTAGGATATCCGTGTCCTTTTTTGGCACCAGCACCGTATTGGCGAGCCAAGTTCTTTCCTTGATCTCACTTATGAATTTGGCCTCGAGGAGTCTGTTGATCTCCATTCCGACTGCTTACGCTCGTGGCTCAGACAGTCGCCTGATTGTTTGCTTGACTGGCCTTGCGTCGGGGTTGACGTTGAGTGCGTGCTCGGCGAATTCCCTGGGAACTCCTGGCATGTCCGAAGGACACCAGGCAAAAATTTCCCAGTGCTCACGGAGGAATTCGACGAGTGCGAGTTCCTATGCGGGACTCAAGTTGTTGGCGATGAGGGCCGTTTTTGCGGGATCTGTCGGATGGACCTGCACCTTCTTTGTGTGCACAGATGAGTCGAAGGAGAGATCGGGTGAGCTTGTCCTGCTCAGGGGAGGCAGACTATTGTCTGTCGTTTCCTTCAATCGCGCGAGCTCTTCCTGCATGCCGAAGGACTAGGAGATTCTGTTGAATTCCCTGTCGCAACTGTCAGATCGCTCAAAGCTCCCGTTGACCTTGATGACGCCGTTGGGACCTGGCATTTTCATCTGCAGGTAGGCGTAGTGGGGTACCGCCATGAACCTAGCGAACGCGACGCGTCCAAGGATGCAGTGGTATTGTGAGGGCCAGACAACGACCTCAAAGTCAATGCGTTCGCGCCGGAAGTTCTTTGGCGTGCCGAATATGATGTCGAGGTTGATTTTGCCCAGGAGGTATACGCCTTTCCCTGGGATGATGCCGTGGAACGTTGTGTCCGATGCCTCCAGGCAGGTTAGAGGGATACTCATCGCTCGCAAGGTACTCGCGAATATGAGGCTGATGCCGCTTCCGCCGTCCATGAAGACGCGATTCATGTCAAAACCTCCAATTTGCGCCTTGAGTACGAGGGGGCAATGACCTGGACGAGGTATCTGAGGCGGGTGGTCGCGTTTGTCGAAGGTGATGCACGACTCGCTCCCACTGAGGTACTCAGTGGTGGATGGTGGCGAGTGCGTGGCCAAGTTGACTTGGCGAGTGATGGCCTTCTGCACCCTGTTGGAGGGGCGTCCTTTTTGGATCATCATGGTACCCATGGCCCATGGGTACGGTTCTCCTCCGTGGTGCTAGTCTAGTGCGGCTCTGTTCGGGGGTGGCCCAGGTGGTGGTGGTGGTGCGCCATGTGCCACGGCGCCTGGAGCGGCTCCGTAGCCTCTTTCGACTGCATTGCGGTTCATCCGGACCAATCCCTCGTGTAGCTTGAGGAATTCGCGGCAGTCTTTGAGGAGGTGGCTGGACTTTCTCTTGCCATCATGCTTGTCGATGTAGAAGTGCACCGTGGATGGCTCGGACAGCTTGTCCACGATGGAGGTCGCCGGAGCCTCATCGCGAGTGCGGCGTTGCCATACTTGCGTGGTTTTCCCGGAGTCGCGTTATCCGCCACTACGGTATCCGCTGTTGCGATTATTGCCACGTCTATCGGCGTAGCCGGATGCGACCATGTTGACGTCGTCGCGATCATTATAGATGCGCATGCGGCACTTGCCTCGGCGGTTGCGTCTGCGTTCAAGTTCTGCCTCCTCGTCGGAGTGAGCGTGATTCTTCACCGAATCTTCTCCATCGGCCCACCGATTCGCGATCTCCATCAGGTGGTCGATGGTCTGGGGCTTTGAGCGGCCCAGCTCTTCCCTGAGCTCTAGGCGGCGGACGCCACCGTTGAATGCATCAATCGCGGGGTCTTCCGAGATGTTTTCCACGGAGTTCTTGATGATGGACCACCTTTGGATGTAGGAGCGCAGCGATTCGCCAGATCTTTGCTGGCAGCATCTTAGCTCTTCGATTGATGCGGGCCGTTTGTACGTGCCCTTAAAGTTGCGCACGAAACTATAAACCATCTCATCCCAACTGCGAATGGATCCGCGTGGGAGGTTATTCAGCCATGCCCGAGCGGCGCCCTGCAGCTGTAGCTGCAAGCATTGCATGGCAGTGCTTCGACTACCTCCGTGGAGTCTAACGGAGGAGATGTGATCCTCCAGCCAGATCTTGGGGTCCTGTAGACTGTCAAATTTCGGGTTCTCCAATGGGAGTTTAAACCCTTTAGGCATTCGCTTTTGCCTAATTGATCTGCTGAAGCATCTTGCGCCGCAGAGTTCTCCATCTTCCTCTTCCGTGTCAGTCGACCGAGCATGTCGTGGCCTTGACTTGTCGATCTTGCGCTGTGTGAGGTCGTCGCGTGCATCGTAGTCACGATCATGTCGCCGTGAGCGGCGGCGCTGAGACAGGTCGTGACTGTCGTCACTGGATGAGGGCGAGGAGTGGCGCTTTGCTAGCGCTTTGCCCTTTTTTGGGTCAGGTGTTGGCTCTTTGTCGAGAGCGGCCTCGATTAATCCCAAGCCCGCGATCGTAGATTGGTGCATGGCAGTTCGGGGATCTCCAACTGGCGGCTGGTTATTAAGGAGGTACATGGTGGCTGCTGTCACCGCAGCCTGCGGCGTCCTGGGGACCATGTTACCCCTTATGTCGACTGTCATAGAGCCGAAGTCGAGGACTTTCGCGGCCTCTATGTGTTCTTGCTCGGTAAGATGAGCCATCCGTGATTGCCTCTTCTTGGCGAGGTACTCGTTGCCCCTTGAGGAGGATCCTCCATAGGAGGAGAGCCCGGCGCAACGAAGGCTCGATTCGTCCGCTGCCTTTTTACGTGCTTCTAGTTGCGCGATTGTTTGCACCTGCCGCTTGATTTCTTCCTTTAGGAGCCAGTGATAGCCCATTAGCAGTTCTTGCAGGGATCCAAAGGGTAAAGGGGCGCCTCGCAGGGCCTCGCGGCAGCGAGCCCATTCTTGCTCGTTGAGCTTGATCACGACGCGTTTGTCGGTTTGTTCATTTATTATGGATGGAGGTTCGGCTGATCCTCCGTTGTTGATGGGGGCGCGATTGCCACCGTTACCGCCGTTGCCACCGTTGCCGGCGTTGGGTGGATCGGTGCCATTGCCAGGGTTGCCACCGTTGTCGCAATTGGCAGAGGTGTCGCCTGCGTTGATGACGGCGCCCATGAAGTGATTGGGGAGCTGTTGCTTCCACAACTCTCAGATCCGGAACCGTAGGTTCCATCTTCAGTGGCCAGATCGCTCAGATCGGAATCGCGACTACTGTCGCTGACCGTGTTTTCGACTATCATCGGGGCGTTGAGCTCACTGAGGGTGCCGATTGATGGAGGGAACCATGATGCTGGGGCAATCGTCGGTGATGTCGGCTGATCAGGCATGCGAAGCGTGCCCATCTGACCAACTTAGAAGCGGAAGCTCCCAATCGCCAGGCTGATTCCGTCGCCCACGGACTCGAAGGCCGGGCGGGTGGCCGGCGTGTGGACGATGAAGTCGAACGCACCGAAGAGCTGGCGAATCTCCGCTGTTGCGGAGTTGTAGATCGCAGTTGATGGGGCCGAAGAAGCCGCAACATCAGCACTCCCAATTCCCACAGACGGCGCCAATTGACGAGGGTTTAACTCATCAATGCCCATTGTTCTGGACTTGGGTTTTGGAGAAGGAGGGAGCGCTGGAGACATCTATCGGCTAGCAAACAAGCACACAGGGGACAAAGATTTACCTAGGTTCAGGCCTCGTAGAGGTCCCTACTCCTGCTTGTCTGCTCGTGGAATTATCAAAGGAGTCGAAAGTTACAATGGTGCGCAGGTGCAATCTGGCGAGGGTTGTGGAAACTAGGGTTGCGTGTGTCCTCCTCGCCGCCCCCTCCCATCCTTTATATAGATAGGCTAGGTCTCGGGTAGCAGGTCGAGTCGGTTACAAGTTAGGGTTTTTCCCTTTCAAACTTTCTATCTTTAGCTTCTTCTTGTTCTTCAAGCAATCGAGAGTCCACAGGTTACTCGAGTCCTTTCATCCGGGCCTTGGCGACACCGTGGGCCTGTACGTATTTGGACCGTATATACCAAGCTCGAGTACCTGTAGGGTATACCCATGTCACTAAGCAACTTAATAAAAATTAGTTTGTCCTCCTTGTTGCATACATGTTGATCGGCTTGTATTTAGGGTGCAGAGCAGCTCCCTCCACCTTCTTCAGGTTCTGGTAAATGCATGTTGTGCTTGCCCATATAGATTGTAAGTAGATGTTTGAGTGCAAAACCTAAAAAAGGGTAGCAGCAAAATATCATCTTAGAGTGCAACATGTAAACATTTGATACAAAGTAAAGTTTGAGTATGATTTGAATCTCATCTTAGTAGAGGGTACTGAAGCAGAACACACCGTCATACAACTCTACACGATCTCTGGTACTCCCTCCGTTCGGAAATATAAGACATTCTAGCTTTGTGAAACAAATGTATTTACACACCTTTTAGTATATAGGTTCACTCCGAACCTCTACGAACCTATATACCAAAAGCCGTCTAGATACATTTGATTCACAAAGCTAAAACGTCTTGTATTTCCGAACGGAGGGAGTACAACTTAGACTAGAGTGGAAAAACAACTTGGGTTAGAGTGAAAACAATTGGATAAAAAAACATGGCAAATTAGCTTGTACATCAAATCTTAGGCTACATAACAAAATGCATGATTCTCGGCTACATCTTAGGCTACATAACAAATACAACTTAGGCTAAACATAATACAAGTTAGGATATAAGTGAAAATAACCTGAATTGTCTTGGCTGCAACTTAGTTACAATAAAAACACAACTAAGGCTATAGTGAAACCAACTGAAGAAGCATATGGATGAACAAACTGGATGAACAACATCATCCTCAGAACACTTGTTTGTCTCTTTTGGCATATCTTGTTACTACTAGATTTGAAGCATGTCTACTAGAAAGCAAGTTTGCAATTGTATTCATTACTCATCTCGGGGAGAGCATTGCTTATTTAACCAAAATTAATTACATGGTAGAAATCAACTTAGTTAGATGATATAAAAGAACTTAGTCAATCCAACAGAAGAAACTTAGACAGTTGACGAAAAGAAACTTAGTTAACTCAGTATACTATTGACTGACATTTGATTGTAACTCAAAAAATTAATTATGTTCACAAAAGGAAACTTAGATTAATACGAAACTTAAAACATGCTAACAAAGAAGCTAAGTTAGATCATTAGACAGACTGAAGCATGACTGCAATAAAAACAACTTAATATATACCTAGGAGCATTGATTGTAATCAACTTAGTTTAGATGATAAAATCAACTTAGTGATATGCTAGAAGTAACATAAGCATGCTGTTAAAAGGAACTTAATCAATAGTTCGATGTAGAGGGTGATTGGAAGCAGGAAGCACATCCCCTCGTCACGAAAAACATTGCACACATGCACTAAAATATGCCATGCTACAAAGCAAGTTGTTGCACATCAAAAAAGTATGAACAAATATAACACTAAGATCGTGGAGCATAATCCATGAAAAATCAACTTCCCTAATATAATACATGGGTAAGCAATTTGTGATCCGCCTGACTGGTTATAGTCAAAAACCAAGCAATCATTACTACCAAGGTAGTGTGTAATACACATTTTAGGATCTTTGTGATCCCACAGTGTTATGTGACAGATCTTGAATGAACACTACTTGGTGATTGAACATGGAATTAGCAACCAAAAACTAAAAACTGATTACTTGGTTCGTGGATTTTGTAGGGATCACCAGATTGCAAGATGAAACAAACAGAAAGAATGATAACTATATAACCAACATAAGAACATGGGTGTGTACGCGTATTTGATGTGTCCATGATCTACCCCCCATCTGAAAGCGAACGTCCTCAACTATTAAAAGCAACGTATGCACACAACTTAGGCTCAGATATGTGGAAAACTCAAAACCTACATAAGGGACCAGTACACAATTTAGGCTAAGATGCCTACTCAACTTAATTAAGTGATACAAACAACTTAAAATGTTAGCGTAACAACTTAATTGACGAAATAAAATAGAACAACTCCACTACATTTATGAACATGTGAAAAAACAAACTTACAAAGAGGATCAGTATGCAACTTAAACTAATATGTCTAATCAACTTAATAAGTGGCATAAGCAACTTAATTACATCGGCGAGTCAACTTAATTAGGAAGAAGGATAAAGCAGAAATCTAAACCAAATCAATGTGAATGTATGAAAAAACAAAATATAGTGCATGCAACATCTTAGACCATGCTAAAAAGCAGATAAATGTCACTGTGAAACAACTACATATAGTGTGCGCAACAACTTAGAACTTTCTTAACAAGCAACTAAATGTGCGCCGTGAAAACACTAACATATATTGTATGCGCAGCAACTTGGAACATGCTAAAATAAGCAACTAAGTGTGCATTGCGAAAATAATAGCATATAGTGTATGCAACAACTTCAACCATCCTAAAAGGGCGTATTGTGAAACACAATAGCGTATAATATATGCAGCAACTCAGAACATAGTAAAAAGCAACTAAAAGGCCTTTTCATTTCACATTTCACTAAAGTACGTCATGTGGAAGGGAATATGACCGTTGGAGCTCGACGCTCCTGCGACGTGCTCGCCCGGCGCGGCGGCGCCCCGCTACTGCTCTCCCCCGACGCCTCTCCCAGCTCTGCTCCTATGCCACACAACCTCCCTCCTCCTCCACCCTTCCTCCCACCAGGTTTCTCTCCAACATTTTTGGGTCCCTCGTCTTCTCCGACCTCGAGACTCCCCGGTCCAAGATCTGCTGTGTCTTCTCCTTTGGTTGGCCTCCGACCGCCAGTGGGTGATGGCAGGGCACCTCATCGGCTCCGGAGTGTGGTCGTCGGGCGCTCCCCTCTCGATGAGCCGTCGAGCAGGGAGCGCGACGCCATCTGCGCTTTTGTGTCCTCCTAGCGCCGCGCGGTCTCGTTACCCACCCCGGCGTCGTCTACCGCTCCGGTGGGGATCCTCTGTGCCCCTTCTGCTCCAGGGGCTCCGGCGCGGCAAGGCCCGCGCAAAGCTGTGCGGTTCAACCTGCCTCCATCGACGTCCGACAGCTCCCAGGGAGCCCACCTCCACTCGCGCCGCCAAGACGCTTTGTTTCCTCCATGTTTTTCAGCGTGCATGGACCCGGCCACTGCTACCTCGGAAGATGGATGGACTACAGTTATGTCCCGCCGCGCGCGACGTGAAGCCCGAAGGGTCGCTGCCCCACTCAGCGGGAGCCGCCGTTGACTCTTCTCTACCCGAGGCATCGGCCCTCCATCTCCTTCGTCTACAAAGGTTGGGGCTAGGTTTTGCTTCTGCTGCAGCTCTTCTAGCCACCTGGTCGCCTCTTGCTCCCGCCCACGAAGCCGTCGCTCCCAGCAACACCCTACTCCAGCTAGCAGGACGCGGCAACCGTGCGCGTCCTCTCCACCTTCGGCGACCATGCCCTTCCTCGGCCACCCATCCACGTGCGAGGAGGAGGACACTTGCTACATCGCGACTTCATACGACCTCGATCACGAGCGCCTGGACTGGGAGAGCACCGTCATCGTGGCGTGGGTTATCGCTGCACCGTCGGGGACAGATCGCACCGATGTCGACGACGTCTTCCGCCGCAAGTACCGCCTGCGGGCGTCGGAGCTGCAATGAGGATCATGTGGAGGTCTCCAACGTTCACCTCGACACTCACTTGATCTCGGCTAGCGTCTCCATTCGCGCATGTGGTACCTCCTTCAAGCTCACTACGATCTATGACCCTACAGATCACGCCGAGAAAGAAGCCTTTCTCGCAGAAGCTATCGCCGCCAAGCCTTCTGATGACTCAAAATGGCTCATCATTAGGGATTTCAACCTTATCTACCAAGCGGAGGACAAGAACAACAACAACCTGGACTTCCGCCTGATGGGTCTCTTCAGAAGAGCCCTCACCAACTGTCAGCTTAAGGAGCTGAAGCTGCAGAACTGGAGGTTTACTTGGAGCAGCGAAAGGGAGACCCATACTCTTGTGCGTCTGGACCAGGCTTTCTGCAACGCTGCTTGGGACCTCATGTTCGAGAATCATGTGCTACATGCCCTGTCCTCGTCCCTCTCGGACCACTGCCCCCTCCTCCTTTCCAACCAGAGTGGCCCGCGAAAACCGCCTATCTTTCGCTTCGAGTCCTTCTGGACCAAAATGGCGGGGTTCAAGGAGGTGGTCCAACAAGCTTGGTCTGCGCCCTCCTCGCACTCTCAGCCGGTCCATGTCATCAATCACAAGCTCAAGGCCACGGCGCATGGGCTCAGATCTTGGAGCAAAGGCCTCTTCTCTAATGGCAAGTTACAACTCCTCATGGCCCTAGATGTCATTCTGCAGCTGGATGTTGCTCAAGAGTCTCGTGCACTCTCCCAAGACGAAAGATGGCTCCGTGCTAACCTGAAACGTCGGGTTAAGGGTCTCGCTGCTCTGGAAAGATCCCGCAAACGTCAAGCCTCCAGAATTCGCTACCTCCGCGAGGTCGATGCCAACACCAAATTTTTCTATCTACGAGTTAATGCGAGGAAGCGCAAAAATCACATCTTGAGACTCAAGCATAACACTGGCTGGGCTGTGACTCACGATGATAAAGCCGGGCTGATCTTTGACCACTTCTCCCACGCTCTAGGTTGGCCTCCTCCTCGTATGCTGGACTTCAACTGGGATGCCCTGGACCCCACCACCCACCCCCGAGAGGACCTGGGCCTGCCTTTCTCTGAGGGTGAGATAAAGGAGGCTATTGATGACATGCCCGTGGATAAGGCTCCGGGCCCTGACGGTTTTACTATCGCCTTCTTTCGCTCTTGCTGGGATATAATCAAGGATGACCTTATGACCGCCATCAATGCCTTCTCCGAGCTGTCAGCGTATAATTTCCACATCATCAACACAACCAATGTCGTGCTTCTGCCTAAGAAGGACGGTGCGGAGTCCATATCGGATTTCAGGCCCATCAGTCTCATCCATGTGGTCCCGAAGATCATCGCCAAAGCTATGGCACGTCGTCTTAGCCCGAAGATGAACGACATTGTTTCCCGCAGTCAGAGCGCTTTCATCAAGTCTAGAACTATCCACGACAATTTCATGTATGATAGGAACACCGCCCGCTGGTTACACCGCAGCAAAACTCCATCCCTTCTCATCAAATTGGACATCGCCAAGGCCTTTGACACTGTTCGCTGGGATTACATGCTGGATCTTTTGCAACGCCTCGGCTTTCCTCAAAGATAGCGGGCTCTCCTAACGACTCTCTTCTCCATGGCCTCCTCTAGGGGTCTCCTCAACGGAATCCCTGGGAAGGACATCCTGCATGGACGCGGTCTTTGTCAGGGCGATCCCCACTTGCCCCTCCTATTCGACATCGCCATCGACCCACTTCAGAGACTTCTGGAAAAGCCTACGGAATCCGGCCTGCTGTCTGCTATGCCTGGAGGTATTCAGGGCCCCAGGGTCTCCCTCTATGTGGATGACGCTGCCATTTTTCTATCCCCCACGACACATGATGTGGAAGGCCTTGCTAGCATACTGCAGAGTTTTGGGGAAGTCTCTGGCCTCGTGACAAATATGACCAAGAGCTCCATCGCCCCCATCCAATGCGCCAACATCAACTTGGAGGAGATTCTGGCAAACTTCCTAGTGACTATGACCCCCTTCCCCATTAAGTACCTAGGGTTACCCCTCTCCCTCGGAAGACTTAGGCGTGTGAACCTTCAACCCTACATCGACAAGGCGGTGGCTCGTCTTAGCCCGTGGAAAGGAAAGTTCCTGAATCGTGCCGGGTGCACTACTCTGGTTAAGTCCGTGCTCTCCTCCATGCCAATCTTCTTGCTGATGGCTTTAAAGGCTGACAAAGGCATCCTCAAAGCCTTTGCAAAGATCAGTCGCGGCATGCTCTGGGCCTGTAAAGAGGCGGTTAGTGTAGGGAAATGCAAAGTCAACTGGCAAAAGGTCTGCCGCCCCAAGGAGCTCGGTGGTTTGGGGGTGTTGGACCTGGAGAAGTTCTCCCGGGCCCTGAGACTTCGCTGGTTATGGTATGAGTGGAAGGCTGCTAAGAAGCCATGGGTGGGCTCTAAAACCCCCAATGAAGCCTCCGACCTTGACCTCTTCAATGCGGCTACTCGTGTCACCATCGGGAACGACGACAAGGCCTCATTCTGGTCGACTTCATGGCTCCATGGCGCCCCGCCAAAAGACCTGGCCCCCCTTATTTTCAAGGCTTCCAAGAAGAAGAATCGGACGCTCTCGCTGATAACAACTGGATCTCGGACATTGCAGTGGGTGCGTTCACTATCGAACACATGGAACAATACGTCCGCCTCTGGGAGCTCCTGTCGGATATCCAGCTACATCCTGACACTGAGGACTCCATTACCTGGTCCTTGACCCCCAATGGGCGCTACTCGGCCAACTCCGTCTACAAGGTCCAGTTCCTTGCCTCTTTGCCCTGCTAGTTTGGGAACATCGTGTGGAAGACCTGGGCCCCTCCAAAGTGCCGTTTCTTCGCCTGGCTCGCTGTCCAGAACCGCTTATGGACCGCTGATCGCTTGGCGAAACACGGATGGCCGCACGAACCTACTTGCCAGCTCTGTCGTACCTCCCCTGAGACGGCACGACACTTTCTTTTTGAGTGCCGCTTCTCCAGGCGTATCTGGACGGTCGCGGCCTCTTGGCTGTCTTGTCCAGACCTCATCAGCAGCCTCGGGGAGGGTAGGCCTAAAGTCGTGGACTATTGGCTAGCCGTTTCGAAGACCACCACCTCCTCCTCAAAAGGCTTGCGCTCGGCTATCACGCTCATCACTTGGGAGATCTGGAAAGAGAGGAATGAACGAGTTTTCAACAATAAGTCCTCCCTGCCATCGGTTGTCATGCATAAGATTAGGGAAGAGGGGAAGGACTGGATCCTCGCCGGTGCTAAAAATCTGGCGGAACTTGTAGGCTGATCCTGTTTTCCCTTTGTCGGGGGCGGTGTTCGTCTGTTCGCCCCCTTCATCTCCTTTTTTTGTTGTTTTTATGACTCTTGCCATACCCCTGTTTGCTTCTCCTATTTCAATATAAGGCAAAAGCTTTTTTGCCCGTTTCAAAAAAAAACAACTAAAAAGTCTAGAAAATGTAACATGCTATGCAGAGTGAGTAACTAGTTAGATTGAATCTGGCCCTGTAATTCACAGACTACAGCCTAGTAAGTTAAACATGACTTTTTAGGTAGAAAAGAACAGCTAGGATAGCCATTTTTCCATGCTTAATCTGCTGAACCTGTCAAATTCCATGCTTAATCTATTGAACCTGTCAAAAAAGACATCAGATAGCAGCCCTAAATTGATTTCCTGGTTCATGTGAAAGCCTAATTTCATCGAATTATGTACGAAATCAGTGCTGATATAAAGGGCAAAAACAATCCCTCTCCTAGAACTCTAAGAACGTGTGAATCTGCATGGACGTAAAACTCATCTAAGTTCTAACCATGTGATTAGAACGAGTACCACCTGCGACTGTTCAACATGTTCTGATTCCAAATCACTCTGCGCCAAAAAATTGCTCGCGGGGAACCCAGGCAAGAGAGTAATGACATGTACGAGACGAGATGAAATCAGCGCTATCTCTAGACAAACTGGACATTGATTCTGATGATCTCAACGAATTTGTGCACAGTGGCTTACCTTCTGTTCCCCGATCTAGAATCCAGTGTCGCTGACCTCTGACTCCATATCTCTCCTGACCTCTCTCGCACGCGCCTCGTTCTCCAACGCCAACCTAGCCGCAGCCCCGCGCAAGTCACCTCTCCGTTGCTGAGCTTCCTACCCTCGGGCGCGGGTCGCTCGCCGCCGACTAGCATCTAGCGCACTAGCGCACATGGCTCGCTCCTCCGTGACGAGATCGTTCGACCGCTCGCTCGCCTCACCGAAAATTGCTGACCCTAGCCCAATTGAGACAAAATGGGGATGGGAAGAACGCGGAATAGAGAGGACGCCTCGGGGTGGAAGCTATCGGAACATGGAAGCGACACACGCGATCAGATCGATCAGACAACTAGGAATCAGTGGCTCAATGGAACAAACCAGCCACCGAGCACTTATAAGCGTTTGGGTTAATCTAACAGGATTGAAAGAGTCTCTGCTACCAGACTCTCGCTCAACCCCAGGTGTTCATCTTGCTGAATTGGAACTGTCTATTTCATCAGTCATTCTGTATGCATCCCCCGGGGCGCGAGGCCTAAACGGTCTAGCCGTGTCCTAATCAGTCCACGCGGATAGCTGGGCCAAATGCAGCGTCCCAACGGGATGACCCATTGAGACAATTCAGGCCATGTCGATTCATCTAGGCATCAAATTTATGTCACGGATGGGTCTGTCCGGATAGACGTGGACGCTGACTTGTCCTGTTTTCTAGCAGACTGGCTTCCTCTCTCTCCTCTCTCTCGGACTGGCCTGTCCAACCGTTTGAGTCATACTGTTGGGCGCGGTTGGCCGCACAGGCCGGACCACGACCCAAAAGTGACCGTGACTCGATCCAAACGGACAAAATCGCACTGTTTGCATGGCCCGTAAGGATATTTTACTTTATATAACACTAACAAAAATAGATGGAAAAGATAATATGTTTATGAATTATAGTTTATTGATGCTAACAAAATAAAAGTAATCCACATCTAGCTTGCCAGCACCCCAGGGCGCCGCCGGGGAGCTCCCTCCCATCGCCAACCTGTCCCCCTTCTTGATCTTCCACCCCTCCGCCGCTGCCGCCGCTGCCGACCGCGGTGGCGGCGGGCCCGGCGCCGTAGGGGCCGGGGAGAGTAGATCGCGGTGCCTGTTTTGCCGGTGGCGGCTGGGGTCGGCGCTGGTTCTTCGGCTACGCGCGGCGGCCAGGGCGGCGCCCCTAGTCGTGTGGCGGCGGTGGCTGCCCCCGGAAGTGAGATCCACTCATGGAGATCTGCTTTTTGCGACGGCTGGGCCGATGCCCGGATCTGTTGCGGCGACGGCTTTCCCATCGGGTATCGGCGCATTGTGTGGCGGTTGTGGTCGTAGGTCTAGGCTTCCGCCTATATCCACCATCGGCGTGGCCTTTCGGTTGTCTGATGGTGCGTGGGGAGGCGGCACGTTGCTTGTTGCTCGGGTCACAGACCAGCGGGGGCCGTGGTTATTGCAGGCTTGTCTCCTCTTCCACCGGAGGAGACGGGCGGCGGATGGCGACGTGGGGGCATGTTGTTCTGTCCAATAATGGCGGGTGGTCCTAGGGTTCCTTCTACGTGATGACAAAGATCTGCATGTTGCTTGCTCTTGTTGATCTAGCCTAGAGAGGCGGGTTCCGGAAGGCTCCACCGGTGAACTTCCATGGGCGCATTATGCCTGGAGATTGCTGGATCGGAAGGTATTCGGTCATGCGCACCTTGTTTTTCTAGCCGTTTGGTTTCAGCGGAAGCGTTGCAAAGCTCTGCTATTTGTTCCCACCAAGTGCCATTCGATGAGCCGTGGTGAAGTCAGATGCGGAGAATGTCAGAAAAGCGAAAATATGAGGGCAACAATGGTGATTTGAGTCTTTGTGGCGACGGCGAACTGGCTGCGTGATTTGTGACTTGCGGCAGCGACTGTTTGTGGGGCGAGACAACACAGGAGGTGACGAGGGTTTAACTCATCAATGCCCATTGTTATGGACTTGGGTTTTGGAGAAGGAGGGAGCGCTGGAGACATCTATCGGCTAGCAAACAAGCACACAAGAGACAAAGGATTTACCCAGGTTCAGGCCTCGTAGAGGTCCCTACTCCTGCTTGTCTGCTCGTGGAATTATCGAAGGAGTCGAAAGTTACAATGGTGCGTAGATGCAATTTGGCGAGGGTTGTCGAAACTAGGGTTGCGTGTGTCCTCCTCGCCGCCCCCTCCTAGCCTTTATATAGATAGGCTAGGTCTCGGGTAGCAGGTCGAGTCGGTTACAAGTTAGGGTTTTCCCCTTCAAACTTTCTATCTTTAGCTTCTTCTTGTCCTTCAAGCAATCGAGAGTCCACAGGTTACTCGAGTTCTTTCATTTGGGCCTTGGCGACATCGTGGGTCTGTACGTATTTAGACCGTATATACCAAGCACGAGTACCTGTAGGGTATACCCATGTCAGTAGCCCCCGAGTATCCAGTGGAATCGCAGATTCGACTGGGTACTTTTTGAAGTCTTCGAGTGCCTGAATGAGTACGTTTTTCGACTGCTTTCATTTATGTCATAGGGATTGTTGATATACGTGCCTGATATAGCCGAAGTATCGGTATCAGTTAACCACCTTAGGGTGAAACAACGCAATCTACTCGAACTCGAGTCCCCGGACTCGAATCCGAAAAAGTGCTGGCGTAATTCGACTCAGGCCGCGGAGGTCTTACAGGAGTCGAATTCCAGTTATATGGGTGTGAGCACTTGACGCGTCCGTCAAGGCATGTTCATCATGCCTGCAAGCACGGATATTTTTCTGGTAGTGCGCAGTTAAATGCGTTGCCAGGCCTTATTCAGGTCTTACCTTCACGCTGTAAGCGCGGCATCTGAATTTTATCATCGCGGAGACGATTCTGGCGACCCAGGAGACGTAGTCCCTTTGTAGGGAAAATTATGAGGCGGTGTCTCCATGATCTACGAGTGCGGATATTATCAACACACAGTTTTTGTGCAAATATTCATAGGGTGCGCGGCCAGCGCTCCCTATGGGAGTAGCCCCCGAGTGCCTGGTTGAGTCGAAGACTTAGGCAGGGACTAAAGAATCTGCTTGTTTGTTTCAGTCAAAGACTTAGGCAGAGATTAAAACACATTTACGACTGCTGTCGCTTTCTGCTTGCTTGTTTCAGTCGAAATTGTTTTCGGCGCTCCCTATGGGAGTAACCCATGTCCGCAGTCGAACCGTATTTCGTGTGATTGGGTTTGAATTTGATTGCCTATATCCCTACAATAAGAAAAGAAAAAATCGTAGGGTGCGCGTCCAGCGCTCCCTATGGGAGTAGCCCTCGAGTGCTTGGTGGAGTCGAAGACTCCAGCAAGGACTAAAGTAATCGAAGTTTTCCGCTATGTAGCTGTTGATGACGTCAGTGCTGACGCTTGCATGACCTCAGTTGCCCGTGTGAGCGGTTTTGACGGGACGTGACGAGCGGTGGGTCCCACTTTCTGACTTTGATTTGACTGGGCGTGCGTAATCTTATTATTAACTGTGCCTCCTCGATTTCCGCGCGTAATGGGAGCAGTGGAGGGACGGTTCGCACTTCCTCTTCTCCACGTGTCGAATTCGATGCATGCCACGCGTCCAGTAGGGTTTTTGTGAGCCGTTGGATTGCATCTCCTAGGGGTTAAGTAGCGGCGCTACGGCGGTAATTTTCCATCTGCACTCTTTTCTTTCTCGCTGCCATCGCCATTGCTGCTGCTCATCTGCTTTTCCCTACGCTCATCTCCTCCTCTACTCTGGACCACCTCCGCTCATTTTGAAGTTATTTTCTGCGTTCTCAACGCCGCCGCGCAATGGGAAAGAAGAAAGGAGGCGCTGTCGCTGAACCCGCGGCCACCGTCGCTGCGACGAAGAAGAAGGGTGGCCCCGCTGCTGCGGGCACCAGTGCCGCCGCCGGCGGGAAAAAGAAGGTCGCGGGCACCCGCGTGACCAATGGCGCGTGGCGCCCGTCTATCATCAAGGCATCGGATCTCCGTCTTCTTCGCCAAGATGGAGTTATTTCTGCAGCAGTCGCCGATGCACGCGTCCCCAGCGGTGAGACCATTCCTGTGCCTCCCGTCGGTTTTCGAGTGATGTTTTTTGCATTCATCATTCGCGACCTTTTTTTGCCTCTCCACCCCTTTCTTAGGGGTCTCCTTTGTTTCTACGGGCTCCAGCTCCATCAGCTGTCCCCAAACTCTATTCTTCACATCTCTTGTTTTATCACCCTTTGCGAGTGCTGGCTCGGAATTGAGCCGCACTTTGGCCTTTTCAAACGCTTATTTAAGCTGAAGCGTCAGTCCGCATCCGGCTCTCTAGTTTACGACGTAGGTGGTTGTGGAATCCATGTCGACCCGTTCGTCACCTACTTCGACATCAAGCTCGCCAAGTCCGTCTAGGGATGGAGGGACAAATGGTTCTATGTTCGCGACCAGAAGGCCAAGGACGAGCACTTTGGACTCGCGCCTTTCGATCCCGCGACTCCCTGCAAGAAGATGCGTTCTTGGAAGAACGTGATCATGCCCTCCGAACTCGCGGAGACAAACGTGCTATATCAACACGTCTGCGACCTCGAGAGCCGCATAGGCGCGGGAGAGGGAGGATGCGCCCTTGTCAGGACTTGGCTGCGTCGTCGCGTCCAGCCTCTCTAGGCCAGAGTCCATCCCATGTTTCAATGGGGTGGCGCTGATGATGCCACTCGCGTGTCTGCCGATGGCATGTCCGCGAGTGAGGTAGATAAGAGGGTGCGACTGGTCACGAAGTACACCTTCAAGGATGTGCTTCTGAATGAGCCGGTCGTTCCTCCTTTTGATGCATCGAATCCTCCTCTTGAGGTACAGTTGTGCTACGCAGTAGCTTACTTTCGCGATTGCGTTTTCTGTTGCTTACCTGTTCTGTTTGCTGATCTTCACTATTTGTATGCAGGATTGGGCGGTGTCGCCTTGTATGCCTCCTCTCCCTGAGGGTATTATTCCTCGCGAAGCTTTGGAAGAGGACGAGTCTGAGTCGACTGTCCCTTCTGATGTGGAAGAGGAAGCCCCCGAGTTCGAGAGCCCGGATACTCGCAAGCGTTCCCGCAGCGAGGACTCCGATGCGTCGACTCCTTTAACTCCAGAAGGCACAGCTGCTGGCACGGAGTCACCAATTCCCGCCGTTCCTGTGAGGGCTATGGCACCATCTTCTCGCAAGAAGATGCGATTGCCGAAGGAGTCTTCGTCAGAATCGGCGGAGGCCACATTTAATCTTGACAATTTTGACTGGTAAATTTGCGAGTTCACTAGTTCTTTTCTGTTTTCTTCTTGTTGGCTTTGCCCTGGAGTTTTCCTTTTCTCAATGTGAATTTGGTCTTGTAGCCAAGAGGCGTCGTCATCTTCTGGCGACGTCGAGTTTGTGAAGGAATCTGGAGTCGCAACCTCAAGGGCCAAAGTAGAGGTCGAGCGCGCTCCTTCTCCTCCGGCGGCGGCCCACTCCGGGTACAATTCTTCGAGCTCTCCTCACGTAGGGAAGCATCGAATAGTTGCTCGGATGACGGTTCAGCAAACTTCTTCGGAGTCGCTAGAGGACCATGTAAGTACATCTTTCTTTATTTTTTAGTGTGGCAGTCAACGCCTTCTGTTGCCCTCTCTGATTCCTTGTTTTGTGCAACAGCTCCTTGTAAAGGAAGCCGCGCAAGTGGCGGAGCAGGTGATGGCGATGGGTCGTCAGCATGCAATGCTGGAGACGCGTCATCGCATTGTCGAAAGTGAGTGTTCTACACTTATTCTTTTCGTCTTCTCTCTTTTTGGTATAATCGACTGATAGTCAATTTTTGAGTGCCAGGTAGCTGAGCATAATGCCTTACTGCGCAACGTCGCCACCTTGGAGAAGACATTAGCCGCAGCTGTGAAGGGGCGCGACGAGGCAATCGCGGCTCGTGATGATGCCTAGAAACGCGAAGAGGATCTGCGTGCCTCCTTTGCGGCTAGGGAAAAGTTGTTCGAAGAGCAACTATTCTCAGTCGCCAAGGCCCTCTCAGGTACCTTTGCTGGTAGATGTTTTTATTGCTGTTCCTTTCTGCATCTAGAGTTTTTCCGGTGGCGCTAGAAGTTTGATCCATGTGTGTGTTTTCTGTGTAGATGTTGGCGACTTGAGTTTTGACCCGCAGGCCCTGCGTCACGATGATGCTCTGGCGGGCGCGGTGTCTGCAGTCGAGGACCGAAGCGCCACCATCCAAGATACATTGTCCAAGGCCAAGGTCACCCTCAGTCACCTCCCGGAGGAGTTGATGCCGAAGGCGGAGCTGGTCGATAATATGGATAAGCTGGTGGAGTCACTCGTCGGGGGTGTGCCTGCCACCTACAAGAACTCCCTCCGCGCGGCTGGCGCGACCATGTCACTCGCCATGGTGCAAGCCCACGGAGTCAAGATAGATCCCTCTGCGGTGTCGAAGGCGATGCCTGTTGGCGCAGATGGTCAGCAGGTAGTCTTCGCTCCCTTTGCGACTGCCTGTGCCAAATATGGCCATTCCTTGATAAATACCGTTGCCAAGTATTCGGAGGAGCTCCAACATGCTAAGAAGGCAGCGAAAGCTTTGGCCTCAAGGGCAGGCGGAAAGTCGGTGGCGTCTGATACTGCCACGGACTTGATGAAGCCCCCGAAGGCGTCGAAGTCGAAGAAGCCAGCTGCTCCGTAGTTAGCTTTTGTAATAGATGATGAATTGTCCTTTTGGTCTAAGAACATGCCTGCTGGCGAGTGTGTTTGTGAATATTTATGCTTATCTTGAATGCACCTGTTCCCCTTGCCTTTGTGTTAATTTGGTCGCCTTATTTTCTTCTGTCTTGACTTGTGGTAGGGCACATCGAGTGGTCCCGTGGGGGGAACCCAGGACTCGCCATCTCTTGATGAGACAGTGGCACCACCGTGCTCCAGGGTAGAGGAGTTGTCCTTGCTGTCACGACTTCGTGACCGCGTGAAGCAGCTGGAGCGTGAGTTGCCCTTGATCCGCGGTAACACAGACGTGTGGAAGTCTAAGGCGGAAAAAGCCGCCGCCTGCGAGCAATATCTGCTTGGCGAGGTGACGCAGCTGGGCGACCAGTTTAAGTGTTAGTTTGCTCGTCCTCATCTTCTCCTTTGTAGTTAGTCGCAGCGGTACGTCGTACTCATGCTATTGGTGCTGCTTCGTGTAGTTGTTAGCGCGCGCCATCCACAGGAGGAGAAGGATAGGATTGCCATCCGCCTTTATGATCTCACCCAGGAGCAACTTCAAGAGAGTGGATACTTCTGGGTAGATCATGATCGTGCGACTGCATTGGTGACCCTGCAGGATCGCGCTTTCGCGAGTGCTAGTCTTCTTGAAGAAGTCACAGTCGTATTTGAAGAACATCTATCGGGCGATGTTCCCGTTGGATGACACTCCATCAAGCTTGTTGGCTATTCTGGCCAAATTTCAAGATATGTCCACTGTTCGCGAGTGCGTGAGGCAGCAATTGGTGGCTGGTGCCAAGGCTGCCCTCTCGATGGTGCGATTGCACATGCCTGACGTGGATGTCACCGCCGTAGCCTCCGGTTCGCTAGCGCCGCCAGCCGGATATGCCTGGAATATGGTGCCGCACTATCAGGCGGTGGACCGTCCAACAGAGGAGATTGTCGACTTCTTCAAGGAACAAACCAATGTTCTTCTGTTGCAGCAGTAGCCAGATTTGTATCCTGCACATAAGTGTATTTGTGTTGTAAAGTTCATGTATAGGTTGTAGATATTTTATTGCTGAATGTGTATAAATAGCTTTGTTGGCGTGAGTTGCGTTGCACTATGCGAGTCCTTTTTGTCAGCTTGGCCATCCCTTTGTCAACCTGCCAGGTGCGTTGCAGCTGGGTTGAGTTTGCGTTAAGGGGTTTGATTGATGTGCCAGCTACTTAGGATATCGCGTTTATTGGTTCGAAGAACAGATGTATGTAGGGTGGCGTAGCCCCCGAGTATAAAATTGACAGAAGTGAAAAGAAAAACACAGAGTTTTGGGGCACTTAGCTTTTATTTATTTAAAGAACAGTACGAGGTACAATGTGTGGCTAAGTAGCCTTGGCTGAGTAGCCTTATTTGCGATGTAAAAGTGAAAACAACTAGGGGTAGAAGCATCGCAGTTGTGCTACGTTCCAAGGGTTGGAGTATGCGACTCCTGTCTCTAAATCTTGAAGGCGATAGGCGCCACCTGGGATTACTTCTGTAATCACGTGCGGTCCTTCCCAGGGGGACTCGAGCTTGAGATGCCCCTGCTGCTTCAGTCGCAAGACCAGGTCACCTTCGACGAAGGATCTGGGGCGAAGCCTTCTACTGTGGTAATTGCGCAGGTTCTACTGGTAGATCATGGATCTTTCTGCGGCGATTTCTCTTGCCTCGTCGAGGAGGTCGATGGAGTCTTCGAGTGCAAGAGATGACTCTTGTTCGCTGTAGGCGACTATGCGTGGCGCCTTGTACCGAACTTCGGCGGGTAGTACTGCTTCTCCTCCGTGCACCATAAATAATGGCGTGTAGCCCGTGGTGCCGTTTGGAGTTGTTCGTAGGCTCCAGAGTACGGATTGGAGCTCATCTGGCCAGCAACCCGTGGCTTGCTCGAGTGGTCGAATGAGTCGTTTCTTGATGCCGTTGCAGACGAGCCCGTTTGCTTTTTCCACCTGACCGTTGGTCTATGGATGCGCGACTGAGGCGTAACTGATGTTGATCCCCAGGTTTCCGCGGAATTCTTGGAACTCTTTGGATGTGAAGTTTGTCCCGTTGTAAGTGATGATGCTGTGCGGCACACCGAAGCGGTAGACGATGGACTCGAAGAACTTGACCGCGTTGTGGCCTGATTGCTTGGTCACTGGCATGGCCTCAATCTACTTGGTGAATTTGTCGACTGCGACCAAGAGGTAGACGTATCCTCCTTGCGAGGACCTTGGGAGCTTACCCACCATGTCGAGCCCCCATTGTGCGAAGGGCCAGGCCAATGGAATAGGCCGTAGTTCTGCTCCTGGTGCGTGTGGTTTGTCCGCGAATCGCTGACAAGCGTTGCACTTTTGGACTATGTCCTTGGCGTTGCGCATGGCCGTAGGCCAGTAAAATCCAGCTCGTAGAGCTTTGGCGACGAGGGCGCGACTGCCGGTGTGGTGCCCACAGGTCCCTTCATGGATGTGGAGGAGGACTGCTCTTCCATCAGCCAAGGAGACGCATCGTTGTAACACGCCTGTGATGCTGCATTTATACAATTCGCCGTTGATAATGGCGAATGCCTTGGAGCGTCGCATGATGTGTCGTGCGTCTGTCGGGTCGTTCGGTAGGCGCTTACTGAGGAGGTACGTAATGTACGGCTGCGTCCAGGATTGTTCGATCATCATGATGCTCATTGGGCCCTCGAGTCCTGTGTCTAGTTCCAAGTCATCGAGTGCCATTGGCTCATTGGGTGGCGTAGCCCCCGAGTCCGTTGCTACGCTTGTTTTCTTCTCTGCGGCCTTTGGCTTGATGGAGCGTTCGCAGATGCGCTCGAGAAATACCGCAGGTGGTATGGGGGCGCAGGTAGAGCCTATGTTGGCGAGTGCGTCTGCCTCCTCGTTGCTTTTGCGACCTACATGTCGCAACTCGCAACTATCGAAGTCTCCCTCGAGTGTATCGTAGAGGTCGCGATATGCGATCATGTTGTCATTCAGTGCGTCGCACTCGTGCATTGTTTGGTTGACGACCAGCTTGGAATCGCCATATATGATGAGCCTTTTTGCGCTGCAGGCTTTTGCCATCCTCATCCCGTGCAACAGGGCCTCGTATTCAGCCTCGTTGTTTGAGGCTGTGAACTGCATTTGCAGGATGTATTTCAGCTTGTCCCCTTGAGGTGATGTCAGTATGACACCTGCTCCTGCTCCATCTTTCCGTTTGGATCCGTCGAAGTGCATGGTCTAGAGGTAGGACATATCTGGCTTGTCCGGGAGTTGGTTTTCCATCCAATGCACGAGGAAGTCAGGGAGAACTTGCGACTTGATTGCGTCGCGCTTTTCGTATGTGATGTCTCGTGGAGACAGTTCGATTCCCCAAAGCACGACTCGTCCCGTGGCGTCGGGGTTATTGAGGATATGTCCCAATGGGGCGTCGCTGACTACCATGATTGGGTGTTCCTGGAAGTAATGGCGCAATCACCGGGCGGTCATGAAGACGCCGTACGCCAGCTTCTGGTAGTGCGGGTACCGCTGTTTTGTTGGCATGAGGGCCTCGCTGAGGTAGTATACCGGGCGTTGTACGCCATGGACCTTGTTTTCCTCTGCCCGCTCGACGACGAGCACTGTACTAACCACTTGGTTGGTAGCGGAGATGTACAGCAGTAGTGGTTCCCTTTCTCGTGGAGTCACCAGTACTGGCGAGGTGGATAACAGGCGCTTGAGATCTTCGAATGCTTCTTGCGCTTCATTGGTCCACTCGAATTTGTCAGCTTTGCGGAGGAGCTGATAGAAGGGCAGTTCCTTTTCTCCCATTCGACTGATAAATCGACTGAGGGCCGCGATTCGTCTGGCTAGTTGCTGGACGCCTCTTATGTTCTTTGGCTTCTCCATGGCCAGTATGGCCTTTATATTTTTCGGGTTTGCCTCAATCCCTCTCGCGGAGATGAGATACCCGAGCAGCTACCCAGATAGTACACCGAAGGCGCATTTGTCCGGATTGAGCTGGATAACGATCGAGATTGGCGAATGTTTCGCGCAAGTGTCGATTAGAGAGGCTTCCTCCTTGGTTTTGATTACTATGTCGCCGACATAGACTTGGATGTTGCGACCCAGCTGCTCCTTGAGGCAAGCCTGCATGCATCGCTGGTAGGTGGCTCCCGTGTTTTTTAGCCCGAAGGGCATTGTGTTGTAGCAGAACACCGAAGGGCATTGTAAACGCGGTCTTCTCCTAGTCTTCCTCCTTCATTCGAATTTGGTTATAGCCTAAGTAGGCATCGAGGAAGCAGAGGCGCTCGCATCCAACGGTGGAGTCGATGATTTGATCGATCCGTGGTAGTGGGAAGTGATCTTTTGGGCAGTGCTTGTTTAAAGAAGTGAAGTCCACGCACATCCGTAGGATATCCGTGTCCTTTTTTGGCACCAGCACCGTATTGGCGAGCCAAGTGCTTTCCTTGATCTCACGTATGAATTTGGCCTCGAGGAGTCTGTTGATCTCCATTCCGACTGCTTGCGCTCGTGGCTCAGACAGTCGCCTGATTGTTTGCTTGACTGGCCTTGCGTCGGGGTTGACGTTGAGTGCGTGCTCGGCGAATTCCCTGGGAACTCCTGGCATGTCCGCAGGACACCAGGCAAAAATTTCCCAGTGCTCACGGAGGAATTCGACGAGTGCGGGTTCCTATGCGGGACTCAAGTTGTTGGCGATGAGGGCCATTTTTGCGGGATCTGTCGGATGGACCTGCACCTTCTTTGTGTGCATAGATGAGTCGAAGGAGAGATCGGGTGAGCTTGGTTGCTCAGGGGACGCAGACTATTGTCTGTCGTTTCCTTCAATCGCACGAGCTCTTCCTACATGCCGAAGGACTGGGAGATTCTGTTGAATTCCCTGTCGCAACTGTCAGATCGCTCAAAGCTCCCGTTGACCTTGATGACGCCGTTGGGACCTGGCATTTTCATCTGCAGGTAGGCGTAGTGGGGTACTGCCATGAACCTAGCGAACGCGACGCGTCCAAGGATGCAGTGGTATTGTGAGGGCGAGACGATGACCTCAAAGTCAATGCGTTCGCGCCGGAAGTTCTTTGGCGTGCCGAATATGACGTCGAGGTTGATTTTGCCCAGGGGGTATACGCGTTTCCCTGGGACGATACCGTGGAACGTTGTGTCCGATGCCTCCAAGCAGGTTAGAGGGATCCCCATTGCCGCAAGGTACTCGTGAATATGAGGTTGATGCCGCTTCCGCCATCCATGAAGACGCGACTCATGTCGAAGCCTCCAATTTGCGCCTCGAGTACGAGGGGGCAATGACCTGGGCGAGGTACTTGAGGCGGGTGGTCGCGTTTATCGAAGGTAATGCACGACTCACTGCCACTGAGGTACTTAGTGGTGGATGGTGGCGAGTGCATGGCCAAGTTGACTTGGCGAGTGATGGCTTTCTGCACCCTGTTGGAGGGGCGCCCCTTTTGGATCATCATGGTACCCATGGCCCGTGGGTACGGTTCTCCTCCGTGGTGCTGGTCTGGTGCAGCTCCGTTCGGGGGTGGCCCAGGTGGTGGTGGCAGTGCGCCATGTGCCACGGCGCCTGGAGCGGCTCCGTAGCCTCTTTCGACTGCGTTGCGGTTCATCCGAACCAATCCCTCGTGTAGCTTGAGGAACTCGCGGCAGTCGTTGAGGAGGTGGCTGGACTTTCTCTTGCCGTCATGCTTGTCGTTGTAGAAGTGTACCGTGCATGGCCCGGACAGTTTTTCCTCGATGGAGGTCGCGGGTGCCTCGTCGCGAGTGCGGCGTTGCCACACTTGCGTGGTTTTCCCGGAGTCGCGGTATCCGCTGTTGCGGTTGTCGTCGCGTCTATCGGCGTAGCTGGCTGCGACCATGTTGACGTCGTCGCGATCGTCGTAGATGCACATGCGACGCTTGCCCCGGCGGTCGCGTCTGCGTTCGAGTTCCGCCTCCTCGTCGGAATGAGCACGGTTCTTCACCGAATCTTCTCCATTGGCCCACCGATTCGCGATCTCCATCAGGTGGTCGATGGTCTGAGGCTTCGAGCGGCCCAGCTCCTCCCTGAGCTCTAGGCGGCGGACGCCACCGTTGAATGCATCAATCGCGCGGTCCTCCGAGATGTTTTCCGCGGAGTTCTTGATGATGGACCACCTTTGGATGTATGAGCGCAGCGATTCGCCAGATCTTTGCTGGCAGCATCTCAGTTCTTCGATTGATGCGGGCCGTTTGTACGTGCCCTTAAAGTTGCGCACGAAGCTGTAAACCAGCTCATCCCAACTGCGAATGGATCCGCGTGGGAGGTTATTGAGCCATGCTCGGGCGGCTCCCTGCAGCTGTAGCTGCAAACATTGCATGGCAGTACTTCGACTGCCTCCGTGGAGCCTGACGGAGGAGATGTGATCCTCTAGCCAGATTTTAGGGTCTTGTAGACCGTCGAATTTCGGATTCTCCAACGTAAGTTTAAACACTTTAGGCATTTGCTTCTTCCTAATGGATCTGCTAAAGCATTTTGTGCCGTAGAGCTCCCCATCTTCCTCTTCCGAGTCAGTCGACCGAGCACGTCGTCCTCTTGACTTATCGATCTTGCGTTGCGTGAGGTCGTTGCGCGCATCGTAGTCGCGATCGTGTTGCCGTGAGCGACGGCGTCGAGACAGGTCGTGACTGTCATTGCTGGATGAGGGCGAGGAGTAGCGCTTTGCCCTTTTTGGGTATGGTACCGGCTCCTTGTCGAGGGCGGCCTCGATTAGTCCCAAACCCGCGATCGTAGATCGGTGCATGGCAGTTCGGGGATCTCCAGCCAGTGGCTGGTTCTTGAGGAGGTACATGGTGGTTGCTGTCACCGCAGCCTGCGGCGTCCTGGGGACCACGTTGCCTCTCGTGTTGACTATCATAGAGCGGAAGTCGAGGACTTTCACGGCGTCTATGCACTCTTGTTCGGTGAGGTGAGCCATTCGCGACTGCCTCTTCTTGGCGAGGTACTCGTTGCCTCGTGAGGAGGATCCTCCGTAGGAGGAGAGCCCAGCGCGACGAAGGCTTGACTCGTCCGCCGCCTTTTTACGCGCCTCAAGTTGCGCGATTGCTTGTTTTTGGCGCGTGAATTCTTCTTTTAGGAGCCAGTGGTAACCCATCAGCAGTTCCTGTGGGGACCCAAGGGGGTAGAGGTGCACCTCATAGGGCTTTGCGGCAGCGCTCCCACTCTTGCTCGTTGAGCCTGATTACGATGCGTTCGTCGGTTTGCTCATTGATAATGCTGGGAGGTTCGACTGCTCCCCTGTTGGCGCCGTTACCGCCGTTGCCACCGTTAGGTGGATTGGTGCCATTGCCGGTGTTACCGCCGTTGCCGCGATTGGCGGAGGTGTCGCCTGCGTTAATGACGGCGCACATGAAGTGATTGGGGAAGCTGTTGCTTCCACAACTTTCAGATTCGGAACCGTAGGTTCCATCTTCTATGGCCAGATCGCTCAGATCGGAGTCGCGACTGCTGTCGCTGATCGTGTTCCCGGCTGCCACCGGAGCATTGAGCTCGCTGAGGGTGCCGATCGATGGAGGGAACCATGATGCCGGGGCAATCGTCGGTGCTGTCGGTTGATCAGGCATGCGAAGCATGCCCATCTAACCAACTTGGAAGCGGAAGCTCCCAATCGCCAGGCTAATTCCGTCGCCCACGGATTCGAAGGCCGGGCGGGTGGCTGGCGTGTGGACGGTGAAGTCGAAGGCGGCGAAGAGCTGGCGAATCTCCGCTGTTGCGGAGTTGTAGATCGCAGTTGATGGGGCCGAAGAAGCCGCAACATCAGCACTCCCAGTTCCCACAGACGGCGCCAATTGACGAGGGTTTAACTCATCAATGCCCATTGTTATGGACTTGGGTTTTGGAGAAGGAGGGAGCGCTGGAGACATCTATCGGCTAGCAAACAAGCACACAGGGGACAAAGGATTTACCCAGGTTCAGGCCTCGTAGAGGTCCCTACTCCTGTTTGTCTGCTCGTGGAATTATCGAAGGAGTCGAAAGTTACAATGGTACGCAGATGCAATCTGGCGAGGGTTGTGGAAACTAGGGTTGCGTGTGTCCTCCTCGTCGCCCCCTCCTAGCCTTTATATAGATAGGCTGGGTCTCGGGTAGCAAGTCGAGTCGGTTACAAGTTAGGGTTTTCCCCTTCAAACTTTCTATCTTTAGCTTCTTCTTGTCCTTCAAGCAATCGAGAGTCCGCAGGTTACTCGAGTTCTTTCATCTGGGCCTTGGCGACACCGTGGGTCTGTACGTATTCAGACCGTATATACCAAGCACGAGTACCTGTAGGGTATACCCATGTCAAGAGGAGTTCCCAGTGTTACCTTGCAGGGTGAAAATCTAAGGTCTGGCCTTAACTGGTTGTGCCTGGCAATGGCCTTGTTGAAGGCATTATTTTGCGAGCGAGGACTTTCTCTAGGGTGAAAACCCATGATCTTTGATCGGAAAATGACGGCACTTGTGCACTGTTTCCTTCTTAAAGGCGTTGTTATTGGAGTGGAGGACTACTGGTGTTGTTCTGGTGGTGTCAGTGTCGTTGTTTTGAGGAATAGTTCTCTGTAGCGGGACTTTTTTTCTTTTTTGTAATTCTTCTTTCTTCTTTCTGGGCTGTGTGCATCCGTAAGGCCGCTAGGACATGTATTGTTGTAGAGACTAGGTGTAATTTGTTATCTCCGTGATATTAATATATACTCTTTGTCAAAAAAAAATTGCCAGTTAGTACGTTCCCGCATCATCGAGTCGTGCAAGAGTTGTGCAAGTCTGTGGATGCCATGCTCCCTGTCGATTTCAATGATGGCATCCGTCTCATCTCCCAAGGCGGCCTTGCCACATGTCAACACGGCAGAGGGTACAACTCGTTCATGCGTTGCCAGTATTTAGCGCCGATGAACGTTTTGTAAAACACTATATATAGTAAGCTGATAGAATAATAAAAGAATCGTCGTAAATATAATTACTAGAATCAACACAAAATTACACACGTATCAGTCTAACCAATCATAAAGTAGAGGTGATAAATCGTAGGGGTGCTAATCACCAAGATCACTACCTAGAAATGGAACAATAGAGCTAATGATCCCAAAATGGAACAGAGGTAACGATTCCATTCTGGGTAACGAAAATTAAACCTCGTAATTTATAGGGTGTCCATCGGAGCCACCACATAAAGATAGCGAAATAGAGGTATGCACTACATATAATTAGAGAAAAGTAGAGGCTTACCGCCTGATCTCGCCTTTTGCATCGGAACAACTCATAAAATGCTATGTTAAGCATCTAAACGTATAATTTGTGGGGGTAGTAGGAGTACTGTAAAAATTAGATTTGATAAGCCACACGATTAGATCAGTAACAACCTAGCACCATTGATTCTTTTCAGCGTGGTAATATAAAACCGAGGATGACCCGCACCGTGGTGAAACCCTACCCAGCCGCCGCCCCTTTTGTCCTCCACTCTCTGCTTTCATTCTATGCAAGTAATGAAGCTTACTACAGAATTGATCAGAATTATTTGTGCCCCAGCTGCTTCACAGAACATAGATCAATCTTCGCGACTCTCTAAACTGACCTGCCTTTCTATATAACATTTCTCTGTTTTATTCTAGTATTTTTTTTCCTCCTTTTAATCTAGGCATAATACTGAAACCAGGGAAGCATGAAGGTCAGTGCAGTAATCCGGTTGCTAGTCATGACGCTCACCGCTAGCTGTGCACATGTTACCACCTGCAGCTCCTTACATACAAATGAGACAGACACGCTGACACTGCTTGAATTCAAGAAGACAATCAGTCTCGATCCACATCAAGCCTTGGTGTCCTGGCGGATCATAGCCGGGTAGCGACGGCAAGGACGGGGAAAACAGCGACAGTGATGAAGGTGCTTTCCTGTATCGGTATCTGATTACACAGCCTCCCGAGCGGAATCAGATTTGTATTGACTGGAATCAGATACCCGTGGTATCAGGTTACAGAACAACCGAAACAAACAAAAATTAACGGGACCAGTTAACACCGTTTTCAGGTTACATTACAAAACTGTGAACCAAACACGTCTAGTCTTACTGGAACCATCCTGCTTCTCTTGCCAATTTCACCATGCTGAAAGATTTTAGAATGAGTAAATTCCAGTTTTTACCCCTTAATTTGATACTTTTGACACTAGTTACCCCATTTAGCAAATTCTCTTTCTAATTGCTCCATTTAGCAAAAGATTTACCAATTTTTACCCTTTCTGTTTTTTCTTACCCCATGACTTCAAACTACTGAGTGCAAAGAGTATGCCCTGCTATCCTACCAACAAGATAAACACAACAAACAATCACGATGGAATGCTAATCACGGGAAGACTGCAATCTAGATCTTGTCTACCAAGCTGCCATAGTGCATACGGAAATCCATGTGATCCAGCCGATCGAACCGTGGCACATATGTCTACCAGTCTATATGGGTGTTGAGCAAGTCTGTACGCGCGTTTGCTAGGTGTTGTTTGAAGAAGAACTGAGTTATTTGCTTTTGCTTAAAGGATCAATAGGTCAGGAGTGGTGATTAGTTTAACGTACGTAGCATGCATATATATGTTTTGACCGGCTTAAGCAAGACACCATCTGTTCTTTTTTTTGTGGGTAGACACAATCTGTCCTTCATGTTAGAATAAATCATGGGAGAGGCCGTTGGTGTATACTATGGAAAGAGCACTTGATTGTAGTAAATTATTCTTAAGCACTTGAACATGGTACAGCAGCATGGTCATTGCTTGATTTTATTTTTTGCATATAATAATTACAGAATTATACCAATTGGTACTCGTGATGTGTACCTGGCGCTAGGGACCCGTAGATAAAAATGCTCATAAAATTTTAGAAGGGGTAAAAGTTGACACAAATTTTGTTAAATGGGGTAATTTGGATAAAAACTTTCTAAATAGGGTAATTAGTGTCAAAATTGTCAAAATAGAGGGTAAAAACCGGAATTTACTCTTTTAGAATCATGTTCAACAAGATCGAAGGTGACATACCGGATGAGTTTGCAAAGCTCCCGAAGCTGCAGGCATTTTATGTTGGATCCAACAGGCTGGCAGGTGGCTTTCCGCAAACCATCTTGAACCTTTCTGCTCTTGTTGGTCTCAGCCTTGTTTCTAACAGTTTCAGCGGAGAGCTGCCGTACAATTTCGGTAACCATCTACCTAATCTCCAGGAACTATATTTAGGCCGTAACGTCTTTCATGGGCATATCCCTGATTCATTAACAAATGCTTCCAAGCTATATCGTGTCGATATATCAGCCAATAATTTGACCGGGCTGGTGCCAGGCTCCATTGGCAAGCTAATCAAACTGTCTCTGTTAAATCTGGAGCTCAATAAACTCGAAGCGCATCCCAATAAAGGCTGGGAGTTCATGTATGGCTTAGCCAATTGCACTGAGCTACAAGTATTGTCGATGCATGGAAACCGTTTGGAAAGCCATGTACCATCTTCATTAGGTAACCTTTCTGTTCACCTTGAAGCACTAGACTTGGCAGGAAATAAATTATCAGGGAGTTTTCCTCGTGGCATAGAAAACTTCCCCAACCTGATTCGCTTGGGATTGAACAACAATCAATTTACTGGTGTGGTTCCGGAGTGGGTCGGGAGTCTCAGCAATTTGCAGGCAATCTGGTTAGATAACAACATGTTTACAGGGTTTATTCCAATGACATTTTCAAATTTATCTCGACTAGGGATTCTATATCTACATTCTAACAAGCTTGGTGGTCATATACCCCCATGCTTAGGAAGCCTCCAAATGCTTAAGCATTGATAAAAATGGGTTTACTGGTAGAGTACTGAAGGAGATCTTCAGAATACCAACAATATTTGAAATCGACTTATCTTTCAACAAACTTGATGGACAACTTCCTAGCAACATCGACAGTGCCAAACAACTTACATAGTTGTATGTTTTATCTAATAAGCTATCTGGAGACACTTTAGGTAAATGTACAAATATGGAAGAAGTTGAATTGTATATGAATAAGTTTAACGGGAGCATCCCCACTTCATTTGGTGACCTGAGTGTCCTAAAAGTTCTGAACTTATCATACAATGGCTTAACTGGATCAATACCAGCGTCATTTGGAGATCTTCAGCTACTTCAACAAATAGATTTATCATTTAACCATCTAGAGGGTGAGGTCCCAACAAAAGGAATCTTCAAGAATGCAACTGCTGTGAAGGTCCATGGAAACCAGGGGCTTTGTGGTGGGGCACTGGAGTTACACCTACTTGCATGTCCTTTTGTGCCTCTGGATTCAGCTAAGCAGAAGGAATATATTGTGCTGAAACTGGTGATTCCAGTAGCAATCGTGGTTTTAATTTTTGCGGTCATTTATGTTCTATTGTTCGGTAGGGGAAAACAGAAGGAAATATGTACCCCCATCCCATCATTTGGAACCATGTTCCCCAAAGTTTCTTACGGTGATCTTGTGAAAGCAACGGAAGGGTTCTCGGCATCTAATCTTATTGGTAGAGGCAGCTATGGCTCTGTATATCAAGGAAGACTATTTGGAGACAGAAATGATGTCGCTGTGAAAGTCTTCTTCCTAGAGACAAGAGGAGCACACAAGAGCTTCATTGCAGAGTGCAATGCTTTGAGAAATGTGCGGCATCGCAATCTAGTCCCTAACAAGTATCGTTGGTAGGGTAGTGCTCGATGCCCAACACGGGCCGGCTCCTTGGAATTATATATTGGTATAGGTTACATGAGTTAGACATTGACACGGTCTAGATTTATACAATACCTAGACCGGTACAGGTATGGCTAATATACAATTACATGTATATAGTTTATCACCCTCCCTCAATCTCAATCGAGGCACAAAGATTGAGATTGCGTACACAATTTTGAAATAAAGGCAGAGGTAATGGTTTAGTGAAAATATCTGCCAGTTGATCTTTAGAAGAGATAAACCGTATTTGGAGCAACTTTTGAGCAACTCGTTCTCGAATGAAGTGAAAGTCAACCTCTATGTGTTTTGTGCGGGCATGAAACACAGGGTTGGATGAAAGAAACGTTGCTCCAATATTATCACACCATAAAATAGGTGGACTACTCTGAGAAACTCCAAGTTCGCCAAGTAGAGCTTGTATCCATATAAGTTCTGCAGTGGCATTGGCAAGAGCTTTATATTCGGACTATGCACTGGAACGGGAGACAATCGCTTGTTTACGCGCACTCCAAGCAACCAAGTTGCCACCATAGAAGATAGCATAACCCCCCTTGGATCGCCGATCATCAGCACTCCCAGCCCAATCCGCATCAGAAAATGCAGATAAGAGACTAGAAGACGTTGTAGGACACCGCAATAACAAACCATGTGACAAAGTGGCCTTGACATTTCTGAGAATACGTTTAACTGCCAACCAATGTACACAATGAGGATCATGGAGGAATTGACACACCTTGTTGACCGCAAAAGACAAATCAGGCCGCGTCATAGTAAGATATTCTAAGCCTCCAACAATACTATGGTAACGTGTAGACTCTTCAGCAGAGAGAGAAACACCATCAGTAGCATTGAGTTTTTCTGAGGACGTCATGGGTGTTGAAACGGGAGTACACTTCAACAAACCAGCATGACGCAAAAGCTCAGACACATACTTCTTTTGACTAAGAAGCAAAGAACCAGGTGATTGCTGAACCTCAATCCCAAGGAAATAATGCAAAGTGCCGAGATCCTTGAGAGCAAAAGAATCACGAAGCTGGTGGATAAGGCGATCCGTAGCCGTAGAGTAAGAACTCACCACAATAATGTCATCGACATAGACCAATAAGTATAGGGTACCATCAGGTCGACGAAGTATGAAAAGAGACGTGTCAGTAGTAGATGCAGCGAAGCCAAGACTGACAAGAACAGTACTGAGACGAGCATGCCACGCACGAGGTGTTTGTTTTAGTCCATAGAGTGCCTTATCAAGACGACATAGAATGCCTTATCAGAGCCTACAAATCAGCCTATCGCTAATCGTAATAGCTTCTGCAACTCGTCGACTGCTCTGATACCATAACAAGTATTGTTGGTAGGGTAGTGCTCGATGCCCAACATGGCCGGCACCTTGGAATTATATATTGGTATAGGTTACATGAGTTAGACACTGACACTGTCTAGATTTATACAATACCTAGACCGGTACAGGTACAGCTAATATACAATTACATGTATATAGTTTATCAGTCCCTATCCTAACTGTTTGCTCCAGCGCTGATTCTAGGGGAAATGATTTCAAAGCACTAGTGTCTGAGTTCATGCCTCGAGGGGACTTGCATAAATTGCTACACTCAGCTCGAGATGAAGAAAGCTCTACAGGTTTGAACTATATTTCACTGGTTCAAAGGTTAAGTATTGTGCTGGATGTATCAGCTGCAATGGCGTACCTATACCATAACCATGAAGGAAATATTATTCATTGTGATCTGAAACCTAGCAACATTCTTCTCAATAATGATATGGTAGCTCATATTGGAGACTTTGGACTCTCAAGGTTGCAATTCCATCCTGCATCATCATCTTTTTGTGACACAACTCCGACTTCTTCAGACACAATAAGGGGGGCTATAGGATATGTTGCTCCAGGTATTTTCCCTTCATACATCGTATTTTTCTTGTGTAAATTGACGGTGTGTCAACTTATGCAAATCTCTTGATATGTGCTATCTACTTACAGAATGTGCGGGGGGTGGTCAAGTGCATCCGCTGCCGATGTTTACAGCTTTGGGGTTGTTCTCCTCGAAATATTCACCAAAAGGAGGCCAACAGATGACAGGTTCAAGGATGGACTGAGCATCGTGAAGTTCACGGAGCTCAACTTACCTGACAAGCTGTTGCAGATTATTGATCCAGAGCTTGTACAAAAGTTGGACCTCTGCCAAGATGCTCCAACAGCCCAGGGCAATGGATTACAGTGTTTGCTCTCTGTGCTGAATCTTGGTCTTTGCTGCACCGAGTCATATCCACGTGAGCGCATCAAAATGCAGGAGGTGTCTACCAGGCTTCATGCAATCAGGGATGCATACTTGAGAGGCAATTCAGTAGTTGCAGTGGAAGAATAAGTAAATTGAAAAAGATCTGGCATGTATGGGGGTGTATATTTCTTGTTCGGAGTGACTCGCCACTCCTTGAATAAAAAATTAACCGAGTTCCGTGAAACAAAAGTCCCATGATTAGTGTACAACTAGAATTCACCACAACTAATTGTCTCACTCAGATTCTGCCCAGATGCTCCGGAAAGCAAACATCATAGCATGTGAGTCGTGATTCATGATGTCAATGTGAATGGGACTACCACCAATCGCTCCACTCCATTTGAAGTCTGATAAACTATGTTACCGAATATATGACTCCAACCTATGTTCATGAAACCCTGATGTTATCCCGAATTTGCTTGTTTGACTCGAAAGCCAGCATATAGTTTGAAGGACGGGCAACAAGTCCCATTGTAGCCATTTCCAAGAACATTTTGAAGTGTTTCTTTGTTCGGCTTATATGAGTTTAACTGTCAAGTAAAATGTTATAATGATGAATAGAAAAATGTTCTTCACCATAGCAGAATTATCGAACCTTGTCTATTGAGGAATGGGATTCGGTTTGCTTTCGTCATCCACACCCTTTGTAAATTCACCGGTCGCAGCTTTTAGATCATCTTGGGCCCTCATCTTCCTGCTCAAGCTGGCTCATTCTCTAAATGGATAAATGTAAAGGTTCTAAAAAAGACGGATACTTGGACAACTCATCAACAAACTGTGTTATAATCCACGCAAAAGTAAACTATGCTCTAATCCCACTGGTGAGGATGTTTTCACGGATTGGTGGTCGATGGTGCTACATTCCATCCCTCGCCAGCTACGCAAGGACACCTCGTTGTTGATCATGCTCACGGAGAAAGCATAGGAACGCGGCCGTCTTCGACAATGCGCAACTCGGTATCTTTGTTGTTGGACACGATCAAAGCTGAGGCGAGATCGTGGGCGAACACAGGAGCCCGAGGCCTTCGCCAACTACTCCCCTAGTTATGTTTTTTGGGATGAGTTGTATGGCGTGGTGTTGGTCCCTTTATAGACTCGTACATATAACTTTTTTTCTAGCAATGCATCGAGACGCAAAGCTTCTGTTTTCCGCAAAAAAATATTAACCTCGAGGCTTGTGGCATGGATCAAAATTCCTAAGTATGCACTCCGTGTTTATGCTCTTATCGGAAACAGAAAACAAGTAACCTACCTAAGTTCACTACCTTGACAATATGAATAATACTCTTGACATACTATTAAAATTTCTACCTTCAACATTTTGACTATCTTGTTAAGCAAGAAAAAGTTCATCTCGAGTTTAATGCAAATATGTGGTTAAGTGAAGGCTTTTCCTGTGAAACATGGGGAAGCAAATTGAGAGTAGATTGGTGTCTTCAGTTGCACGCATGCGGTAGAGACAAGAGTAAATAAGGTTGAAGGTAAAAAGAGAGATAGAAAGTGTGGCCACGTGGAAAGTCAAGGGCACGGTGCTGTAATCTTGGAGCATCCTTGGACTACCCAAAGTGGGAGTATCTATCATGTATGGCCCTTGCCCGGAGAACGTATGTGAAATGATGAATATGCCCGCACTACACCCATAGAACTTGGGCCTTTGGATTGGGAATAGAATGACAAGATGTCATTAGGAGGTAAGCTGATGGTTCATTTTATGAATTGAACCTTGTAGATTCACTGAATTTAGTGAGATAATTGAGCCAATTACCAAACCCCTCCCTCTCTTTCGATCTCATATGTACGAGGTGAGCTATGATTAGGAAAATTTCACTCTTTTCACTCCCCCACCTGTACCAGTCGAGCTCCTCTCTCTCGTAAAAATGTGATCTTTATTTTCTTCAAGCTCCAAATGGTCTCCCACCGCTGTAACTTCTAGAGAGGGGAAAATTGATGAATCTTAAGAGCACCATATTCATGGATAATTGAAGAATTAATAGAGGTATACGAATGATACACATACTTGGATACTTTATCTGCAAAGGACAATGGGCGGCTTCTCGTTGTTGTGTTGATGTTCCTGGATTCGTTTTTTGTGGTGTTATCACCGAGTCTCAATTTTCAAGCTGAAGAACCGAGGTCTAATCTTCATTGGTTGTACCTAGTCGCAGGTCTCTAGTTGCTCTCTTGTTGAAGGCACTGCCTCAAGATTACTCGATATTTTTTGGAGTGAAACCCGATGATCTAAATTTTGGTTAGATCGGGCAACAATGATACTTGTGTATTGTTCCCTTTATAGAGGCGTAACTTTCAAAACATATTTTTGGTAGTCCGGCTGTTGCTAACGACGGTGGATGTTCCTACGCTACGATTCATTGATCGCTTTGGTGGGGTGTATTAACTTTTAATGTTCTTCTTATTTATTCTTGTTAGAATCGCGACAAGCAAATAACGAAGAACGAACAACGAAATCGCATCAAGAGGACAAAGATTTAACGTGAAAAAACATCTCCAAAAAAGAGAAACTTCGCTATAACGAAGAGTATTTACACACCATCAGGGATTGCACAGATGCAACACATCCTAGGTATATATAGCGGTGGAAACCTAGGTCTTCAAAGATCCATACCTTCGGCCCAAGCCTTCGGCGATGGGCCTCGCTCAGCTTTGTCAGAAGTTAGCCTTCTTAACTGAATTTGGATCATACTTCAACAATCTTGATACAAATTCCTTGTTGTAGCATCAACAATAATCATCTCCCTGAACAAACAAAGAAAACACTTTTGGTACCAACAACCACTTGGGCTAAACAGTTATACCAACTAAGCTTGAGCATAGCTCAAATTTAGCAACAGGAACATGCTTCGTCATCATATCAGCATTATTATCATGAGTGCTTATCTTGCATGTCTTTAGTGTACCTTGTGCAACAACGTCATGAACATAATGGTACTTGATATCGATGTGCTTTGTTTTCTCATAGAACATATGATCCATAGTAAGGTATATGGCATGATACATTGCAAATGTATCTATAATTTTTGATGTTCCATGCTTGGTTTTATCCACTTTCTTGTGTTTTGTTCCAACTTTGGAGTACTTTTCATATGATTTCTTGGACTAACTGAAAAGGAAATGGACGTCGCCTAGAGGGGGGGTGAATAGGCGTTTTAAAATTATTACGGTTTAGGCTCTAATAAATGCGGAATAAAACTTAACGTTTAATTTATCAAGCCAAAACCTATATTCACTAGGTTCACTAAGTGCACCAACAACCTATGCTAAGCAAGATAAACAACAAGGTGATAGCAAGATATAATACTTCAAGCACGAAGGCTATCACAATGTAAATTGCATAAGTAAAGGGCTCGGTTGAGAGATAACCAATGGACGCGGAGACGATGATTTGTTTCCCGAAGTTCACTTCCAAAGAAGCTACGTCTCCGTTGGAGAGGTGCGGGGGCACAATGTACATCGAACGCCACAAATGGCTCACCTCGAGGTGTGGTGGATCGATGCTCACCCAACGCCACACAAGGCCTCACCAAGGATGCGAAGCCACGCAACTCACCGACGCCACAAAAGGCTCACCCTATTCTCCCATGAGCTTGCCACAAAGGCCTACTCACGTTCCACTATGGGATACTTGAGGGCGGTCACCGAACCCGTACAAGGCTTGGGGCAATCTCCACAACTCAATTGGAGGGCTCCCAAGAAACGCCACAAAGGCTCCACAATGCCACAAAAGGCCAACAAGCTTGGGGAACCTCCACAACTCAATTGGAGCCCCAAGAACAATGCCACAAAGGCTACAAAGCCACAAAAGGCAACAAGGCCACAAAAGGCTACAAGACCACAAAAGGTCAACTATCCAACCACACAACCGTCTAGGGTTCCAAGAACCCAAGAGAAACAAGCCCAAGGGCTTGAACTCACCGAATCTCCGAGGAGAACTCAAACTTATGCACCAAATGCAAGAGGCAAGTCCTTCACTCTCAAATTCCACCAAATCTACAAAAGCTATTGGGGGAATAAGGGAGGAAGAACACAAGAGGAGAACACAAAACTCTCCAAGATCTAGATCCCAAGGATTCCTTCACAAAGAAGGGATTTGGTTTGGTGAGGATTGTAGATCTAGATCTCCTCTCTCAAATCTCTCAAAGAGATGCAAGAATCATGGGAGGGAGAAGGGAAGAGGGCAAGATTTTGAAGGTCAACAATGGAGGAGAGAGAGTGGAAGAGCTAGCAAAAATGACCTCCAAAGTTGGGAAAACTTTGGGGAAGAGGGGGCCCTTAAATAGGACAAGAGAAATCTGCCCGTTTGGGCCAGATTCGTGCCCCACCGGAACTACCGGTGCCCCACCGGTACTACCTCTAAATAGAAACACAAGATACATAAAAAAACGAGATTTACCGGAACTTTGGTCGGAACTTGGGCCGGTACTACCGCTCAAGCAAAAACGTTGGACAGCATTGCACGAAAACTTCAATAACTTTTGACTCCGGACTCCGATTTCGATGATCTTGGGCTCGTTTTGAAGAGAACAAAAATCTCTACAATATTATGCAAAGAAACATCATAGTCCAACAAGAGAGGATAAAAATAAAATGGAGAAATGTATGACCTCTCAAAAGCGACGAACCGGTAAAACCTCTAGAAACCAAAACACAAGAAGTTGAGCTTGGAAACTCTAAATGAGATGAAACCAATTTTGTTGGAAAGATAATAAAGAGTAGAATCCAAAAAAAGGTGAAATATTGGATATCACCAAGGGAGAAAATGTTGGAGATATGCCCAAGAGGCAATAATAAAAGCGATTATTATTATATCTTTGTGTTTATGATGAATGTTTACATCCATGCTATAATTGTATTATTAGGAAACACTAATACATGTGTGTTTTGTAAACATATAAGAGTCCCTAGTAAGCCTCTTGTTGAACTAGCTTGTTGATTAATTGATGATCATGGTTTCCTGATCATGGACATTGGATGTGATTAATAACAAGGTTATATCATTGGGAGAATGATGTGATGGACACACACCCATAGTAAGCGTAGCATAAGATCAAGTCATTAAGTTCACATTGCTGTAAGCTTTCAAATACATAGTAACCTATTCCTTCGACCATGAGGTTATGTTAATCACCATCACCGGATGAATACTTTGATAACATCAAACGCCACTTCGTAACTGGGTGGTTATAAAAGTGTCATTGGGTATTCTGAAAGTATGTGTTGAAGCTCATGAACCAAGATTGGGATTTGTCCATCCATATGACGGATAGATATGCTCTGGGCCCTCTCGGTGGAATGTCATCTAGTTAGCTTGCAAGCATGTGACTAGGTCACAAGGGATGACATATCACGGAACGAGTAAAGAGTACTTATCAGTAACGAGGTAGAACTAGGTATGGAGATACCGACGATCAAACCTCGGATAAGTATAATATCGTGAGACAAAGGGAATTAGTTTCGTATGTAAATGGTTCAATCGATCGCGAAGTCATCGTTGAGTATGTGGGAGCCATTATGGATCTCCAGGTCCCGCTAATGGTTATTGATATGAGATGTGTCTCTATCATGTCTACATATTCACGAACCGTAGGGTGACACACTTAAGGTTCGAAGTTGTTTTAAGTAGATATGGAATGTGCGTTGGAGACCGAATGTTGTTCGGAGTCTCGGAATGGATCCGGGACATCACGAGGAGATCCGGAATGGTCCGGAGAATAAGATTCATATATAGGAGATCATTTTATGAGATAGGAAATGTTCCGGAGTGTTTGCATGAGGATTCTAGAAGGTTTCGGAATGTTCCGGAAGGTTCTAGAAGATATCTTGGAGTTTGCTTGAAAATCAAGATAGGGATCAAGGAGTCCTGGTGGGTCAAGATACGGATTCGTGGGGGAGGAGGACTCCTCCCCCACCTCCAACCCGCCGGCCTAGGAGGAGAGGAGTCCTACAAGGACTCCCCTCCCCATGGCGCCCTCCCCTCTTTAAATAGAGGGGCAGGGGGCGCCCCCTCCTCCCACGCTCCCATAACGTCTAATCTCTGCCGCCTCTCTCCTCCACCATATTCTGCACAGGCATAGGCGAAGCCCTGCAGAATTCTCTACTCCACCACCACCACCACGCCGTCGTGCTGCTGGGATTCCGTGGAGAAGATCTACTACCTCCGCTGCTCGCTGGAACGGGGAGAGGAAGGTCTGCTTCGACTCCGCACGTGTGACCGACTGCGGAAGCGCTGCCGAATTGCGGCGCCGGAAGGATCGTCTACTTGACCAAGGGCGGAAGCGCTGCTGGAACGCGACGCCGGAAGGATCGTCTACTTGACCGAAGGCGGAAGCGCTGCTGGAACGCGACGCCGGAAGGATCGTCCACACGATCTTGAGATCGGCAAGTGATCGACTACATCAACCACGAGATCTAATCTCGTTAACGCTTTCGGATCTACGAGGGTTAGTTCCTATCTATCTCGTTGCTCATGTCTCATAGATTAGATCTTGGCTTTTATCTGGATTGGATCTAGGTTTTGTTCGTTCTTGCGGTAGAAAATTTTTGTTTTCCATGCTACGAACCCATCAGTGGTATCAGAGCCGTATCTATGCGTAGATCTGTTGCACGAGTAGAACACAATGGTTTTGTGGGCGTTGATGCTTTTGTTGTCGGTGTCTTAGCGTGTACTTTGCATCTTGCGGTATGGTGGGATGAAGCGGCTCGGGCTAACATTACATGTCATCGCACATGAGACTTGCTCCACGCTTGACGTGCAACTTGCATTGCACAAGTGGCTTTGCGGGTGTCTGTCTCTCTCACCATAGTTAAGATTCGATTTACAATGAGCATCTTGACAACACTTGTATCAACGTTGTGGTTCTTGTTCGTAGGTAAGATCGGTCTTATGCGAAAGCCCCAAACCACGTAAAACTTGCAAAGAAAATTAGAGGCGTCTAACTTGTTTTTGCAGGGGTTCTGTGATGTGATATGGCCATCATGTGATTGTGATTGTATTTGATGTATGCAATGATCCTTGTTGTAATATGGCAACCGGCAGGAGCCTAATGGTTGTCTTTAATTCTGTTAAGACCTGCGTGTCTATTCATCTTGTAATAGCTTTATTCCAAGTAGTTGTAATAGTTGCTGGCGATGATGGACAACCATGAAGCGGCGCCACTGACCTTGACGCAATGCTGGTGATGATGGAGATCATGTTCGTGCTTTGGAGATGGAGATCAAAGGCACAAGAAGAAAAGGCCATATCATATCACACTTATTATGAATTGCCTGTGATGTTAATCCTTTATGCATCTTGTATTGCTTAGATCGCGACGGTAGCATTATAAGATGATCCCTCTCACTAAATATCAAGTAATAAAGTGTTCACCCTTAGTTGGCACCGTTGCTAAGACTCGTCGTTTCGAAGCATCTCGTGATGATCGGATGTGATAGATTCTACGTGTGCATACAACGGGTGCAAGCCAGATTTGCACATGCGGAAACTAAGGTTGTCTTGACGAGCCTAGCATGTACAGACATGGTCTCGGAACACGGAATACCGAAAGGTAGAGCATGAGTCATATAATTGATATGATGAACATGAAGATTGTTCGCCGATGAAACTACATCTTCTCTCGTGAAGATCGGACTTGGTGTAGTGGACTTGGTTCGTGTAATCACTAAAACAATGTGAGGGATGTTGTTTTGAGTGGGAGTTCACCTAGTTAGTTTAATAATTAAACTTGAACTCAATTTGTCATAAACTTAGTCTAAAACTACTTGCAAATTGTTGTAGATTATGGCGACCCCTTCCATCAATTTCAATGCGTTCCTAGAGAAAGAAAAGCTTAAAAATAATGGAAGCAATTTCACGGACTGGTTCCGTGGACTGAAGATCGTCCTCAGGGCTGGTCAGTTGACCTATGTGCTCGATGCACCGCTAGGTGACCCACCTGCAGATAATGCCACCGATGACGAAAAGAATGTTTTCGCCACTCGGAAGAATCATTACTCCACAGTTCAGTGTGCCATCCTGTACGGTTTAGAAGCGGAGCTCCAACAGCGTTTTGAGCACCACGACCCGTTCGAGATCATTAAGGAGCTCAGGCTAATTTTTGAGACTCGCGCGGCAATGGAGAGCTATGAGGCCTCCGAGAAGTTCTTTAACTGTAAGATGGAAGAAGGAAGCTCCGTTAGCGAGCACGTGCTCACCATGTCTGGGTACGCTAAGAAGCTCCAAGAGTTGGGAATATCGATTCCTAATGAATTGGGGATTCACCGTCTCCTTCAATCACTGCCACCAAGTTACAAGAACTTTGTGATGAACTACAACATGCACTGCATGAACAAGACGTTGCCTGAACTGTCGTCCATGCTAAAAACTGCTGAAGTGGAGATCAAGAAGGAGCACCAAGTGTTGATGGTCAATAAGACCACCAATTTCAAGAAACGGGGCAAGCCTAAGAACAAGGGCAACTTCAAGAAGGACGGCAAGAAAGCTGCCGCTCCTGCTAAGAAGCCCAAGGCTGGTCCTAATCCTGAAACCGAGTGTTTCTACTGCAAGGGTGCTGGTCACTGGAAGCGTAACTGCCCCAAGTACCTGGCAGATCTGAAGAACGGCAACATCAAGAAGAAAGGTATATTTGATATATGTGTTATAGATGTGTATCTTACTAGTAATCGTAGTAGTGCCTGGGTATTTGATACTGGTTCGGTTGCTCATATATGTAACTCGAAACAGGAGCTGCGGAATAAACGAAGACTGGCAAGAGATGAGGTGACGATGCGCGTTGGAAATGGCTCCAAGGTTGATGTGATCGCCGTCGGCACGCTCCCTCTACATCTACCTTCGGGATTAGTTTTAAATTTAAATAATTGTTATTTGGTGCCTGCGTTAAGCATGAACATTATATCTGGATCCTGTTTATTGCGAGACGGCTACTCTTTTAAATCTGAGAATAAAGGTTGTTCGATTTATATGAGTAATATCTTTTATGGTAATGCACCTGAGATGAATGGTTTATTCTTACTGAATCTCGATAGTAGTGATACACATGTTCACAACATAAATGCTAAACGAATTAAATTGAATGATAATTCTGCATACATGTGGCACTGTCGTCTTGGTCATATTGGAGTGAAGCGTATGAAGAAACTCCATTCTGATGGACTTCTTGAATCACTTGATTTTGAATCACTTGAAAGATGCGAAGCATGTCTAATGGGAAAAATGACTAAGACTCCATTCTCTGGGACAATGGAGCGAGCTACAGACTTATTGGAAATAATACATACCGATGTGTGCGGTCCAATGAGTGTAGCATCGCGTGGTGGATATCGTTATGTTCTCACCTTCACGGATGACTTGAGTAGATATGGGTATGTCTACTTCATGAAACATAAGTCCGAAACTTTCGAGAAGTTTAAGGAATTTCAAAGTGAAGTGGAGAATCATCGTAACAAGAAGATTAAGTTTCTGCGTTCTGATCGCGGGGGTGAATATCTAAGTTACGAGTTTGGCATGCATTTAAAGAAATGTGGAATACTTTCACAGTTGACACCGCCGGGAACACCACAGCGTAATGGTGTGTCCGAACGTCGTAATCGAACTCTCTTAGATATGGTTCGGTCTATGATGTCTCTTACAGATTTACCGTTATCATTTTGGGGCTATGCATTAGAGACAGCCGCATTCACTTTAAATAGGGCACCATCTAAATCCGTTGAAACGACACCGTACGAATTGTGGTTTGGTAGGAAACCTAAGTTGTCGTTCCTTAAAGTTTGGGGTTGCGAAGCATACGTAAAGAAGTTACAACCTGATAAGCTAGAACCCAAAGCGGAGAAATGCATCTTCATAGGATACCCTAAAGAAACAATTGGGTATACCTTCTATCATAGATCCGAAGGCAAAGTTTTTGTTGCAAAGAATGGATCCTTTCTTGAGAAGGAGTTTCTCTCGAAAGAAGTGACTGGAAGGAAAGTAGAACTCGATGAGGTTATTGAACCTTCTCTCGGATTTGAGAGTAGCGCAGCACCGGAAGATGTTTTGGTGCCGCCTGCACCAATAGAAGAGGAAGCTAATGATAATGATCATGAAACTTCGAACGAAGTTACTACTGAACCTCGCAGGTCAACGAGGGTTCGTACCACTCCTGATTGGTATGACTCTGCCTTGAACGTCATGTTGGTGGACAACGCCGATGACCCTGCGACGTATGAAGAAGCTATGGTGAGCCCAGATTCCGACAAATGGCTAGAAGCCATGAAATCCGAAATGGGATCCATGTACGAAAACCAAGTGTGGACTTTGGTGGACTTACCGGATGGCCGTAAGGCTGTCGAGAACAAATGGATTTTCAAGAGAAAAACAGATGCTGATGGTAATGTTACCGTCTATAAAGCTCGACTTGTCGCTAAAGGGTTCCGACAAATTCAAGGAGTTGACTATGATGAGACATTCTCACCAGTAGCGAAGCTAAAGTCTGTGAGGATTTTGTTAGCAATTGCTGCATATTTCAATTATGAGATTTGGCAGATGGATGTCAAAACGGCCTTCCTTAATGGTGACATTGAGGAAGAGTTGTATATGGTACAACCCAAGGGTTTTGTCGATCCTAAAGATGCTAACAAGGTATGCAAACTTCAGCGCTCCATTTATGGACTGAAGCAAGCATCCCGTAGTTGGAATCAACGTTTTGATAAGGTAATCAAAAACTTTGGATTTATACAAACTTATGGAGAAGCTTGTATTTACAAGAAAGTGAGTGGGAGCTCTATAGCATTCCTAGTACTGTATGTAGATGACATATTGTTGATTGGGAATGATATAGAACTTCTTAATAGCGTCAAAACCTATTTGAATAATAGTTTTTCAATGAAGGATCTTGGCGAAGCGGCATACATTCTAGGCATCAAGATTTATAGAGATAGATCAAGACGCCTAATAGGGCTTTCACAAAGTACATACTTGGACAAAGTTCTAAAGAAGTTTAGAATGGAAGATAGCAAGAAAGGGTTCGTGCCCATGTTGTCAGGTAAGACCTTGAGTAAAACTCAAAGTCCAGCTACGGCAGAAGATAGAGAGAAAATGAATAAAATTCCCTATGCCTCAGCCATAGGTTCTATCATGTATGCCATGCTGTGTACAAGACCGGATATAGCACATGCTGTTAGTTTGACTAGCAGATATCAAAGTGATCCTGGAGAGGAACACTGGACAGCGGTCAAGAATATCCTAAAGTACCTAAATAGGACTAAGGATATGGTTCTTTCTTATGGAGGTGATGAACAGCTTGTTGTAAACGGTTACACCGATGCTAGTTGGAACACCGATCCGGATGACTCAAAGTCACAGTCGGGTTACGTATTTATTTTGAATGGTGCTGCAGTAAGCTGGAGGAGTGCGAAGCAAAGCGTTGTGGCGAAATCTTCAACTGAATCGGAATACATAGCTGCTTCGGAGGCTGCACAAGAAGCCGTTTGGATGAAGGAATTCATTACTGAACTCGGCGTGGTTCCCAGTGCATTGGACCCGATGGCCATCTACTGTGACAACACAGGTGCCATAGCTAATGCGCAGGAGCCAAGGTCACATAGCAAGCTGAAGCACATCAAGCTACGTTTCCACGCTATTCGCGAGTATGTCCGAGATGGTGACATAAAGATTTGCAAAGTACACACTGATCTGAATGTGGCAGATCCGTTGACTAAACCTCTCCCTAGGGCAAAGCATGACCAACACCAAAACGCCATGGGTGTTCGGTATATTACCATGTAATCTAGATTATTGACTCTAGTGCAAGTGGGAGACTGTTGGAGATATGCCCAAGAGGCAATAATAAAAGCGATTATTATTATATCTTTGTGTTTATGATGAATGTTTACATCCATGCTATAATTGTATTATTAGGAAACACTAATACATGTGTGTTTTGTAAACATATAAGAGTCCCTAGTAAGCCTCTTGTTGAACTAGCTTGTTGATTAATTGATGATCATGGTTTCCTGATCATGGACATTGGATGTGATTAATAACAAGGTTATATCATTGGGAGAATGATGTGATGGACACACACCCATAGTAAGCGTAGCATAAGATCAAGTCATTAAGTTCACATTGCTGTAAGCTTTCAAATACATAGTAACCTATTCCTTCGACCATGAGGTTATGTTAATCACCATCACCGGATGAATACTTTGATAACATCAAACGCCACTTCGTAACTGGGTGGTTATAAAAGTGTCATTGGGTATTCTGAAAGTATGTGTTGAAGCTCATGAACCAAGATTGGGATTTGTCCATCCATATGACGGATAGATATGCTCTGGGCCCTCTCGGTGGAATGTCATCTAGTTAGCTTGCAAGCATGTGACTAGGTCACAAGGGATGACATATCACGGAACGAGTAAAGAGTACTTATCAGTAACGAGGTAGAACTAGGTATGGAGATACCGACGATCAAACCTCGGATAAGTATAATATCGTGAGACAAAGGGAATTAGTTTCGTATGTAAATGGTTCAATCGATCGCGAAGTCATCGTTGAGTATGTGGGAGCCATTATGGATCTCCAGGTCCCGCTAATGGTTATTGATATGAGATGTGTCTCTATCATGTCTACATATTCACGAACCGTAGGGTGACACACTTAAGGTTCGAAGTTGTTTTAAGTAGATATGGAATGTGCGTTGGAGACCGAATGTTGTTCGGAGTCTCGGAATGGATCCGGGACATCACGAGGAGATCCGGAATGGTCCGGAGAATAAGATTCATATATAGGAGATCATTTTATGAGATAGGAAATGTTCCGGAGTGTTTGCATGAGGATTCTAGAAGGTTTCGGAATGTTCCGGAAGGTTCTAGAAGATATCTTGGAGTTTGCTTGAAAATCAAGATAGGGATCAAGGAGTCCTGGTGGGTCAAGATACGGATTCGTGGGGGAGGAGGACTCCTCCCCCACCTCCAACCCGCCGGCCTAGGAGGAGAGGAGTCCTACAAGGACTCCCCTCCCCATGGCGCCCTCCCCTCTTTAAATAGAGGGGCAGGGGGCGCCCCCTCCTCCCACGCTCCCATAACGTCTAATCTCTGCCGCCTCTCTCCTCCACCATATTCTGCACAGGCATAGGCGAAGCCCTGCAGAATTCTCTACTCCACCACCACCACCACGCCGTCGTGCTGCTGGGATTCCGTGGAGAAGATCTACTACCTCCGCTGCTCGCTGGAACGGGGAGAGGAAGGTCTGCTTCGACTCCGCACGTGTGACCGACTGCGGAAGCGCTGCCGAATTGCGGCGCCGGAAGGATCGTCTACTTGACCAAGGGCGGAAGCGCTGCTGGAACGCGACGCCGGAAGGATCGTCTACTTGACCGAAGGCGGAAGCGCTGCTGGAACGCGACGCCGGAAGGATCGTCCACACGATCTTGAGATCGGCAAGTGATCGACTACATCAACCACGAGATCTAATCTCGTTAACGCTTTCGGATCTACGAGGGTTAGTTCCTATCTATCTCGTTGCTCATGTCTCATAGATTAGATCTTGGCTTTTATCTGGATTGGATCTAGGTTTTGTTCGTTCTTGCGGTAGAAAAATTTTGTTTTCCATGCTACGAACCCATCAGAAAATACCATGAATATATATATGAGATACCTCCCAAGGTGTGGAGCCGAAAAATCTTGATGAAGATGTCTTGAAGAAAGCCATGAGGAACTCCATCTTCTTCTTCTTCTTCAACGCATACTTGATCTTCTTCTTCTTCTTCTTCTTCTTCTACTACTTGATTCCAATAGGCACAAAGCCCTTGGACGATGCTTCTTCTTTTTCATCCTTGAAACCAACACATGGTACAAGTGATGCCAATGGAAAAACCTACAAGTGAAACTCAATTTGCACATTAGTCCATAGGAATTGTCATTAATTACCAAAACCACACATGGGGGCATACATGCCCTTTCAATCTCCCCCATTTTGGTAATTGATGACAATCCCCTAGAGAGGGTTTAAATATGGAATTTAACGAACAAAATGGTTGCCCCAACATCAAATACTACACAAGTATGTGATGTTGGTACAACCACAATATATAGAGCAAACTCCCCCACAATCTATGCATGTGTGATGAACTGGAATTTCATTGCATAGATTGCTAACCATTATCGGTGGTTGAGTTTCCTCAAATATATTAAACATGCAAAGCAACAACAAAGATGCAACAGCATGCAAGGCTAATGCTTAATAACCAACTCAAAAGCATAAACCAACTTCCCTTAAACCCTCTAAAACTTCTCCCCCATTGGCATCGATTGCCAAAATGGGTGAAAAGTTCTAGATGGCCAATATAGTGAGAATTCCTCCAAAGGTGTGCATATGCACATATCCAATGATGAATCCTTGGAGGAAGTAAAACTATATTGAGGACCCAAAGGTTGCAAAAATAAAATAAGGAGAAGATAGCTTCAACAAATGAAGCGAGCAACCCAAAAGATCCAAAAAAAATACCAATTGACAACAACAATTGATACCAAAAGAAAAACACAAGACATAATGATACGAACAAATGAGTGTTTAAATGAAATAGGGAAGCTCCCCAATCTTTGTGCATAAGATATAATCAACTAATTTTTGCGCAAATATGGAATCCTCACTCCCAATAAACATCTAAGACACAAAAAATGAGAACGAAGGCAAATGAGAATTCTTAAATGAATTGAGGAAGCTCCCCAAGGACTATGCACCAATAATAATAATTGTATTTGGAAACAAAGTGCACAATCATGGAATCCTCACTCCTACAAACTTATTTATCAACACACGGAAAGAGAGATCAAATTATGAGTGCTCGGAGATGCAAGCAAATGGTACAAGCACTCATAGGCAAATAAATTTGGAAGCCACCAAAGAGTCACAAAGAGATAAAGGGTGGTATCCAAGAGAAACAAACACAACCAAAGATTTATCTTCTCTTGTGTGTATAAGTTTCTAGGTGGAAAATATCACAAAGACATATGCCCACAAAGAAACATGCACACACAAAATAGATACACAAGAAGGCACATGAACAACAAAATGAAGTCATATAACATACCAATAGGATTTTTGCATGAAAGCATGGCCAAAGGCTCAAATATATCTTATTGTACATCAATGAGCTTCAAACACCAACACACTACATACATTAAAACTATTACCAAGGGGAAAAGGGAATAGTTGGAATATATGGAGAAAGATAACAAGTATCACAAATAGAAAATAACTATGCAAAATACTCACTATTGCACATGAGAGTGAATGAGGAAAAGATATGCAATAAAATTGCTAGATTGACATATTTGGGATAAGTGAATCATGATCATGATTTTTCATAGTCCCCATTATATGCACTCATCTCAACATACTCACATTTGCAATAGAGAGCACTCGAACACAACAAACAAAGAACCACAACATTACAAACACACAAATTCATGCCAACAAGCAACCCACAAAAGGTTGGAAACAAGAAGTGTATGCATGAGAGAGATACTTGTTACCGAGATATAATAGGTAGGATGTAGAGGATAAGAATTTGTTGATCATCCTAGCTTGCCTCCAATTTAACATGTAAGTACCACTTCTTCCCAATTGATGAGACAGGCATCCAATATATCTACAATGTACCTACACAAAAATAAGTACACTATGCCCCCAAACAAATTGGGTCCAAAGTAGTTAGTGCAACTACAATATATAGGAGAAGCTCCACATAAATATGTGCATATTAATATGAAATTGAATTTCATGCACATATTACCCAATAGGAATTGGTGGAGTTTCCCCTATACATTGGATCAAGAGAGCAAGCATGCCATAATATAAACATGTAGTAAATATGCATGCACAAGACTCTCAAGAACCAAAAATGAGATACAATTTGAACTAAAACACCAAGTAAACCAAGAAGTAGCACACAAGAGTGTGACACGACAAACGGTGTCCAAATTGTATCAAAGAGCCAAATCAACACATGGAAGGACACAAATTCAACAAATGAACAAGGCAAAAGCCAAAGAGCAAAAGATGCACAAAACACACAATGCTCAAGGATTTCTCTCATTCTAAAATATCAAAACAAGTAACAAAGAATGAGACAAAGCCAACCCCCAAATAGAGCAAAGTTCCAACACACAAACCAAACTCTCTACACTTTTCATGACGGCACAAAGTACCAAAAGAAAAGATCAAGCATCCAAGCACAAGAAACACTATGTGGATCAACACAAGAAGCTAAAAGGAGTGTTCTAGATAATATAGGAGAGCTCCCCCATGAATGGTGCATTAAATTGAATTTTGCTTTTGAATGCAAAATGCACACAAAAGAGATCATCACTACTACCTACATTAAATAAAACACAAGGGAATACCAATAAACTAAAGGTATCCATAAGAGGCAAGGAAGACATGGGAGAAAAAGGAAACAATATCTTGGCCAAAGATGGGACAAAGAAAAACAAAGGCCAAAGTGAACATGATCAATAAATCCTACCATATATGGAGTGTCACTTGTCCAAGGACAAGGATTATGGGGAAAGTTTTCCCGAGGTAGTTTGCAAGGAAATCATGATCATATTCACACAACGAAGCATGTAACAAGATATAACAATTATGCTTGATGCTTCGAGAGAGATTCTTGATAGCTCCAAATAGTCACACAATCACTAGTGATTAGAGTAACTTGAATCAAATGGTTTCCATGTAGGATATGGAGGTCCAAATATGAGGAAAACACATATCAAGAAAAGCTCTCACAAACAAGATCCAAAAGATGAGCAATAAAAGAAACAAAGCAAATTAGTACTTGTTTGAGCTAAATGTGCCACATAGGAGCTAGATAATTCTCAATATCAATTCTAAGTGGCACTACCTCAAATGTCCACATTTTCTAGGTTTGTAATATGCACAAAGCATATGACTCCCCCATAATGTGATAGACCAAGAAATCTCGACAAGAGGCAAAAAGATCAAAAAGGAGATGATTAATGGACATTATGGAATACTAATTCTTCATGAGAATGACATACCACATAGAGTCAAGATAAACATGTAATGTCAACACTAAGTGGTATTCCTCATGTACACACATTTTAGGATTGTTGAATGCCCAAGCATAACACTCCCCCAAAATGGGATAGTCCATTAATTTCTCGCAAGAGCCCAAAAAGATACCAAAGAATTCAACAAAGGCTCAAACACAAGAACACAAATACATGATGTGCCAACCAACATACACAAATATACTAGACAACACAATATAGGTATGAGGGAAGCACAACATGTACAAACACATATAATGGTACAAAACCAACACATGCACAAGGGAGCAAGTAACTTTCAATGTAAAGAGTTGAGCACATGTTACCGCAAGGAGGAACATTGGATATAAGGTAGAAGCAAGATAATCCAATTTGCTTGACTTGACAAAAATAAATGATGAAGATCCCTCAATTCTTCATAATGTAGCCAAGCCCCCAATTCCCTCCAACAACACCTATTGATCAAGTTTTAGCTTGTTGGTCCCCAACCAAGTTGGGTCCTAAGAAGTTAGTCACAATAGGCTTGGCCACCCAAATGGTTCTTTTCTTGACACCACTTTGGGAACCAACATATTTGGCAAACACATTGCCCACCTCATCCTTACCAAGAGAATATGCATCATATATCAAGATAGGATTGGATGAGGAGTTACCCATGGTGCATGAGGAAGAGAGGTGCCCCTTCTCGCGGCATATGTAGCAAGTTCTTCTCTTGCCATCTTTCTTCTTGGAAGAAGCCACCCCGTGAGGAAGAGCTTGAGTCTTGGGAGGAGGCCCGCTTCTAGCTTGAGGTGGAGCTTGAGGCCGCTTCCCTTGTTGCTTCTTATTCAATGGACAACATCTCACATGATGTCCTTCTTCCTTGCACTTGAAGCACACAATGTTGGCCGCATTCTTCACTTGACCTTGGCCATTCTTCTTGTTTCCCTTGTGCTTCAACATGTTGGTGGGCTTGTTCTTGATGTTGGAGTTGTATCCAAGCCCACTCTTGTCATTTGGGGATCTTCGCACACCAAGATGTTCTTGAGAGTGGTCTTCCCTTCATGACACTTCTTCAAGTCATTCTTCAAAGAATTGACTTGAGCCCTGAGCTTCTTGTTTTCCTCTACATGGTTAGTATCAACAATAATACTAGAGGAAGTAGATGCTACGTTGTTAGAGCAACAAGGCAAGGGATGCAATTCATCACAAGATATAGCAATAGCATGAGTGGATGAATTAAAAGGACTAGCGCATGGCAATACTACACTAGGAGTAGATGTAGTGCTAATGTCCACATGAGGCATACTAGATGTTACCTTTGACATAATAGCCTCATGAGCCAACTTTAGCCTACCATGGGAAACTAGAAGATCCTCATGCGAGCTTGAGAGCTCAGCATGGCTCTCTTCCAATTTCCCATAGTTGCTAGTTAGCAAAGTAAGTTGAGCACGAAGCTCAACATTCTCCTTCACACTAGATGCTTCACAAGAGATAGAGTTAGTAGCACAAGCATCATCAATAGTAGTGAGAGGTGAGTGCAAATTGGAAAGCTCTTTAGTGTGTGATGCTTTAAGTTGCTCATGTGACTCGGTGAGTTTGATGAGCTCTCCCTTAATGACCCTAGAGCCATTGTTGAGGTGCTCAAAATCCTCAAGGAGTTTAGCATAGGCAACTTTAAGCTCATCATTTTTAATTTGGAGGTCACTTGCCACCTCAAGATCTCTATAATGAGATTTCTTCACCCTAGATAGCTCTAGGGCAAAGGTCTCCTCAAGAGATTCCTTGGTGGTTTGTTCCTCTTCAAGAGCTTCATTTAAGTTTACAATGTCATTAGCATACTCACGCTCAAGACTACCCATTTTGTCAATTGTGTCCTCATGCTCATAAATAGTTTCTTACTTTCAATGGCAAATTTCAAAATTTCAATGAAATTAGAGCAAGCATTTTTATCATTGTGTAGAGAACGAAGGACTAACTCCCCATTCTATTTTAAAGAAGCAACATCATCATCTTCTACATCTAAGTCAACATTCACATCATCATGAGGTGCATTGGGGTCCAAAGGAGAAGTTACCTTTGATTCCTTAGCCATGAGGCATAAGTGAATGTTGGAAGAAGGTGATGATGGAGGAACACATGAAGCTCCAATAGCAACCTTGCCTTGGCCCACACATTCTTCAATTTCCTCTACAAGGTTAGCAACACAAGTACTAGAGGAAATAGAAGTACATTTATCATGGCAACAAGGCAAAGCAAGCATATCATCATGAGATATATTCAATCCATTTCTACATGATATGCAAGGGCAATCACAACTAGGATGTAAATCACATATGGTCCTACATGTGTTCATGCCCAAAGATACAACATTGCAATGAGATAGATAAGGAGGATCATGAATGGCAATCACACTATCCACATTGCAAGTTCTATCACCACTCACCATATCATTACCTTGTGACAAATCACATGTTGGTGTAGTGGAAGAAGATGAGAACTCATCACGGCCAGAGGTGGAGGGAACACAATCATCCTCATCAATCTTGGACACATCATATTTTGCTTGAAGCTTGGTCTAAATATCATGAGCATTCCGAAAAGGCATGATTGAGGAAAGAACTACAAAGCTCACAACATTAACAAGCACATTAGATGCTTGAGCTTCGAGATAAGAGTTTGTATCCTCCTCCAAAGATAGATTTTGAGGATCCATAGGAGGAGACAATCCCATATCTAGAATTCGCTCAATATTTGGGTCAATGACCCGGAAATGACTAATCATGCGAATGCGCCAAACATCATAATTTGTGCCATCAAAAGTAAATGTGTGAGAGTGCACTAAACCCCTAGGAGACATCCTTACTCTCGAGGTGGTGAAGCCTAGGAAGCGAGAGACCTCGCTCTGATACAAATTGAAAATAAAATGGACGTCGCCTAGAGGGGGGGTGAATAGGCGTTTTAAAATTATTACGGTTTAGGCTCTAATAAATGCGGAATAAAACTTAACGTTTAATTTATCAAGCCAAAACCTATATTCACTAGGTTCACTAAGTGCACCAACAACCTATGCTAAGCAAGATAAACAACAAGGTGATAGCAAGATATAATACTTCAAGCACGAAGGCTATCACAATGTAAATTGCATAAGTAAAGGGCTCGGTTGAGAGATAACCGATGGACGCGGAGACGATGATTTGTTTCCCAAAGTTCACTTCCAAAGAAGCTACGTCTCCGTTGGAGAGGTGCGGGGGCGCAATGTACATCGAACGCCACAAATGGCTCACCTCGAGGTGTGGTGGCTCGATGCTCACCCAACGCCACACAAGGCCTCACCAAGGATGCGAAGCCACGCAACTCACCGACGCCACAAAAGGCTCACCCTATTCTCCCGTGAGCTCGCCACAAAGGCCTACTCACGTTCCACTATGGGATACTTGAGGGCGGTCACCGAACCCGTACAAAAAAAGGCTTGGGGCAATCTCCACAACTCAATTGGAGGGCTCCCAAGAAACGCCACAAAGGCTCCACAATGCCACAAAAGGCCAACAAGCTTGGGGAACCTCCACAACTCAATTGGAGCCCCAAGAACAATGCCACAAAGGCTACAAAGCCACAAAAGGCAACAAGGCCACAAAAGGCTACAAGACCACAAAAGGTCAACTATCCAACCACACAACCGTCTAGGGTTCCAAGAACCCAAGAGAAACAAGCCCAAGGGCTTGAACTCACCGAATCTCCGAGGAGAACTCAAACCTATGCACCAAATGCAAGAGGCAAGTCCTTCACTCTCAAATTCCACCAAAGCTACAAAAGCTATTGGGGGAATAAGGGAGGAAGAACACAAGAGGAGAACACAAAACTCTCCAAGATCTAGATCCCAAGGATTCCTTCACAAAGAAGGGATTTGGTTTGGTGAGGATTGTAGATCTAGATCTCCCCTCTCAAATCCCTCAAAGAGATGCAAGAATCATGGGAGGGAGAAGGGAAGAGGGCAAGATTTTGAAGGTCAACAATGGAGGAGAGAGAGTGGAAGAGCTGGCAAAAATGACCTCCAAAGTTGGGGAAACTTTGGAGAAGAGGGGGCCCTTAAATAGGACAAGAGAAATCTGCCTGTTTGGGCCAGATTCGCGCCCCACTGGAACTACCGGTGCCCCACCGGTACTACCTCTAAATAGAAACACAAGATACAAAATAAAAACGAGATTTACCGGAACTTTGGTCGGAACTTGGGCCGGTACTACCGCTCTAGCAAAAACGTTGGACAGCATTGCACGAAAACTTTAATAACTTTTGACTCCGGACTCCGATTTCGATGATGTTGGGCTCGTTTTGAAGAGAACAAAAATCTCTACAATATTATGCAAAGAAAAATCATAGTCCAACAAGATAGGATAAAAATAAAATGGAATGTATGACCTCTCAGAAGCGACGAACCGGTAAAACCTCTAGAAACCAAAACACAAGAAGTTGAGCTTGGAAACTCTAAATGAGATGAAACCAATTTTGTTGGAAAGACAATAAAGAGTAGAATCCAACAAAAGGTGAAATATTGGATATCACCAAGGGAGAAAATACCATGAATATATATATATGAGATACCTCCCAAGGTGTGGAGCCGAAAAAAAACCACAAGATCAAAAACGCAATAAGATATGCAAGGGAAATCCGTTTTTGATGAACTAGAGCTTGTTATGAAGATAGCCACAAGCTCTAGATCCTCACATGGACAAGAACCAAACAACAACCAAGAAATATGATGCTATGTATACAAAGGTTTGAGCTCTCTCCGAAAGATACGAACGAGTCACCCACGAGAGCCCCTCTTGATAGTATGGCTATCTATCCTAAACCCGGTCTCCCAACACTACACAAGACCGGTAAAATAGAAACCCTATCAAGATCATACCTTTGCCTTGAGAATCCCACTTGAGCTTGATGTAGACGATCTTGTCACCTTCAAGATGGAACACCTTTGTTGATTGCTCTTGCTTGATGAAGACTTGCGAATGGCTCCCCCATACTCCATGGGAAAACCACTTCTTTGACCTTGTCTTCATCACTTCATGAACGCCGAGGATGGCAAGCTCAAAGCATGATATCTTCTAGAGATGGTGCCCCGTGAGCTTGCACATCAAATCTTGATGAAGATGTCTTGAAGAAAGCCATGCGGAACTCCATCTTCTTCTTCTTCTTGAACGCATACTTGATCTTATTCTTCTTATTCTTCTTCTTCTTCTACTACTACTACTTGATTCCAATAGGCACAAAGCCCTTGGACGATGCTTCTTCTTTTTCATCCTTGAAACCAACACATGGTACAAGTGATGCCAATGGAAAAACCTACAAGTGAAACTCAATTTGCACATTAGTCCATAGGGATTGTCATTAATTACCAAAACCACACATGGGGGCATACATGCCCTTTCACTAACCTATTAATAAGAGCCACAGTGTCAGCTGCCTGTTTTCTGTTCTTTTTGGTTCCAGGAAAGTCAGAAAATGAATATTCTCGGAATTGGACGGGACAAAAGCCAAAGTGCCTATTTTTCCGGAAGGGATCAAGTGCTAGAATACGAGACGGAGAGGGGCCAGGAGCCGGCCACACCACCTGGCCGCGCGGACAGGCTGGGCTCGCGCCAGGGGGTGGTGTGGTGGCTCCCAGCACCCCCTCGGCCTCTCCTTCCGCCTATATATTGCCCTCGGGACGAAAACCCTAAGTACCCGATCAAAATCCACGAAAGAGTCTGTAGCTGCCGTCATCTCCATCCCTAGATCGGGAGGGATCTGAAGCTCTTCCCGGCACCCTGCCGGAGAGGGGAATTCAACCTGGAGGCCTTCTTCATCACCATGCAAGCCTCCGGTGTGATGCGTGAGTAGTTCATCCTTGGACTACGGATCCATGTAGTAGCTAGATGGTTGGTTTCTGCTCCTTTGTGCTTTCATGTTTAGATCTTGTGAGCTCCGTTCATGATCAAGATCATCTATTTGTAATCCATACATGTTGTGTTTGTGGGGATCCGATGGATATTGAGATGCTATTTCAGATTGATTATTGATTCTATCATGTCTTTGTTATTTGAGATCTTGCATGCTTTCCGTTGTTAGTAGCTATCTTGGCCAAGTAGATGCTAGCAACTCCAAGAGTTAGTATTTATGCTCGATAGTGGGTTCATGCCTCTGGTAATCTGGGGAAGTGACAGAAATCTCTAAGGTACTAGATGTGCTGTTGCTACTAGGGAGAAAACAATAATCCTTTGTTCATAGAACAATCGTATTGTTTACTTTACACGCAGTTCGTAAAGCAATAATCTGTTGCTTGCAACTTAATACTGAAGGGGGTTCGGATGATAACCTGAAGGTGGATTATTAGTCATAGATGCAGTTGGATGGCGGTCTATGTATTATGTTGTAATGCCCAATCAAGTCTCAAAGGAGTCAAGATGATTAGTATATGCATGTATTGCTTTCTCGGTGTTTGTCAATTGCCCCGCTGTAATTTGTTCACCCATCATGTTATCTATCTAAGGAGAGCCACCTCTAGTGAACTATGGATCCCGGTCCTTTTCTTTACATACAATCTATAAACTGTTTACTGCTTTGTGTTTACTTTCTGCAAACTTTTACTTCTTTCCATTCGATACGTTTAATCCTTTGTTTTCCGAAAAACACGGTGAGATTGACAACCTCATCGCAAGTTGGGGACAAAGTTCTGTGGTTGTGTTGTGCAGGTCTCCACGTTGCTACTAGCACCGGTAGTGCGCCCTGCCAAAGCTCAGCTAGTAACACCTTTGGGGTGTTTCCTTGCTCCTCCTGGTTCGATTAAACCTTGGTTTCATAATTGAGGGAAAACTTTCTGTTGTGCTCATCATACCTTCCTCTTGGGGTTCCCAACGAGTTCTACGTCGATCGTCGAGTGCATCAAGATCTTTTCTGGCGCCGTTGCCGGGGAGTCAAGGACATCTTCACAAGGGGAGTCCCTTATAACCAATCTCTTTACTTTGTTGTTTTTGTTTTGCTTAGTTTTCTTTTTGCTTTGTTTGCTTGTTTTGTTCTTCAAAAACACAAAAAAAATTAGTTTTACAAGTTTGCTTTCTTATTTGAAACCCCAAAAAAATGACTACTCTTGAAAACACTAAGTTGTGTGACTTCACTAGCACCAACAACAATGATTTTATGAGCACACCTATTGCTCCACCTGTGGCTGAAAATACTTTCTTTGAGATAAAACCTGCTTTACTCAATCTTGTTATGAGAGAACAATTTTCTGGTATTGGTAATGAAGGTGCTGCTTCCCATCTAAATAACTTTGTTGAACTTTGTGAGATGCAAAAGCATAGGGATATAGATGGTGATATTATTAAGCTGAAATTGTTTCCTTTCTCTTTGAGAGGAAAAGCTAAAGAATTGTTGAATTCTTTAACTAGGAATAGTATTCATTCTTGGACTAAGTGCAAAGATGCTTTTATTGGAAAATACTATCCTCCTGCTAAGATTATATCCATGAGAAGTGAAATAATGAAGTTTAAACAACTTGATAATGAGCATGTTGCTCAAGCTTGGGAAAGAATGAAATCTTTGGTAAAGAATTGTCCCACTCATGGACTGACTGCTTGGATGATTATCCAAACTTTTTATGCAGGATTGAACTATTCTTCAAGGAACCTATTGGATTCAGCCGCTGGAGGTACCTTTATGACCATCACTTTGGGTGCAACAACAAAACTTCTGGACAATATGATGGTTAATTATTCTGAATGGCATACTGAGAGAGCTCCACAAGGTAAGAAGGTAAATTCTATTGAGGAAACCTCCTCCTTGAGTGATAAGATTGATATTATTATGTCTATGCTTGTTAATGGGAAAGCCCATATTGATCCAAATAATGTTCCTTTAGCCTCTTTGGTTGCTCAAGAAGAGCAAGTTGATGTGAACTTCATAAGAAATAACAATTTTGGCAACAATGCTTATGGTAATAATGCTTATAGGAAAAAAAATTGGTAACAACAATTATAAGCCATATCCTCCCAACAATGGTAATGCTTATGAAAATTCTTACAACAATAATAAGAGTGCTCCCTCTGAACTTGAAGTTATGCTCAAAGACTTTATTAGTAAACAAACTACTTTCAATAAAACTATTGAGGAAAAACTCTCTAATGCTGAAAGAAATATAGCATCTTTGGCTGAAGCTCAATCTACTTTGAATAAAATGGCTGCTAAACCTGAAACTAATGAGAATCCCTTTGCAGCTACTAATGCCATACAAGTAAGAATTGATGAAAATGTTAGACTATTAGCTGAATTACATGCTAAGTGGGAAAGAGAAGATGAAATTGCTAGAAACATTAGTGTTTCTACTATCACCACCACTAGTGTTGAGGCTAGTAATAGTTCTACTACTTTAGATGATAAAGTTGATTTTGATCTTGATGGTTGCAATATCTCTGAAGTTATTAAGTTCCTACAAAAGCTTGCTAAAAGTCCTAGTGCTATGAACATGGCTTTTACAAAACACATTACGATGCTCTCATAAAGATTAAAGAAGAAAAGATGAAACATAAAGCTTCTATTCCTATAAAACAAGAGGATGGTTGGGAACCCATCATTAATATGAAAGTGAATGACTTTGATTTCAAAGCTTTGTGTGATCTTGATAGTAGTGTTTCTATTATGCCTAGAAGGATTTATGATATGCTTGATTTGCCTCCTCTTGAAGATTGTTATTTGAATGTCCCACTTGATGCTAATGCTAAAAAGAAACTCATGGGGAGTCTTAATGATGTTCTTATTATGGTTAACGATTCCTATGTCCCCATTGATTTCTATGTTTTGGATGTTGAATACAATGCTTCTTGTCCTATTACTTTGGGAAGACCTTTTCTTAGAACTGTTGGTGCCATCATTGATATGAAAGAAGGCACCATTAAATATCAACTCCCACTCAAGAAAGGTATAGAACACTTCCCTAAAAAGATAGAAAATATTTCTTTTGCTTCTCCTATGAAAACAAAATTTGGTCTTAATGCTTTTTCGTTTGAGAACACTTGATTCTTTCTTTGCTTCTTATGCCTAACTTAAAGGCGTTAAAGAAAAGTACTTGTTGGGAGATAACCCAAGAGTTTTAGTTGAGTCTTGGAAGTTATTACCTCTGTAATAACCTCTCCTTATCTTTTTTATTTGCTTTTTGTGCCAAGAGTAACCTCTAATGAGAGTGAAGTAATGATTGGGAAAGTTGCTGTCCCGAAACAGATTTCTGTGCTTCACCGCAAAAATTCATGAGAGAGATCTGTATGACGGATTGAGCTGTAATTTGTTTTGCTTCTGCCCCAGGTTGTTATATAACTTTTGTTAGTTCAACACTTTTTGATTTGAGCAACAGAAGGTCTTTGAAAAAAATCGTCTTTACCTGCTGGTCTGTTTTGACAGATTTCTGCCATTTTCTGCATTTGCTTCTTGTTGGTTCCTTCTTGAGTTCTTTTGGGGAATTGAGATTTTTGAGGGAAGTGCTACAGTATCTAGTGTTCTAATGGAAGTTTATTTGGTTTTATAACTGAACCTAAAGACTTATTATCTTGAGTGCACTAATGTTGCTAATAAAGATTGTGTGAAGTTTTGTATGAAGGAAAAATTTCAGGTGTATGGAAGGAATGAGTAATGAGATGAAGGATGGACTAAAGCTCAATCTTGGGGATGCCACGCATGTCACCCCAAGAAATATCCAAGAAGTACAAGCATCAAAGCTTGGGGATGCCCAAGGCATCCCCTTCTTCATCAATAAAAATCCCAGGTTTCTTCCAAACGCTTCATTTTTATTGTTTCATGCACAGTTGTGTTTTTCTTGGAGCTTCTTCTTTTTGATTTTCGTTTTGGTTTTTAGTTTTCTTTGGTTTGCTTAGTTTTCTGAATAAATTGGTTGGACCCCCTCTTTCATACTTTGGTTTGCAAATATTTTGGTTTGGTTTGGAGAAGAGTAGGAAAGTTCATGCTTATGTGCTAAAAAGAGCTTGTTTTTTACTGTGGCCTATGATTTGTCATGCCATGCTTGATATTGTTTTGGCTTTATGCTTAGTATTCTTTGTTGTAGCATGACTTTTAATAAACAATTGAGATTGCTTAATGTGCCTTGGATGAATCATGCGTTGTTTTAGCATATTAAAGCATAGTATAGTGGTATTCTCCTTTGATGCTTTATTTGGGTTGACTTGGCGCATGCTCACACCATGTTATGACTATCTCAAGTCACCATAGCCTTTATGATCCTTTAGTTTTCAACTTGTAGTATCACTTTATGTTTTGATCAATGATGTTTTATCACTCTGCATGATTATGGCCATTATTGCTCTCTTAGTTTGTCGCTCCCAGTCTTTTGCTAGCCTCCACAACAAGTATGAGTTCCACTCATGCATCCAACTCCCTAAACCAAGTTATTCCAAAGAGTCCACCATACCTACCTACTAGCTTATGCTATTCCATGTACATTCATGCTTTTGTTTACCTTCCACTTGTTATGAGAAAACTAGTGATTAAAGCTCTCACGAATTTGATGGCACACTTTACTTTACTTGCCCTTAATAAACTTGAACCATTGTGTCTTCTATGTTGTATATGCCTGCACTTATTTGTTGGGAATTAGCAGAACCATGCTTACATGGGGAACGCTTTCAACATTGCACTTGGTACTTGTACCTAGTTGATATCATGCTCTTTTGTATATGGATGTCGTCGGTGTGAAATGAAAGGGGAGCTTGTAAGTCCATGGAGTTATGTATATGTGTTAGAGAAACGCCTGGGCCGCTGGTCTAATCCATGCTAACATGGTGGAAACCTGCAGCATAACCATAATGAGCTGTCTATGAAGCATTCTTCTTATAAAAAAAGAGTCCTATATTGAGAAAAAGAAAAAAGAGAAAAGAAAAAAAAAGATACTATGAAAAGAGGAAAGAGAGAAAAAAGCACCATATTCCCATGGTAAATAAGAAGATTGCTGAGATGCTCGTTGTCTGCTTGCCTTGTCATTTTGATATGGGGATTCTTCCGTATCATCAGGCAAGGGGTACCCCGTTGACGGTTCTCAATGATACACATGTACTTACAATGACAAGAACTTACGGGTGACTAAACTTGAGTAGCATGAGGAGCGGCCCTCGTATACAAGGGACATGAGATTTTTGACTTATAGTTCGTCAAGAATGTACGCCATAGTTTGTTCACTTTAACCTTAATCACTTCAAGATGCTTATGATAGGGGCAATGAGAGCTGAAAGCTATAAGTACCATAATTTTTGGAAGCTCTTTATGAGACTTGAATCCCTACTTCCTTTTACAAAAGGCCTTTCTTCCACCATTATATTGAGTCTCCACCTTCTATCTTTATGCACCTACTTTGAGAGCATAGTGGCCATTCTTAGTTCTATGTGCATTGTCCCAAGACTAGTTGATTGATGCATAACTTGTTATTGCTTGTTTGAAACTATTGTATCTAGTCACTCTTATGAACTTTGAAGGTGTCCTATGCATTTATATTTGCTACTCTATTGAGGGACAAGCTGAAAACTAGTATGCTATGTTTTATATATGTGAAACAAACAAACGTCTTGCAAAGCATTGTTATTCATGAATATTTTGTTTGTGCCTTTTCATGTTGCATCATATTTTCTTTGCTTATTGCTAGAACTTTGTCTTTCATGTTATGATTGAAGTACTATGATCCCAGCTTTGAATGTTTGGAAATACTTTGATCAAGTCTTTGATGGTGCATGTCACCTCAAAACTTATTCTTTTTATCACTTACCTACTCGAGGACGAGCAGGAGTTAACCTTGGGGATGTTGATACATTGCAAATGTATCTATAATTTTTGATGTTCCATGCTTGGTTTTATCCACTTTCTTGTGTTTTGTTCCAAATTTGGAGTACTTTTCATATGATTTCTTGGACTAACCTGTTAACAAGAGCCACAGTGCCAGCTGCCTATTTTCTATTGTTTTTGGTTCCAAGAAAGTCAGAAAATGAATATTCTCGGAATTGGACGGGACAAAAGCAAAAGTGCCTATTTTTCCGGAAGGGATCAAGTGCCAGAATACGAGACGGAGAGAGGCCAGGGGCCGGCCACACCACCTGGCTGCACGGCCAGGCTAGGCCTGCGCCAGGGGGTGGTGTGGTGGCTCCCGGCACCCCCTCGACCTCTCCTTCCGCCTATATATTGCCCTCGGAACGAAAACCCTAAGTACCTGATCAAAAATCCACGAAAGAGTCTGTAGCCGCCGTCATCTCCATCCCTAGATCAGGAGGGATCTGAAGCTCTTCCCGGCACCCTGCCGGGGAGGGGAATTCACCCTGGAGGTCTTCTTCATCACCATGCAAGCCTCCGGTGTGATGCGTGAGTAGTTCATCCTTGGACTACGGATCCATGTAGTAGCTAGATGGTTGGTTTCTCCTCCTTTGTGCTTTCATGTTTAGATCTTGTGAGCTCCGTTCATGATCAAGATCATCTATTTGTAATCCATACATGTTGTGTTTGCGGGGATCCGATGGATATTGAGATGCTATTTCAGATTGATTATTGATTCTATCATGTCTTTGTTATTTGAGATCTTGCATGCTTTCCGTTGTTAGTAGCTATCTTGGCCAAGTAGATGCTAGCAACTCCAAGAGTTAGTATTTATGCTCGATAGTGGGTTCATGCCTCTGGTAATCTGGGGAAGTGACAGAAATCTCTAAGGTACTAGATGTGCTGTTGCTACTAGGGAGAAAACAATAATCCTTTGTTCATAGAACAATCGTATTGTTTACTTTACACGCAGTTCGTAAAGCAATAATCTGTTGGTTGCAACTTAATACTGAAGGGGGTTCGGATGATAACCTGAAGGTGGATTATTAGTCATAGATGCAGTTGGATGGCGGTCTATGTATTATGTTGTAATGCCCAATCAAGTCTCAAAGGAGTCAAGATGATTAGTATATGCATGTATTGCTTTCTCGGTGTTTGTCAATTGCCCTGCTGTAATTTGTTCACCCATCATGTTATCTATCTAAGGAGAGCCACCTCTAGTGAACTATGGATCCCGGTCCTTTTCTTTACATACAATCTATAAACTGTTTACTGCTTTGTGTTTACTTTCTGCAAACTTTTACTTCTTTCCATTCGATACGTTTAATCCTTTGTTTTCCGAAAAACACGGTGAGATTGACAACCTCATCGCAAGTTGGGGACAAAGTTCTGTGGTTGTGTTGTGCAGGTCTCCACGTTGCTACTAGCACCGGTAGTGCGCCCTGCCAAAGCTCAGCTAGTAACACCTTTGGGGTGTTTCCTTGCTCCTACTGGTTCGATTAAACCTTGGTTTCATAACTGAGGGAAAACTTTCTGCTGTGCTCATCATACCTTCCTCTTGGGGTTCCCAACGAGCTCTATGTCGATCGTCGTGTGCATCATGGCACTACGACTATCACAAAACAGGTTAATGCAAGAATCATCCTAACAAAGCTCAACATACAAACTTTTCAACCAAACAGACTCTTTGCAAGCTTCAACAATAGCCATATATTCTGCTTCAATTGTAGATAGAGCAACGATTGGTTGCAGCATTGCCTTCTAACTCACAGCACACCCACCTATGATGAACACATAACCTGTGAGGGACCTCCTCCTATCGAAATCAGCAGCAAAATCTGAATCCACATAGCCTGCGAGTCCCTCACCAGTCTTGCCAAACTTCAATCAAGCATTTGATGTGCCACATAGGTACCTGAAAATTCACCGAACAACTTTCCAATGTTCTTTACTAGGATTAGCCATGTAATGACTCACCAAACTCATAACATATGATAAATCAGGGTGATAACAAACCATAGCATACATCAAGGAACAAACAACACTATAATAAGGAACTTGTGACATGTACTCAATAACTTCATCAGAACTAGGACATTGCAATGCTGATAATTTAAAGTGAGGAGCAATAGGAGTATTAATAGACTTTGCATCATGCATATTAAAATGTTGGAGAACTTTCTCAATGTAACTTTGCTGACTAAGAAATAGCAACCTAGTTTTTCTATCCCGTTTAATTTCCATACCTAGGATTTTCTTAGCAGCACCAAGATCTTTCATTTCAAATTCATTACTAAGGTGTGCCTTCAAATTAGTGATTTCTTTCATGCTCTTGGCAGCAATTAACATATCATCAACATATAACATCAAGTATATAGGTGATCCATTAACAAATTTTATGTAAACACATCTATCAAACCAAGACCTCTTAAAACCTTGTGAGATCATAAATGAATCAAATCTTTGATACAACTGTCTTGGAGATTGCTTCAAACCATAAAGCGATCTCTTCAATTTAGACACAAAATCCTCTTTTCCAGAAACCATGAACCCTTCAAGTTGGTCCATTTAAATCTCCTCCTCCAGTTCACCATGCAGAAAAAAGCAGTCTTTACATCTAGCTACTTAAGGTCAACATCATGCATAGCAACAATACCAAAAAAGCACGAATAGAACTATGCTTCACAATCGGAGAGAAAACAACATTGTAGTCAATACCTTGAATCTGGGTGAAACCTTTTGCTACTAACCTTGCCTTAAACCTTGGAGGTTCATTGGGAGACAAACCTTCTTTATATCCTCTTACAGCGGAAGACCTTATTTTGTTTAGGCAAACACACAACATCCCATGTGCCATTCTTTTCAAGCAATTGCATGTCTTCTTGCATACCAAGAAACCCACTTCCCGTGGTCAAAGGATGCAACAACTTCATTGTATGTAGCATGTTCGGAATCATGCTCCACCTGTTCAGCACAACACAAGGCATATTGAGCAAGATTACATTCTTCAATTAAACGAGGAGCTAGAACTATGTTACGCCTTGGTCTATTAGCAACAATAGACTCATGTGGTTGATGCAAAATAGTAGGTGAGTGCTGAACAACATGATCATCAATATTTTCCTAATGAGTATCACCAACCACAAAATTATTATCAAAAGTTTTCTGCAGGTGCTCCAACTACACACTAACTCCCTCCTCTCCAACAATAATAATAGAGGGATCTAATGGCAAGTTGTCATGATACATAAGGGATTCATTGAAAACAACATTCCTACTCGAAATAACCTTTTTAGTTTTAGGATTCTATAATTTATATATTTTAATTACTGAACCATAACCAAGGAATATGCACTTAATAGCTCTAGGCTCTAACTTTCCATTATCAACGTGAGCATATGCAGTGCAACCAAAAACTTCGAACTGTGAATAATTAGCAGGCAAACCTGACCATACCTCAATGGGAGTTTTCTTCTCAAATGGAATAGAAGATGACTTGTTGATGAGGTAGCACACTGTGTTGGCTGCTTTAGCCCAGAAATGTCTGCCCATACCTGCATTGGATAGCATACAGCGGGCCCTCGAGATGATGGTTCTGTTCATGCGCACATCCATGCTGTTCTACTAAGGAGTGTAAGGGATGGCGTGGTACCTAAGGAATGTCTGCCCATTCCATTCCATTATCAGTATGTCGTACTTTTACCTTTCTTTCAGTTTGTTTTTCCACCATCCACTTCTTAAAACCATAAAAACATCAGATTTATGTTTCAGAAATTATGACCACACTTTTCTTGAGTAGTCATTAATAATAGTAAGCATGTAATTAGCACCACCAATATAAGTCTTACTGGAAGGTCCCCATATATCAGCATGCACATAATCTAATATGCCTTTGGTGGTATGGACGGAAGCATTGAATTTAACTCTTTTATGCTTACAAAAACACAGGTCAGCTCTCTCTTGACCAATTCTTCCATGCCATGTTCACTTTAATCCCCAAGACGCATATGCCACAAATTTGTTTTACCACACATAATCATTAGAAGTAACAGTAGCAGCAATACCATGCAAAGTGTTACCTCTAAGAACATATAATTTAGCAGAATTCATCTCATCTATCATGTGAATAAGAGAACCTTTTGATACCTTTAACAATCTACACCCACCGGCGTACTTGTATCCATCAACACCCATGGTACTTAGGGAGATCAAATTTCTGGCCATGCTTGGTATGTGCTTCACCTCAGTCAACGTGTGTGTCATGCCATCATGTGTCCTGACCTTAACAGATCCAACACCAACAATATGGCATGGTTTGTCATTCCCCCTCCCCCCAAAAAAAATCTCTAGTGTGCATGGACTCATATAAATTGAACCAATCTTTGTTACAACAAATATGAAACGAACATGCAGTATCAAGTATCCATTCATCATCACGAGAAGCACAAGAAGCAAAAAGGCTAAATATTCACCATCAGAACTATCACCAGAAACAACAACAGCCTTACCAACACCTTCATACTTATCTTTTGATTGGTAAGTTCCGTTCCTTTTCTCCTTATTCTGCAGCTTCCAAGAATCATCAATAACATGTTTAGATTTCTTACAATGATTAGATCATCTCTAAAAACAGATAAATGATTCATTACCGATTCACCTTCTTGCAGCCTATGCGAGAACAACTTCATTTTCACATGCATCTTACTGGTTAGATCTTTTGACATGCAGATTGATTCTAGTTTCACTCACAGGGATGCTGTAGATTTCTCTGCAACACTTTCTGCAAAATATTATTAGACAGATGAAGTTGAATCAAATACAAAGCCTTACGTCTTTTCGCCTTTCTTTGTCGGGCCAGCCTTAGCATCCTTTTCACCGAATCCATCTAACACTTCATCCAGATTAGAAGTTTGGGTCAGTGATGACCCATAAGTATAGGGGGTGTATCGCAGTATTTTCGAGGGAAGTGAAACCCAATTTATTGATTCGACACAAGGGGAGCCAAAGAATATTTATAAGCCTTAACAACTGAGTTGTCAATTCAGCTGCACCTGGAAACAATCTCGCTCACAGCAGTTTATCAGTAGCAACAGTTTTGTAGTAGGAATAGCAAAGTAACAGCAGTAGTAAAGCAAGGACAGTAGTAACAAAAGCAGTAAACAATGGGATTCGAGTGCGGTAGGCATAGGGATGGATGGAAGGGCGTTGCATGGACAAGACAATTCACATAGCAATCAGAACATAGGGCAATTGCAGATAAATAAGATAAAGCATCCAAGTACTAGATAATCCTAGGCATGTGTTCCATATATAGGCATACGTGCTCGCAATGAGAACTTGCACAACATCTTTTGTCCTGCCAGCCCGTTTGCAGCGGGGCCTCTAGGGAACTACTGGCAATTAAGGTGCTCCTTTTAATAGAGCACCGGAGCAAAGCATTAACACTCCGTGAACACATGTGATCCTCACATCAAAGCCATTCCCTCCGTTTATCCCGATTTCTGTTACTTCGGGGGGAATGTTCGCCTGCGGTACCAAAGTTGGCAGGCCAGCGCATGGCGGTACCTAAGTTGCCTGAAATCACCGCGTTTCGAAAAGTTGGGCCGCCAACTACCAAGAGGGGCCATTTCGATGCAAACTCGTCTCACCCCTACCAAATCCAAACATGCCGTGAAACTGCCCCATGAAGTAGACGGTCGGGACCCTCATGTCAGTAATATTTCCGTGACGCGAGAGCCAACGCGGCAACCACGTAGGCAAAACGAGATACTAAAGGAGCATCGTGTGTTGACCAAATTCACAAATCCACCCCCTCCCTCCTTTCGCATGAACCCTAGCACCGGCGGTGTCGAAATCCCCTCTCCAACCAGAATGATCTCGTCGGGCATTTGACTTCCGGCGCCAAGTTGCTGCGCCTACTCGCTGCTACCGAGCTCTAATGCCGAATGCCGTGCCAGCCATTGCGACGATCTAGCCCGCCTCTACCGTCGACGAGCTGAGCAGCATGGAGGATGGCAGATCCATTTGCCGAGGAAGAAGTACTTCTAGCTAATTTTGGGTGAGCTACTCTTCTCTTTGCTATTCGCACTACCTATAACTGCTAGCTGGCTATTGGCATTACAGAGATATATCGAACATAGAATTGTTTGCAGCCATTCTTATCTTTTGTCTCCAATTTTCTTTTGTCTCCAATTTTCTGTCAACTAGGATCTCCGCTGAACCTAGCTACACGGTTCTGGTGAGCATCTGCGGCCACCTCATTAAATTAGCACATGGGAAGAGCACGTGGAAAGAGGCTTAGAGTCTGAAGATGGAAGTGGCGCTTGTGCAGTTATGCACTATCCCTAGTTTGGTTACTGCTGTGCGTGAACTTGCTGAAATGAGGCCAGAGCAGACTGCACAGTTCAGCCTCGTTGATGAACGAGGCTTCAGGGTTCCTATAGCATGTGACAGTCAGCTAATTGGGTTGATGAAACAACATGTTAGGCTTCGCGTGGTTATGTTGGTGTGTAACATAGTGGATGAGGAAGCTCCTGCTACTGGGAGTCGCCTAGCTATTATTGGATAGGGAGGTCTAACTCGAACCCCTGCTGTTGTTGAGCAAAATGTGGTTCCGCGTCCGCGACATGCTTCTGTTACGCAGCCTCCTCGTAGGAGTCCCCGTATTGTCGTTGTGGAAAACTCTGCTCTGGAATCTGCTGGTACTGGTCGTCCCCGTCCCCGTGCCCGTGTTGCTGCGGCTACTGCTCACCCAATCCATGCCGCTGTTGAGCAAACTAAGGCGTCCGGAGGCTGCCCCGCTGTTGTTGCCAAGACCGCCGCCTTGTGTGCTGCTACTCCTCGAAACCTTCCTCAAGTTGTGCGAACCCATGCTCTGGAATCTGCTGGTACTGGTCGTCCTCGTGTTGTTGTTGATCTGGACGCTGTTGACCCAATCCCTGCCGCTGTTGAGCAAACTAAGGCTTTCGGAGGCTGCCCCACTGTTGTTGCAAAGACTGAACCATTCTCTCCTCCTCGAACCCATGCTCGGGTTCAGCGAGTTGCTGGTCTAAAGCCAGCTCATGATCTGGACTCTGCTAGCACTCGAAACACTTCTATTGTGGGAACTGCTCCTGATCGTCGAGGTGGCATGGAAGCAGCTGATCTTATTGTGGCCGCCGTTAGAAGGGGCCCTGCCTGTCCACCATGTAATGTAGCTCCCGCTGCTAAGGGCCCTCGCCTTGCTCCTGGTCATGGTACTTCCATCGAGGTTGATCCAGCTAACGATGACGCTGGTGATGGCGGCAGTGGCATTGGGGCTAGGTCTGATGGTGCCGCTCCATCTCTCGAACCTCTCAGAGGTTTCTATCCTAAAGAACCTGATGATGGCAAAGTAATCGTTCGTATCGGTGTCGCGGATTATACTGCAAAATTAGATGATGGCATAGAAAAATTCTATGACGAGTTTGATGTAATCCTTGGCAGATACGACCCTGAAGTGGTAGAGTTATCTGACCTGATGGCATCGTTACGTGTGAAGGTAGTGTGGGGGTCCTCCCAGGAAGCACGTTTGTTATATTATGGTTACAGGAGCAAAAAGGCCATCGAAGTGAAATATACCAGGGATTTAGTCGTACCGTTTACAAGGAAACATTATAGAAGTGAAGTTTACTTCCACTTGGTAGTGCTCACGATTGGAGAGGAATTGGAACTCGACAATAGAGATGATGGACTTTTAGAAGGCATGCATGACCTGATCCATGGCATCACTGGGGCTGGTGCGACTAAGGGTGGCTTCGAACAGAGGAGAGTCTTACAGAGGAGCGTCATAAAGAGGAGCAGGAAGAGCATCCCTAGAAAGGGCACCCTGAAGAAGAACGTCACCAAGGAGACCACGCCAGAGAAGAGGACGCCCAAGAGTCGCAGGACAAAAGGCACCACGCCGCAGAGTACACCCCTAAGATCCAGTCAAAATGCCACACCGAACGGTAGCAGCAAAAATGCTAAGAGGGCTAGCACGGTGGTGAACACTCCCAGGAGTGGTAGCAAAGAGGCAAAGATGGCCAGCACGGAGGCTACCACACCCAGTGGGAGCAGAAAAAACACTAATTTGGAGCGGAACATGCCGTTGTCAGGGAATTATGCCAGCACGAAGGAGAACACGCCCAGTAGTAGCAGCAAAAGGGCTAATTTGGAGCGGAACACGCCGCTGAGGTCAGGCAATAATGCCAGCACGAAGGAGATGACGCCCAATAGTAGCAGCAAAAGGGCTAATTTGGAGCAGAACACGCCGCTGGGGTCAGGCAATAATGCCAGCACGAAGGAGAACACGCCCAATAGTAGCAGCAAAAGGGCTAATTCAAAGAAGAACACGCCGCAAAGGTCAGGCAATAATGCCAGCACCCTGGAGCCAACACCCATGAGGGGAGGCAGTAAGGAGATCACACCCAAGAGCGGCAGCAAAAGGCCTAGTTCGATGGGGAATGGAACGCGGATGTCAAGCCCTACTGATACCATCAGGAAAGATCACATCAGGAAGGAGGATGTACACAGGAAGAGCAAGAGGGTTCTGTACACTCAAGATGAAATTGATTCTGACTGCTGTTTATCCACTGAAGTACTTGGGATGCGTGCAAACGTAAGACCACCCCATGTGGTTGCAGCAGAACCAACCGAGTGTCTTGGAGAAAACAGAGTTGCCGGTGAGGTGGACTGGGGCAATGTTCCTGTCCATCCGGGTGGAGACGATGGTGCAGCCCCACCCATGGGAGTCAATATGACGTGTGCAGTACTAGGCATTAGAGACGATGGCGAAGATTCTGAATCAGATGAAGAAGCAGGCACTGTAGAGGATCAAGCATCTGGTGATGATGAAATAGACGAGGAACTTAACGATGAGGCTAGTATTCTAGTCGATGATTTGGGTGTTGAAGTAGAAGAAATTAAACATGACCACGAGTATCCTATAATTTCGGTCGGCACCGAGTTCAGGAGCATGCATGAGTTCAGGATGTCGTTCCGGCATTTTTGTATCAAGGGGGAGTTCGATGTTTATCGACTGAAGAACTCTGCCGAGAGGTATGAGGCCGTTTGCAAGTTAACATGGATGAATGGACGGGCCGAGGTACATTGTCCATGGAGGATCACAGCAAGATCCTTACTTGCATCAACTGCAATTAGGGTATTGGGGCAATGAATGCAGCAAACCATTAGAACTCTCTCTCTCTCTCTTTTCACTCTATAACTACAATTGATGTGCGATATCTTTCTGGCAACTAGTCGACTCCGCTTATCTTTTAAATGAATCTGTGTTGCAGGTGAACAGAATGGGCCTTGCACACATGTGTCCGACAGGAAGCAAACTGAAATCCTCAATGGCTGATACGGAGTGGTTGGCTATGCAATATATGTCCATCCTAAAGGATAACCCTAAGGAGACCGCGAAGAATATTCAGACTAGCCTCGGTTCTAAATACAACATTGTCCTTCCGTATTACACGGTTTGGAAAGGTAAAGAGAAAGCTCTAGGGGTCTTGCACGGGGATTGGACCAATAGCTTCAGGATGTTGTACAACTTCAAGGCGGAGGTACAAGCTAGGTGTCCGGGGAGTGTTGCGGAGATTGACACCGAGTCAGAAGGTGGTAAATATATTTCAAAAGATTTTTCATGGCGCTTAAACCTTGCATCGATGGATTCAAGGGCGGCTGTAGGCCGTATCTGAGTGTAGACAGCATTGTCCTAACTGGCAAATGGAAAGGCTGCCTGCCATCTGCCACATCACTTGATGGTCACAACTGGATGTTCCCAGTGGCATTCGGGCTGTTTGAAACAGAAACGGACGAAAACTAGGTCTGGTTTATGAGGCAGCTCAGGAGATCAATAGGCCACATGGATCCATTGGCTATATCCACGGATGTATGCAAAGGGCTGACGAATGCAGTGAAGGAGGTGTTCCCGCTAGCTGAAGGTAGAGAATGCCATGCCCATATGATGCTCCACTTGTACTCACACTATGCAGGCAGCGTATTTCGTTACATGTTTCCTGCTGCTAGAGTTTACAAACCTAGTAGCAGCGATTATTTCATGAGCAAGATTTTTGCCGAAGCCCCTGAACTTCCAGAGTACTTAGCCATCCATCATTTGCAGCTATGGAAGAGGAGTCAATTCAACCCTGACATCAAAGTTGATTACATAAACAACAACCTTGCAGAATGCCTGAATAACTGGGTGAAGGACATAAATGTGCGTCCTGTTCATATCTTGATGGACAGCACACGTGGTATGATCATGAAGCTATTAAATATAAGGAGAGAGATCGATAGGAGACTTAGAGGACATATGCTACCGCCAGTTGTACAGCAACTGCACAAGAGAAGCCGAGGACTTGCTCATCTTTAGGTTCTCCCGTCAACCAACAGAAGTTGTGAGGTGGTCGATATGTACAAGAGTGGCAAAAGGGATGTTGTGGACATCCAGCTGTGAGAATGCACCTGCTTAGAGTGGCAGCATACCGGGAAACCTTGCGACCATGCCTTGGCCTTCTCGGTGAAGAAAAGAACTCTACCACATTTGGATCAGTATTTGTCAGACTACTACTCTATGGAAAAGTTCAGAGCTGCGTACGCTGGATCCGTCGAGCCATGCACAGACCCATCTCAGTGGCCTCAAGTCCAACTGTCTTTCGAGCTTTGCCAGCCAGTTACAAAAAGGGGCAAAGGAAGACCCCAGGTGAATAGGTTTAAGAATTTTCTCTAGAAGAAGGGTTCGGCTTTCTGTGCTACAAAGAAGGGCAAAAACAGATGCAAGACCTGCCATCTTATATGCCATAGAGCAGCTGGATGTCCCCTTAATTCTCCCAAACCTAGGTATGAGATGGTACATTCACACAAAAAAATTGTTTATAGTCTGTAGATATAAGGTAGTAATCCATGTACTGTTTTTTTAAAGGAAGCGCAAGGTAAGAAACAAGACAGCCGACTCAGTGATTTTGCTGCGGGAAGAAAACCAAAACGAGTGGAGTGATGATGTCGGACAAGATTCTGGTGCTGATTGGCCTGACTTTCCTCGGCCCAGAGATGCAGGGTACGTGAAGGTAAGAAAATTGGCACCCAGGAAGAGGAAGAAGGCAGGAGATGAAGAAGCCAGTGGACGTGAAGGAAAGAGGAAGAAAGTTGGCACCCAAGCAGAGAAAGAGGGCTAGCAGTGTAGCAGCCTAATGATGTATTGAACTTGAACCTATATATGTAGTTCGGTTAAACTCTAGAGCTGTGTGCGTGGAACTTGTCGGGCGAAACAATCTTCCTCTCGTACTCGGAGTAAAATGTATCGTGACTTTAGGATTTGATATGGCCGAGGCCACTAGTTGAATCCAAAACTATGACTGTGCCACTACTATCTGAACAATCGCGATAGCTGAGCGGTTAAATCCTCTCCAAAATCGATGGGTGTTAGTGGCACAGACATGATTTATTTATAGGCGTTTAATAAATCCCTGCTGTTGGCATTACACTTATGATAAGTTTCTGGGCTGGAAAACAAGTTCTTAAGCTGGCCGCTACACTCCACGAAGCAGCCACTTATTTCAGCTGCTGGACAACGACATGGCAACATAAACTGCAAATGCAACAGATAATGCCCAGATAATGAGGAAATTGTGTCCACTATCTGGCCTAATCTTGAGCCTATCTGTCTCACCACCTCCCTGCCCCTGCCTCCCCTGCACCTGGCGAAGCTCCCGGATCTCTCACTCCATCACACGAATCTCCTCTTTCTTGTCCCACACAGCATCACGCAGATCCTGAACAAGCTCTCTGTGAAAACGTATCAGTGGCTTTTCGATCCACACAAACTTGTCATAGCCAGTCCCCCTCCCTTCCTGTGTAGTAGATCGAAGGAAACAAAAAAAAGAATTACATTACGCTTTCCGGATCCAGGTTACCATTGTACCTACAGTAGGAACTTACCGCTCTAATGCTGCAGTTGCTGAATTTTCCTGCAGTATTTTCGTCGGTCCACGAAATCCATCTCGGCATCTTGTCACCACACAAACACAGCATATCGGGGTAGTAATCGTAGGGCACCCTCCGGTACCTAATGGGGGCACCCGCCTGACGGCGTTGAGCCGACCCTGATTCCTCCCAAGACGAACTGCACGAGCTGCGAGCCATGAGCGAGGGGAGCGAGGGCAGAAGAAAGAGGAGCCTTTGGATGTCAGGTAGTGAAGCGTGATTTATCCCTACTTAATAACTCGGGCAGAATCCTACCGTCCACATTTGGCTGACAGGTGGGGGACCTAGCGTGTGGACTTGTCAAAAAAACTCGCGCCTTCGTGGTTCAAAAGCCCTATCGCGCGCATTGGATGAAATTTTTTGGTACCTTGCCCACGTACATATCAGTGGGAGGTCTTGCTCAGGAACCAGACACGCCTGGCCCACAATCTTACTCCCTCCTAGGAACTTGTCATGGCTCACGCCAGCAGATCCATCTGCTCCACCACTTCCGGTAGGGCTCGCCGCGGCGGATCCACCCCAAGGTCCTACCGTCGCAGTATCAAATGGCCATGGTTTCTTGAGAGGAGCGACGATGCGACGTATGCGAGCTCGGCACCCTACCTGTAGAAGGACTGATGCGGCGTCGAGCTCGAGCAGGAGCCGCCAGGCGCGACAGCGCTCGGTCCACGCCAACCCCGTCACCTTCGTCATTGTCGATTCCGATGTGGAGGGCGACAGGCACGAAGCTATGCAGAATGCCATTGTTGCCTCCTTGGCGAAGGGCAAGCCACGGGCGGGAGTGGATGTCGCCGAGAAGGGCACGGCGGTGTCACCAATCGAGGTGGACTCCGACGACAGATATGTGATGTGGGTTTAGATGTTGTTTAGGATGGTTGCAATTTCGGTTGTGTTTAATGCGAGTACAATTATTGTAATGTGTTTGTCGAGCTATATTAAGAAATGTGTGCAATAGCAGCCGGTGAGTGCTTCCACCTTAGAAATTGTGTCTGTGCCATTTTCATGTTGCATTATCAACGTAGGTTACTTGTAAACAATCCAATGAATATCATCAGATTACAACCATCGGACGGGAGTGGCAAGATGGAAGAGAAGTTGGGACAATGGCTTCGAGGAGAAGGACACTGGCAGGTGGGCCCTCGGAACACGTGACACTAACATGCGGGAGCGGGAGCACATTGTATTGCCGGTCTGTCTAGAGCAAGCGGACTTTGCAACGTGACAACAACAAGCTGATGGGACCAATATAATAACTCGTCGAAGTATTAAGGAGTACTGAAAAGTACAACTGGGGTACACTCGCACAACACATATGCTCTAAGCACGTGAGAAGCATCACTTAAGTCTAACAGTAACGACAGCACAAGTACTACATTTTTCTATCGGTCTTCTCGATACAAATGTAGAAATGCATCTGCCTGTTCGGTCTAGCACCGACAAGGTACTGAGATGGCACGCATAGGATCGACCTTAGGTCCACATACTCCACCTCCCGCGGCGTCGGGCAGCTCGGCGCCTCGGCTAGCACAAGAATGCTATCCGACGATGGTGGCTGGGCGTTCGCCCACATGCGCACCGTGTATATGGGCCAGGCGCACGAGACCGACCTGACGCATACGGCACCCACGACGGTGGGCCCGGCTCTGGTTTCTGGAACACCGGCGGTGATGGTCAGGACGAAAACGGAGCCGTCCCCCCTGGAAAATTAGCAGGCGGCGTGCCAAGTCAGTGAACGGCACCTGCTCTTGGAGAAGTTGGGCTTGCCCGTACGAGATCCTAATCACTTCGATCAAGTGCCCATCTGCAAGGTGGACGACGAGCTTTGCCGGCGGGCCGGTGTAGTTGCAGCCCGGCTCCGTGCAGGCGCACGCGCCGTGCGGGCACGCGAGCTCATGGAGCGGGAGCTCGTGGTAGGAGTAACGGCGAAAGCATCCTGGGTGGGAGCACACGAGCGGGAACGTCGCTGCGAAGTTGCGCGCGAGGATCTCCATATTCTTGGGCTCCCACATCTGCCACAACCGAAAGTTCGTCGAGAAATCAGAAAAAAGATCAGCAGTTAGATTGGCGAATAGCAGGAATGTGTAGGATAAGTTCAAAAGCTTGTAAAATGATTTCTTACCATGAAGGTAGCGACCGAAGAATTGGTGGATGTCGTCAGCTTGCGGCTACGGCTGGATGGAAGTGAAGTGGGGAAAGTGGCTTCGAGGGGAAGGAAGAGAAGTACAGGGAGGAAGAGAAGTAATGGGGACGTGAAACTAGGGTATGACCCACTGAACTCGTGAGTCGTAACACTCGCAACATGCCAGTTTGTCCAGAGCAAGCGTGGCCAATCATGCCGCAGAACAACGTACTCGAGGATCGCTCTCGCGAAGACCATCCCAATCGTCCAAGCGCCCCAATCGAACGGTATGTAACAATCGTCAAGCAGAACAACTGTGTTATGGCGTGCCTTCTAGAAGACTCGGTCTAACGGTGGATCCATTGGGGGGCAGTGCTAGTTTTAGTATAAGAACAAGCATGAAATGACTCAAATAGATCCATGTGTTGGTTTTAGTATAAGAACAAACATGCAATGACTCTAGTGGTTGATCCATGTGTGGTTTGTGGAAAGAACACACATGCAATGACTCTGGTTGATCCATATGTGGTTTGTGGAAAGAACACACATGCAATGACCACTGGTGGATCCATGTGTGGTTTGTGGAAAAGAACACACATGCAATGACCACTAGTTGATCCATGTGTGGTTTGTGGAAAGAACACACATGCAATGACTCTAGTGTTGGTTTTAGTATAAGAACACACATCCAATGACTCTAGTGGTGGATCCATGTGTGGTTTGTGGAAAAGAACACACACATGCAATGACTCTAGTGTTGGTTTTAGTATATGAACACACATGCAATGACTCTAGTGGTGGATCCATGTGTGGTTTGTGGAAAAGAACACACACATGCAATGACTCTAGTGGTCGATCCATGTGTGGTTTGTGGAAATAACACACATGCAATGACTCTAGTGGTTGATCCATGTGTGGTTTGTGGAAATAACACACATGCAATGACTGTAATGGATCCATAAGTGGTTTATGGAAAAGAAAACACATGCAATGACCACTGGTTGATCCATATGTCGTTTGTGGAAAGAACACACATGCAATAACTCTAGTGGTTGATCCATGTGTGGTTTGTGGAAAGAACACACATGCAATGACAGTGGTGGATCCATGTGTGGTTTGTGGATAGAACACACATGCAATGACTCTAGTGCTAGTTTTAGTATAAGAACACACATGCAATAACTCTAGTGGGTCCACATGTAGTTTGTGAAAAGAACACACATGCAATGACCACTGGTTGATCCATAAGTTGTTTGTGGAAAAGAACACACATGCAACGAGTCTAGTGGATCCATGTGTGGTTTGTGGGAAAGAACACACATGCAATGCCTCTGGTGCTGGTTTGTGGTTTAGTATAAGAAGAAACATGCAATGACTCTAGTGGTTGATCCATGTGTGGTTTGTGGAAAGAACACACATGCAATGACTCTGGTTGATCCATATGTGGTTTGTGCAAAGAACACACATGCAATGACCACAGGTGGATCGATGTGTGGTTTGTGGAAAAGAACACACATGCAATGACTCTAGTGCTGGTTTGTGGTTTTAGTATAAGAACAAATATGCAATGACTCTAGTGGTTGATCCATGTGTGGTTTGTGGAAATAACACACATGCAATGACTCTGGTTAATCCATATGTGGTTTGTGGAAAGAACACACATGCAATGACCACTGGTGGATCCATGTGTGGTTTGTGGAAAAGAACACACATGCAATGACTCTAGTGATGGTTTGTGGTTTCAGTATAAGAACAAACATGCAATGACTCTAGTGGTTGATCCACATGTAGTTTGTGGAAAGAACACACATGCAATGACCCTGGTTGATCCATATGTGGTTTGTGGAAAGAACACACATGCAATGACCATTGGTGGATCCATGTGTGGTTTGTGGGAAAGAATACACATGCAATGATTCTAGTGGATCCATGTGTGGTTTGTGGGAAAGAACACACATGCAATGACTCTGGTGCTGGTTTGTGGTTTTAGTAATAGAACTAACATGCAATGACTCTAGTGGTTGATCCATGTGTGGTTTGTGGAAAGAACACACATGCAATGACCACTAGTTGATCCATAAGTTGTTTGTGGAAAAGAAAACACCTACAATGAGTCTAGTGGATCCATGTGTGGTTTGTGGAAAAGAACACACATGCAATGACTCTAGTGCTGGTTTGTGGTTCTAGTATAAAAACAAACATGCAATGACTCTAGTGGTTGATCCATGTGTGGTTTGTGGAAAGAACACACATGCAATGAATCTGGTTGATCCATATTTGGTTTCTGGAAAGAACACACATGCAATGACCACAGGTGGATCCATGTGTGGTTTGTGGAAAAGAACACACATGAAATGACTCTGGTGCTGGTTTGTGTTTTTAGTATAAGAACAAACATGCAATGACTCTAGTGGTTGATCCATGTGTGGTTTGTGTAAAGAACACACATGCAATGACCACTGGTTGATCCATAAGTTGTTTGTGGAAAAGAACACACATGCAATGAGTCTAGTGGATCCATGTGTGGTTTGTGGAAAAGAACACACATGCAATGACTCTAGTGTTGGTTTGTGGTTTTAGTATAAGAACAAATATGCAATGACTCTAGTGGTTGATCCATGTGTGGTTTGTGGAAATAACACACATGCAATGACTCTGGTTAATCCATATGTGGTTTGTGGAAAGAACACACATGCAATGACCACTGGTGGATCCCTGTGTGGTTTGTGGAAAAGAACACACATGCAATGACTCTACTGATGGTTTGTGGTTTCAGTATAAGAACAAACATGCAATGACTCTAGGGGTTGATCCACATGTAGTTTGTGGAAAGAACACACATGCAATGCCTCTGGTTGATCCATATGTGGTTTGTGGAAAGAACACACATGCAATGACCATTGGTGGATCCATGTGTGGTTTGTGGGAAAGAATACACATGCAATGATTCTAGTGGATCCATGTGTGGTTTGTGGGAAAGAACACACATGCAATGACTCTGGTGCTGGTTTGTGGTTTTAGTAATAGAACAAACATGCAATGACTCTAGTGGTTGATCCATGTGTGGTTTGTGGAAAGAACACACATGCAATGACCACTGGTTGATCCATAAGTTGTTTGTGGAAAAGAAAACACCTACAATGAGTCTAGTGGATCCATGTGTGGTTTGTGGAAAAGAACACACATGCAATAACTCTAGTGCTGGTTTGTGGTTTTAGTATAAAAACAAACATGCAATGACTCTAGTGGTTGATCCATGTGTGGTTTGTGGAAAGAACACACATGCAATGAATCTGGTTGATCCATATGTGGTTTGTGGAAAGAACACACATGCAATGACCATTGGTGGATCCATGTGTGGTTTGTGGGAAAGAATACACATGCAATGATTCTAGTGGATCCATGTGTGGTTTGTGGGAAAGAACACACATGCAATGACTCTGGTGCTGGTTTGTGGTTTTAGTAATAGAACAAACATGCAATGACTCTAGTGGTTGATCCATGTGTGGTTTGTGGAAAGAACACACATGCAATGACCACTGGTTGATCCATAAGTTGTTTGTGGAAAAGAAAACACCTACAATGAGTCTAGTGGATCCATGTGTGGTTTGTGGAAAAGAACACACATGCAATAACTCTAGTGCTGGTTTGTGGTTTTAGTATAAAAACAAACATGCAATGACTCTAGTGGTTGATCCATGTGTGGTTTGTGGAAAGAACACACATGCAATGAATCTGGTTGATCCATATGTGGTTTCTGGAAAGAACACACATGCAATGACCACTGGTGGATCCATGTGCGGTTTGAGGAAAAGAACACACATGCAATGACTCTAGTGCTGGTTTGTGGTTTTAGTATAAGAACAAACATGCAATGACTCTAGTGGTTGATCCACATGTAGTTTGTGGAAAGAACACACATGCAATGACTCTGGTTGATCCATAAGTTGTTTGTGGAAAAGAACACACATGCAATGAGTCTAGTGGATCCATGTGTGGTTTGTGGGAAAGAATACACATGCAATGACTCTGGTTCTGGTATGTGGTTTAAGTATAAGAAAAAACATGCAATGACTCTACTGGTTGATCCATGTGTGATTTGTGGAAAGAACACACATGCAATGAACACTGGTTGATCCATAAGTTGTTTGTGCAAATGAACACACATGCAATGAGCCTAGTGGATCCTTGTGTGTATTGTGGAAAAGAACACACATGCAATGACTCTAGTGCTAGTTTGTGGTTTCAGTATAAGAACAAACATGCAATGACTCTAATGGTTGATCCATGTGTGGTTTGTGGAAAGAACACACATGCAATGACTCTAATTGATCCATATGTGGTTTGTGGAAAGAACACACATGCAATGACCACTGGTGGATCCATGTGTGGTTTGTGGGAAAGAACACACATGCAATGACTCTGGCGCTGATTTGTAGTTTTAGTATAAGAACAGACATGCAATGACTTTAGTGGTTGATCCATGTGTGGTTTGTGGAAAGAACACACATGTAATTCCTCTGGTTGATCCATAAGTTGTTTGTGGAAAAGAACACACATGCAATGAGTCTAGTGGATCCATGTGTGGTTTGTGGAAAAGAACACACATGCAATGACTCTAGTGTTGGTTTGTGGTTTCAGTATAAGAACAAACATGCAATGACTCTAGTGGTTGATACACATGTAGTTTGTGGAAAGAACACACATGCAATGACTCTGGTTGATCCATAAGTTGTTTGTGGAAAAGAACACACATGCAATGACCACAGGTGGATCCATTTGTGGTTTGTGGAAAAGAACACACATGCAATGACTCTGGTGCTGGTTTGTGGTTTTAGTATAAGAACAAACATACAATGACTCTAGTGGTTGATCCATGTGTGGTTTGTGGAAAGAACACACATGCAATGACTCTAGTTGATCCATAAGTTGTTTGTGGAAAAGAACACACATGCAATGAGTCTAGTTGATCCATGTGTGCTTTGAGAAAAAGAACACACATGCAATGAATTTAGTGCTGGTTTGTGGTTTCAGTATAAGAACAAACATGCAATGACTCTAGTGGTTGATCCATGTGTGGTTTGGGGAACGAACACACATGCAATGACTCTGGTTGATCCATATGTGGTTTGTGGAAAGAACACACATGCAATGACCACTTGTGGATCCATGTGTGGTTTGTGGAAAAGAACACACATGCAATGACCACTGGTTGATCCATGTGTGGTTTGTGGAAATAACACACATGCAATGATTCTAGTAGTTGATCCATGTGTGGTTTGTGAAAAGAACACACATGCAATGACTCTAGTGTTGGTTTTAGTATAAGAATACATATGCAATGACTCTAGTGGTTGATCCATGTGTGGTTTGTGGAAATAACACATATGCAATGACTCTACTGGTTGATCCATGTGTGGTTTGTGGAAATAAGACACATGCAATGACTATAATGGGTCCACATGTGGTTTGTGGAAAGAACACACATGCAATGACCACTAGTTGATCCATAAGTTGTTTGTGGAAAAGAACACACATGCAATGAGTCTAGTGGATCCATGTGTGGTTTGTGGAAAAGAACACACATGCAATGACTCTAGTGCTGGTTTGTGGTTTCAGTATAAGAACGAACATGCAATGACTATAGTGGTTGATCCATGTGTGGTTTGTGGAAAGAACACAAATGCAATCACTCTGGTTGATCCGTATGTGGTTTGTGGAAAGAACACACATGCAATGACCACTGGTGGATCCATGTGTGGTTTGTGGAAAAGAACACACATGCAATGACTCTGGTGCTGGTTTGTGGTTTTAGTATAAGAACAAACTTTTGGAGATATGCCCAAGAGGCAATAATAAAGTGGTTATTATTATATCTTTATGTTTATGATAAATGTTTACATCCCATGCTATAATTGTATTATTAGGAAACACTAATACATGTGTGTTTTGTAAACATAAGAGAGTCCCTAGTAAGCTTCTTGTTGAACTAGCTTGTTGATTAATTGATGATCCTGGTTTCCTGATCATGGACATTAGGATGTGATTAATAACAAGGTTATATCATTAGGAGAATGATGTGATGGACACACACCCATAGTAAGCGTAGCATAAGATCAAGTCATTAAGTTCGTATTGCTGTAAGCTTTCAAATACATAGTAACCTAATCCTTTGACCATGAGGTTATGTTAATCACCATCACCGGATGGATACTTTGATGACATCAAACACCGCTTCGTAACTGGGTGGTCATAAAGGTGTCATTGGGTATTCTGAAAGTATGTGTTGAAGCGCATGGACCAAGATTGGGATTTGTCCATCCATATGACGGATAGATATGCTCTGGGCCCTCTCGGTGGAATGTCATCTAGTTAGCTTGCAAGCATGTGACTTGGTCACAAGGGATGACATATCACGGAACAAGTAAAGAGTACTTATCAATAACGAGGTAGAACTAGGTATGGAGATACCGACGATCAAACCTCGGATAAGTATAATATCGTGAGACAAAGGGAATTGGTTTCGTATGTAAATGGTTCAATCAATCACGAAGTCATGATTGAGTATGTGGGAGCCATTATGGATCTCCAGGTCCCACTGATGGTTATTGATAGGAGATGTGTCTCTATCATGTCTACATATTCACGAACCGTAGGGTGACACACTTAAGGTTCGAAGTTGTTTTTAAGTAGATATGGAATATGCGTTGGAGACCGAATGTTGTTCGGAGTCTCGGATTGGATTCGGGACATCACGAGGAGATCCGGAATGGTCCGAAGAATAAGATTCATATATTGGGGATCATTTTCTGAGTTAGGAAATGTTCCGGAGTATTTGTATGAGGGTTCTAGAAGGTTTCGGAATGTTCTGGAAGGTTCTAGAGGATTTCTTAGAGTTTGCTTGAAAACCAAGAAAGGGTCAAAGGAGACCTAGTGGGGCAAGACACGGATTCGTGGGGGAGGAGGACTCCTTCTCTCTCCCCAATCCGCCGGCCCTAGAGGAAGGGGAGTCCTACAAGGACTCCCCCTCCCATGGCGCCTCACCCCCTTAAATAGAAGGGCAGGGGCGCCCCCTCCTAGATCTGCTCTCATAACTCCAATCTCTGCCGCCTCTCTCCTCCACCTTTCTTCTACACAGGCATAGGCGAAGCCCTGCAGAATTCTCTACTCCACCACCACCACGCCATCGTGCTGCTGGGATTCCGTGGAGAAGATCTACTACCTCCGCTGCTCGCTAGAACGGGGAGAGGAAGGTCTGCTTCGACTCCGCACGTGTGACCGACTGCGGAAGCGCTGCCGAATCACGGCGCCGGAAGGATCGTCCACTTGACCGACTGCGGAAGCGCTGCTGGAACGCGACGCCGGAAGGATCGTCCACACGATCTTGAGATCGGTAAGTGATCGACTACATCAACCACGAGATCTAATCTCGTTAATGCTTTCGGGTCTACGAGGGTTAGTTCCTATCTATCTCGTTGCTCGTGTCTAATAGATTAGATCTTGGCTTTTATCTAGATTAGATCTGGGTTTTGTTCGTTCTTGCGGTAGAAATTTTTTGTTTTCCATGCTACGAACCCATTAGTGGTATCAGAGCCGTATCTATGCGTAGATCTGTTGCACGAGTAGAACACAATGTTTTTGTGGGCGTTGATGCTTTTGTTGTCGGTGTCTTAGCGTGTACTTTGCATCTTGCGGCATGGTGGGATGAAGCGGCTCGGGCTAACATTACATGTCATCGCACATGAGACTTGCTCCACGCTTGACGTGCAACTTGCTTTGCACAAGTGGCTTTGCGGGTGTCTGTCTCTCCCACCATAGTTAAGATTCAATTTACAATGAGCATCTGACAACACTTGTATCAATGTTGTGGTTCTTGTTCGTAGGTAAGATCGGTCTTATGCGAAAGCCCCAAACCGCGTAAAATATGCAAAGAAAATTAGAGGCGTCTAACTTGTTTTTGCAGGGGTTTTGTGATGTGATATGGCCATCATGTGATTGTGATTATATTTGATGTATGCAATGATTCTTGTTGTAATATGGCAACCGGCAGGAGCCTAATGGTTGTCTTTAATTCTGTTAAGACCTGCATGTCTATTCATCTTGTAATAGCTTTATTCCAAGTAGTTCTAATAGTTGCTAGTGATGATGGACAACCATGAAGCGGCGCCACGGACCTTGACGCCATGCTGGTGATGATGAAGATCTTGTCCGTGCTTTGGAGATGGAGATCAAAGGCACAAGAAGAAAGGCCATATCATATCACATATTATGAATTGCCTGTGATGTTAATCCTTTATGCATCTTGTATTGCTTAGATCGCGACGGTAGCATTATAAGATGATCCCTCTCAATAAATATCAAGTAATAAAGTGTTCGTCCTTAGTTGGCACCGTTGCTAAGACTCGTCGTTTCGAAGCATCTCATGATGATCGGATGTGATAGATTCTACGTGTGCATACAACGGGTGCAAGCCAGATTTGCACATGCGGAAACTGAGATTAATATTGACGAGCCTAGCATGTACAGACATGGTCTCGGAACATGAAATACCGAAAGGTAAAGCATGAGTCATATGGATGATATGATGAACATGTTGATTGTTCGCCTTTAAAGCTACATCATCTCACATGATGATCGGACTTGGTGTAGTGGATTCGGTTCATGTAATCACTAAAACAACTTGAGGGATGTTGTTTTGAGTGGGAGTTCATTTGTAATTTGGATTAGTCAAACTCAATTTATCATAAACACAATCAAAGTGAATTTGCATAGTTTGTTGTAGTCATTGGCATCCGTTCACCACCTTACGCTTAGTTATAGTTGAGATAGTGGAACTATAGAAATTCTGGATATTTACTTTACGAATTGGTATCGTATTGTTTTGAATGTCAATTTAAAGTTTATAATTCCTATTGCAAACTTTCAGCAAACTCCGTTTACTCTGTGAAGTTTAATAAATAGTATTAAATCAAGAGTAACAATTCCAGTGTTAGTATCTAATGTATCATGTTTGCCTCCATGATTCTTGATACTCAAAAGATTGTTTTTAATATCAAGTTTATCTAAGAGTAGAAAGCAATGTTTCAGAAACCATCATATGTGAAAGGTATTGCGATATCTAAAACAATGTGTTGGTTACAACATGATAGAGTATACGTCCTCATATTTGATGAGAATTTGTGAAGGTTGGAGACGCTAGTCGTCCTAATCCTCCAAAAGGTTTTGAAAAAGAAACATTATACTCGCAATTCACCTTTATAAGCTATAGCAGCTTGATCATGAAAGTTGTCATGATAAGGATGAATAGAAGATGTAAGTAAAATGTTTACTACACTAATAGATTACTAAAGAATGGATTTTTGAAAGAATGCCAAACATTTGATGAAGGTGATCCACTTCAAAGTGCAAGTCCAAAGGTATTAGTATTTGACTATATACGCTTTGTACTATGTGTCATGTGAATGACACCACTATTGATGTTGATAGATTCTTTTAAAATAAAAAATAAAAGGAATTGCTGAAAGAGAATCTATAAAATATTTGGCAGAAAATAAAAGGTTGGAGATGTCCAACTTAGGCATATAGAAGATATACATGTTATGGTTGTATTCCTTGCTTATTAAACAATGTGGTTCTCCGGTATTGGATACCGAATTGGTTGATATGAAGTGTCATACAGGACAACACAATTCATGAACTACAATGGCCTAAGTAACTAGCAAGAGAATAAGTGATGATGTTCATCGAAAACAAATAAAGTGTTATTGCGTTTTTCGTTGACATCAAACCTAGCCTTCAAGATTTGTTTTAATAATTGTTATTTTGTTCTGGTATTACGAGAACAATGGTTGTTCAAATAATTACCGTATTCCACAAAGGATGGATGAACTTTTACGAGTCTGGTGGGAGAAATCACATCCATAAACACTATTGCTAAAATGTCGCAAGACAAATGATTGAAAGATCACTTATGAAGTGACATCGCTGTTTAAATTATACTTGAAAGAAAACATGAAGAAACTCCATGTTGATGGAATTTTGGAGTCTTTGATTTTTGATCAATTCACGCATGTGAGACTTTCCTCGAGATAATTGAAACTCCGTCCATAGGCCAAAAGAGGAGCGGACAACTAACTGATTGGAATTTGTACATATTGATGTATATAGTCCATTATGTGTAGTCGTGGGCGATGGATTTCAACTTCATATGCTTTCTCCGAAGATTTGAGTGAGTATATGTATATACTTACTCAATAAGGAAGAAGTATGAAACATTTGAAAAATGTTCAAAGACTTTCAAGATGAAGTGGAAAATCATTGTAACAAGAAAATAAAGAGTTTATGATTCGATCATAAAGAAAGATGTTTGAGTTACAAGTTTAGCAAAACACCTAAGATTTGAGGAATAGTTCCATGGATTTGCATTTCCCAAAACACCATAGGAATATGGAGTGTTCAAGATATGTAATGAAACCTTGTTTGACATGGTGAGATCAAAGGTGTCATTTATAAAACTGTCTTATATATTAAAGATTAAAGCTTTAGTGACTACCGCTTTTACACTGAAAAGAGCTCCATCGTGATCCGTTGAAATGACACCATATAAGTCATGGTTTGGGATAAAACCCGAATTGTCTTTTCTTAAATTTTGGTATGCTATGCATAAGTAAAATGTTTACAACCAAAGTCGGATAAGCACGTCTTTGTAGGTTATTCCAAAGAATTTGTTGGGAATTTCTCCATAACACCGAGGACAAAAGAGTCTGTTACTTGGAACGTCAAGTTTCTTGAGAAGGAATTTTTCATGAAAAGTTAAGTGGGAGGACAATAGAACTTTGATAAGGTTGTTGAACCTTAGCTATATGTGCTAAGTAGCGCAGCGCCGGAAAGTGTCCCGGTGGCGGCCACAATGCTCATGGCTCTCGTGATTACAAAAGGTGTGATCTCAGAGATTAGAGTTCCTATAGAACCGTGTGGGTCGGTAAGAATCAAATAGTAAGATTTGATAAGCAAGTCATTATTGTTTTGACAATGATGAACCGACTACATGCAAAGAAGCAATGATGGGCCCTGACTCCATAAAAAGACTAGAAGTCATGGAATCCGTGATAGCATCCATACACGAGAAATCAAGTTTCTGAACTTAGAAGACCCTCCGGAAAGGCGTGAAGCCTATCGGTCGTGTTTGGATCTATAAATAAATAGACATGGATGTTTCAAATCTAGGAAATAGTCGACATGTCGGAAAGAGTTTACGACAATGTTCGAGGAATTGACTATGATAAGATTTGATCTTTCATAGCGATATTTAGTCTGGACGGATTAATGTAGCAACCACTACATATATTTTTTGGTATATGGTAGTTGAACAAACAAAACAAGTTCTTCTAACAGAATGGTTACCTAGGACGTGTACATGACACGATCCAAAGGGTTTTGTTAATTCAAAGGATGCTAAAAGAGTATGCAAAACTTCAATGGTTGAAGTGAGCATCGCGGAGTTGGAATCTTCACCATGATGAAACTGTTAAAAGAGTTTAAATTCATCGGAGATGATGAAGATGCTTGCATTTTGCAAGAAATTAAGTGGGAGCGCTGAGACATATTTCTAATACATTATGTAGAGGACATGTTGTTGATTGCTAATGATGTATCTTGTATTGACATAGGTTAAGAATTTCATTTTGATGAAAGACTTAGGCATAACACAAGAATTAGGCATCAATGTCTATATGAATTGATTGAGGCGCTAATATGGTTTTGCCAAATGTACATAGATAAGATGTTGAATGAGTTCAATATGGAAACAACAAGAAAGGTTCTTGACGCATGGAAACGACTGAATCAAGATTCAAGTGTGTTGACACGAGATTCAAGTGTTTTGACACTTGGTGAAATCACAAGAATATTTTGATCAATCATTCTTTGAGATGTACACATCCAGATATGTCCTATGCTCTAAATGTTATGAGCATATACCAGAATGATTCATAAGATGATTATTGGAAAATAGTAAAGATATTCTTATGAGCTTTGGAAGAACTAAGAATATATCACGTATAAGTGCCAAATAGTTAAAGGTAGTTCATTGTAAAGTGTTACATTGATACTAGTTTTGTCACAGGATACAAATTAAGTTTATCTCAATTTAAACTATGGTTGGCACAATGTAATGAAAGGAAGTTCCATAACGGATTTGGTTGAGTACCAAAGTTAAAACATTGTGACAGATACTACAACAAAAGGCTAAGTATATAAACTGCTATAGTAGCAGCAAAGGAGGGCATTTGTGTTAAGTAGTTTGTTATCAAACTAGGTGTGGTTCAAAGTGGGCTAATACTATGAAGATATATTGTGTGACGATAATATCAACATATTTTGAGCCGAAGGAACTAAAGGTCTCACCAAAGGACCAAATTTATACAATGCCATCTCATTGGAGAATGAGTAATGCGTAGAGACGCAAGGACATGCAAATACACACGGACCTGGAAGTGTTAGATCCAAAGATTATGTTTACCACTAACAATAGTGTCTATACAACACCAGAAAGCCATAGGTGTTGAATGCACAAGTTTTTAACTAGATTATTGACTCTAGTGCAAGTAGGAGACTATTGGAGATATGCCCAAGAGGCAATAATAAAGTGGTTATTATTATATCTTTATGTTTATGATAAATGTTTACATCCCATGCTATAATTGTATTATTAGGAAACACTAATACATGTGTGTTTTGTAAACATAAGAGAGTCCCTAGTAAGCCTCTTGTTGAACTAGCTTGTTGATTAATTGATGATCATGGTTTCCTGATCATGGACATTAGGATGTGATTAATAACAAGGTTATATCATTAGGAGAATGATGTGATGGACACACACCCATAGTAAGCGTAGCATAAGATCAAGTCATTAAGTTTGTATTGCTGTAAGCTTTCAAATACATAGTAACCTAATCCTTTGACCATGACTCTAATGGTTGATCCACATGTAGTTTGTGGAAAGAACACACATGCAATGACTCTGGTTGATCCATAAGTTGTTTGTGGAAAAGAACACACATGCAATGAGTCTAGTGGATCCATGTGTGGTTTGTGGGAAAGAACACACATGCAATGACTCTGGTGCTGGTTTGTGGTTTTACTAGAAGAACAAACATGCAATGACTCTAGTGGTTGATCCATGTGTGGTTTGTGGAAAGAACACACATTCAATGACTCTGGTTGATCCATATGTGGTTTGTGGAAAGAACACACATGCAATCACCATTGGTGGATCCATGTGTGGTTTGTGGGAAAGACCACACATGCAATGACTCTGGTGCTGGTTTGTGGTTTTAGTATAAGAACAAACATGCAATGACTCTGGCGGTTGATCCATGTGTGGTTTGTGGAAAGAACACACATGCAATGACTCTGGTTGATCCATATGTGGTTTGTGGAAAGAACACACATGCAATGACCATTGGTGGATCCATGTGTGGTTTGTGGGAAAGAATACACATGCAATGACTCTGGTGCTGGTTTGTGGTTTTAGTATAAGAACAAACATGCAATGACTCTAGTGGTTGATCCATGTATGGTTTGTGGAAAGAACACACATGCAATGACTCTAGTTGATCCATAAGTTGTTTGTGGAAAAGAACACACATGCAATGAGTCTAGTGGATCCATGTGTGGTTTGTGGAAAAGAACACACATGCAATGAATCTAGTGCTGGTTTGTGGTTTCAGTATAAGAACAAACATGCAATGACTCTAGTGGTTGATCCATGTGTGGTTTGTGGAAAGAACACACATGCAATGACTCTGGTTGATCCATATGTGGTTTGTGGAAAGAACACACATGCCATGACCACTAGTGGATCCATGTGTGGTTTGTGGAAAAGAACACACATGCAATGACCACTGGTTGATCCATGTGTGGTTTCTGGAAATAACACACAGGCAATGATTCTAGTGGTTGATCCATGTGTGGTTTGTGAAAAGAACACACATGCAATAACTCTAGTGTTGGTTTTAGTATAAGAACACACATGCAATGACTCTAGTGGTTGATCCATGTGTGGTTTGTGGAAATAACACATATGCAATGACTCTAGTGGTTGATCCATGTGTGGTTTGTGGAAATAACACACATGCAATGACTGTAATGGGTCCACATGTGGTTTGTGGAAAGAACACACATGAAATGACCACTGGTGGATCCATAAGTTGTTTGTGGAAAAGAACACACATGAAATAAGTCTAGTGGATCCATGTGTGGTTTGTGGAAAAGAACACACATGCAATGACTCTAGTGCTGGTTTGTGGTATCAGTATAAATACAAACATGCAATGACTCTAGTGGTTGATCCATGTGTGGTTGTGGAAAGAACACACATGCAATGACTCTAGTGGTTGATCCACATGTAGTTTGTGGAAAGAATACACATGCAATGACTCTGGTTGATCCATAAGTTGTTTGTGGAAAAGAACACACATGCAACGAGTCCAGTGGATCCATGTGTGGTTTGTGGGAAAGAACACACATGCAATGACTCTGGTGCTCGTTTGTGGTTTTATTAGAAGAACAAACATGCAATGACTCTAGTGGTTGATCCATGTGTGGTTTGTGGAAAGAACACACATGCAATTACTTTTGTTGATCCATATGTGGTTTGTGGAAAGAACACACATGCAATGACCACTGGTGGATCTATGTGTGGTTTGTGGAAAAGAACACACATGCAATGACTCTATTGGTTGATCCATGTGTGGTTTGTGGAAATAACACATATGCAATGACTCTAGTGGTTGATCCATGTGTGGTTTCTGGAAATAACACACATGCAATGACTGTCATGGGTCCAAATGTGGTTTGTGGAAAGAACACACATGCAATGACCACTAGTTGATCCATAAGTTGTTTGTGGAAAAGAACACACATGAAATAAGTCTAGTGGATCCATGTGTGGTTTGTGGAAAAGAACACACATGCAATGACTCTAGTGTTGGTTTGTGGTATCAGTATAAATACAAACATGCAATGACTCTAGTGGTTGATCCATGTGTGGTTTGTGGAAAGAACACACATGCAATGACTCTAGTGGTTGATCCACATGTAGTTTGTGGAAAGAATACACATGCAATGACTCTGGTTGATCCATAAGTTGTTTGTGGAAAAGAACACACATGCAACGAGTCCAGTGGATCCATGTGTGGTTTGTGGGAAAGAACACACATGCAATGACTCTGGTGCTGGTTTGTGGTTTTATTAGAAGAACAAACATGCAATGACTCTAGTGGTTGATCCATGTGTGGTTTGTGGAAAGAACACACATGCAATTACTCTTGTTGATCCATATGTGGTTTGTGGAAAGAACACACATGCAATGACCACTGGTGGATCTATGTGTGGTTTGTGGAAAAGAACACACATGCACTGACTCTAGTGATGGTTTGTGGTTTTAGTATAAGAACAAACATGCAATGACTCTAGTGGTTGATCCATGTGTGGTTTGTGGAAAGAACACACATGCAATGACTCTGGTTGATCCATATGTGGTTTGTGGAAAGAACACACATGCAATGACTCTGGTTGATCCATAAGTTGTTTGTGGAAAACAACACACATGCAATGAGTCTAGTGGATCCATGTGTGGTTTGTGGGAAAGAACACACATTCAATGACTCTGGTGCTCGTTTGTGGTTTTATTAGAAGAACAAATATGCAATGACGCTAGTGGTTGATCCATGTGTGGTTTGTGGAAAGAACACACATGCAATGACCACTGGTAGATCCATGTGTGGTTTGTGGAAAAGAACACACATGCAATGACTCAGGTGCTGGTTTGTGGTTTTAGTATAAGAACAAACATGCAATGACTCTAGTGGTTGATCCACATGTAGTTTGTGGAAAGAACACACATGCAATGACTCTGGTTGATCCATAAGTTGTTTGTGGAAAAGAACACACATGCAATGAGTCTAGTGGATCCATGTGTGGTTTGTGGGAAAGAACACACATGCAATGACTCTGGTGCTGGTTTGTGGTTTTATTAGAAGAACAAACATGCAATGACTCTAGTGGTTGATCCATGTGTGGTTTCTGGAAAGAACACACATTCAATGACTCTGGTTGATCCATATGTGGTTTGTGGAACGAACACACATGCAATGACCACTGGTGGATCCATGTGTGGTTTGTGGAAAAGAACACACATGCAATGACTCTGGTGCTGGTTTTTGGTTTTAGTATAAGAACAAACATGCAACGACTCTAGTGGTTGATCCATGTGTGGTTTGTGGAAAGAACACACAAGCAATGACTCTAGTTGATCCATAAGTTGTTTGTGGAAAAGACCACACATGCAATGAATCTAGTGCTGGTTTGTGGTTTCAGTATAAGAACAAACATGCAATGACTCTAGTGGTTGATCCATGTGTGGTTTGTGGAAAGAACACACATGCAATGACTTTGGTTGATCCATATGTGGTTTGTGGAAAGAACACACATGCAATGACTCTAGTGGTTGATCCATGTGTGGTTTGTGGAAAAGAACACACATGCAATGACCACTGGTTGATCCATGTGTGGTTTGTGGAAATAACACACAGGCAATGATTCTAGTGGTTGATCCATGTGTGGTTTGTGAAAAGAACACACATGCAATAACTCTAGTGTTGGTTTTAGTATAAGAACACACATGAAATGACTCTAGTGGTTGATCCATGTGTGGTTTGTGGAAATAACACATATGCAATGACTCTAGTGGTTGATCCATGTGTGGTTTGTGGAAATAACACACATGCAATGACTGTAATGGGTCCACATGTGGTTTGTGGAAAGAACACACATGAAATGACCACTGGTGGATCCATAAGTTGTTTGTGGAAAAGAACACACATGCAATGAGTCTAGTGGATCCATGTGTGGTTTGTGCAAAAGAACACACATGCAATGAGTCTAGTGCTGGTTTGTGGTATCAGTATAAATACAAACATGCAATGACTCTAGTGGTTGATCCATGTGTGGTTTGTGGAAAGAACACACATGCAATGACTCTGGTTGATCCATATGTGGTTTGTGGAAAGAACACACATGCAATGACCACTGGTGGATCCATGTGTGGTTTGTGGAAAAGAACACACATGCAATGACTATGGTGCTGGTTTGTGGTTTATTATTAGAACAAACATGCAATGACTCTAGTGGTTGATCCACATGTAGTTTGTGGAAAGAACACACATGCAATGACTCTGGTTGATCCATAAGTTGTTTGTGGAAAACAACACACATGCAATGAGTCTAGTGGATCCATGTGTGGTTTGTGGGAAAGAACACACATTCAATGACTCTGGTGCTCGTTTGTGGTTTTATTAGAAGAACAAATATGCAATGACGCTAGTGGTTGATCCATGTGTGGTTTGTGGAAAGAACACACATGCAATGACCACTGGTAGATCCATGTGTGGTTTGTGGAAAAGAACACACATGCAATGACTCAGGTGCTGGTTTGTGGTTTTAGTATAAGAACAAACATGCAATGACTCTAGTGGTTGATCCACATGTAGTTTGTGGAAAGAACACACATGCAATGACTCTGGTTGATCCATAAGTTGTTTGTGGAAAAGAACACACATGCAATGAGTCTAGTGGATCCATGTGTGGTTTGTGGGAAAGAACACACATGCAATGACTCTGGTGCTGGTTTGTGGTTTTATTACAAGAACAAACATGCAATGACTCTAGTGGTTGATCCATGTGTGGTTTCTGGAAAGAACACACATTCAATGACTCTGGTTGATCCATATGTGGTTTGTGGAACGAACACACATGCAATGACCACTGGTGGATCCATGTGTGGTTTGTGGAAAAGAACACACATGCAATGACTCTGGTGCTGGTTTTTGGTTTTAGTATAAGAACAAACATGCAATGACTCTAGTGGTTGATCCATGTGTGGTTTGTGGAAAGAACACACAAGCAATGACTCTAGTTGATCCATAAGTTGTTTGTGGAAAAGACCACACATGCAATGAATCTAGTGCTGGTTTGTGGTTTCAGTATAAGAACAAACATGCAATGACTCTAGTGGTTGATCCATGTGTGGTTTGTGGAAAGAACACACATGCAATGACTTTGGTTGATCCATATGTGGTTTGTGGAAAGAACACACATGCAATGACCACTGGTTGATCCATGTGTGGTTTGTGGAAATAACACACAGGCAATGATTCTAGTGGTTGATCCATGTGTGGTTTGTGAAAAGAACACACATGCAATAACTCTAGTGTTGGTTTTTTAGTATAAGAACACACATGAAATGACTCTAGTGGTTGATCCATGTGTGGTTTGTGGAAATAACACATATGCAATGACTCTAGTGGTTGATCCATGTGTGGTTTGTGGAAATAACACACATGCAATGACTGTAATGGGTCCACATGTGGTTTGTGGAAAGAACACACATGAAATGACCACTGGTGGATCCATAAGTTGTTTGTGGAAAAGAACACACATGCAATGAGTCTAGTGGATCCATGTGTGGTTTGTGCAAAAGAACACACATGCAATGACTCTAGTGCTGGTTTGTGGTATCAGTATAAATACAAACATGCAATGACTCTAGTGGTTGATCCATGTGTGGTTTGTGGAAAGAACACACATGCAATGACTCTGGTTGATCCATATCTGGTTTCGGAAAGAACACACATGCAATGACCACTGGTGGATCCATGTGTGGTTCGTGGAAAAGAACACACATGCAATGACTATGGTGCTGGTTTGTGGTTTATTATTAGAACAAACATGCAATGACTCTAGTGGTTGATCCACATGTAGTTTGTGGAAAGAACACACATGCAATGACTCTGGTTGATCCATAAGTTGTTTGTGGAAAAGAACACACATCTCATGAGTCTAGTGGATCCATGTGTCGTTTGTGGGAAAGAACACACATGGAATGACTCTGGTGCTGGTTTGTGGTTTAATTAGAAGAACAAACATGCAATGACTCTAGTGGTTGATCCATGTGTGGTTTGTGGAAAGAACACACATGCAATGACTCTGGTTGATCCATATGTGGTCTGTGGAAAGAACACACATGCAATGACCACTAGTGGATCCATGTGTAGTTTGTGGAAAAGAACACACATGCAATGACTCTAGTGATGGTTTGTGGTTTTAGTATAAGAACAAACATGCAATGACTCTAGTGGTTGATCCATGTGTGGTTTGTGGAAAGAACACACATGCAATGACTCTGGTTGATCCATATGTGGTTTGTGGAAAGAACACACATGCAATGACCACTGGTGGATCCATGTGTGGTTTGTGGAAAAGAACACACATGCAATGACTCTGGTGTGGGTTTGTGGTTTTAGTATAAGAACAAACATGCAATGACTCTAGTGGTTGATCCACATGTAGTTTGTGGAAAGAACACACATGCAATGACTCTGGTTGATCCATATGTTTTTTGTGGAAAAGAACACACATGCAATGAGTCTAGTGGATCCATGTGTGGTTTGTGGGAAAGAACACACATGCAATGACTCTAGTGCTGGTTTGTGGTTTTATTAGAAGAACAAACATGCAATGACTCTAGTGGTTGATCCATGTGTGGTTTGTGGAAAGAACACACATGCAATGACTCTGGTTGATCCATATTTGGTTGTGGAACGAACACACATGCAATGACCACTGGTTGATCCACATGTGGTTTGTGGAAAAGAACACACATGCAGTGACTCGGATGCTGGTTAGTGGTTTTAGTATAAGAACAAACATGCAATGACTCTAGTGGTTGATCCACATGTAGTTTGTGGAAAGAACACACATGCAATGACTCTCGTTGATCCATATGTGGTTTGTGGAAAGAACACACATGCAATGACCACTGGTGGATCCATGTGTGGTTTGTGGGACAGAACACACATGCAACGAATCTGGTGCTGGTTTGTGGTTTTAGTCTAAGAACAAACATGCACTGACTCTAGTGGTTGATCCATGTGTGGTTTGTGGAAAGAACACACATGCAATGACTCTAGTTGATCCATAAGTTGTTTGTGGAAAAGAACACACATGCAATGAGTCTAGTGGATCCATTTGTGGTTTGTGGAAAAGAACACACATGCAATGAAACTAGTGCTGGTTTGTGGTTTCAGTATAAGAACAAACATTGAATGACTCTAGTGGTTGATCCATGTGTGGTTTGTGGAAAGAACACACATGAAATGACTCTGGTTGATCCATATGTGGTTTGTGGAAAGAACACACATGCAATGACCACTGGTGGATGCATGTGTGGTTTGTGGAAAAGAACACTCATGCAATGACCACTGGTTGATCCATGTGTGCTTTGTGGAAATAACACACAGGCAATGATTCTAGTGGTTGATCCATGTGTGGTTTGTGAAAAGAACACACATGCAATAACTCTAGTGTTGGTTTTAGTATAAGAACACACATGCAATGACTCTAGTGGTTGATCCATGTGTGGTTTGTGGAAATAACACATATGCAATGACTCTAGTGGTTGATCCATGTGTGGTTTGTGGAAATAACACACGTGCAATGACTGTAATGGGTCCACATGTGGTTTGTGGAAAGAACACACATGAAATGACCACTGGTTGATCCATAAGTTGTTTGTGGAAAAGAACACACATGCAATGAGTCTAGTGGATCCATGTGTGGTTTGTGGAAAAGAACACACATGTAATGACTCTAGTGCTGGTTTGTGGTTTTAGTATAAGAACAAACATGCAATGACTCTAGTGGTTGATCCATGTGTGCTTTGTGGAAAGAACACACATGCAATGACTCTAGTTGATCCATATGTAGTTTGCGGAAAGAACACACATGCAATGACCACTGGTGGATCCATGTGTGGATTGTGGAAAAGAACACACATGCAATGACTCTGGTGCTGGTTTGTGGTTTTAGTATAAGAACAAACATGCAATGACTCTAGTGGTTGATCCACATGTAGTTTGTGGAAAGAACACACATGCAATGACTCTGGTTGATCCATAAGTTGTTTGTGGAAAACAACACACATGCAATGAGTCTAGTGGATCCATGTGTGGTTTGTGGGAAAGAACACACATTCAATGACTCTGGTGCTCGTTTGTGGTTTTATTAGAAGAACAAATATGCAATGACGCTAGTGGTTGATCCATGTGTGGTTTGTGGAAAGAACACACATGCAATGACTCTGGTTGATCCATATGTGGTTTGTGGAAAGAACACACATGCAATGACCAATGGTGGATCCATGTGTTGTTTGTGGAAAAGTACTCCCATGCAATGACTCTAGTGCTGGTTTGTGGTTTTAGTAGAAGTGAAGGGTTTGTAGCATGGAAAACAAAAAAATTCTACCGCAAGAACGAACAAAACCCAGATCTAATCTAGATAAAAGCCAAGATCTAATCTATTAGACATGTGCAACGAGATAGATCTGTACTAACCCTTGTAGATCCGAAAGCGTTACGAGATTGGATCTCGTGGTTGATGTAGTCGATCACTTGCCGATCTCAAGATCGAGTGGACGATCCTTCTAGCGCCGCGTTCCGGCAGCGCTTCCGCAGACGGTCACACGTGCGGAGTCGAAGCAGACCTTCCTCTCCCCGTTCCAGCGAGCAGCGGAGGTAGTAGATCTCTCCACGGAATCCCAGCAGCACGACGGCGTGGTGGTGGTGGTGGAGTAGAAGATTCTGCAGGGCTTAACATAAGCCTGAGCATAAGGAAGGAGGAGGAGAGAGGCGGCTAGGGGGAAGAGTGGAGGGGTAAGGGGGGGTGGCGCCTCCACCCCTCTATATAGAGGGAGGGGTGCGGCCTAGGGTTCCCATCCCTAGGCCCACCCCTTAGGGCCAGCGCACCAAGGAGGTGGGGGGAGGAGTCCTTCCCCCCCAAGTCTCCTCTTGAAATTTCCCTTATCTTATCTTATCTTGGTTTTCAAATAAACTCCAAAATATCTTCTAGAACCTTCCGGAACATTCTGAAACCTTCTAGAATCCCCATACAAACACTCCGGAACATTTCCTAACTTAGAAAATGATTCCCATTATATGAATCTTATTCCCCGGACAATTCCGGATCTCCTCGTGATGTCCTGGATCCAATCCGAGACTCCGAACAATATTCGGTCTCCAACGCACATTCAATATCTACTTAAAACAACTTCGAACCTTAAGTGTGTCACCCTACGGTTCGTGAATATGTAGACATGACGGAGACACCTCTCTGATCAATAACCATCAGCGGGATCTAGAGATCCATAATAGCTCCCACATACTCAACGATGACTTCGTGATCGATAGAACCATTAACATACGAAACCAATTCCCTTTGTCACGCGATACTATACTTATCCGAGGTTTGATCGTCGGTATCTCCATACCTAGTTCTACCTCGTTACTGATAAGTACTCTTTACTCGTTCCATGTTATGTCATCCCTTGTGACCCAGTCACATGCTTGCAAGCTAACTAGATGACATTCCACCGAGAGGGCCCAGAGCATATCTATCCGTCATATGGATGGGCAAATCCCAATCTTGGCCCATGCGCTTCAACACATACTTTCAGAATACCCAACGACACCTTTATAACCACCCAGTTACGAAGTGGTGTTTGATGCCATCAAAGTATCTATCCGGTGATGGTGATTAACATAACCTCATGGTCGAAGGATTAGGTTACTATGCATTTGAAAGCTTATAGCATTACGAACTTAATGACTTGATCTTATGCTACGCTTACTATGGGTGTGTGTCCATCACATCATTCTCCTAATGATACAACCTTGTTATTAATGACATCCAATGTCCATGACCAGGAAAGCATGATCATCTATTAATCAACAAGCTAGTTCAACAAGAGGCTTACTAGGGACTCTTACATGTTTACAAAACACACAAGTATTAGTGTTTCCTAATAATACAATTATAGCATGGGATGTAAACATTCATCATAAACACAAAGATATAATAATAACCACTTTTATTATTGCCTCTTGGGCATATTTCCAACAGTCTCCCACTTGCACTAGAGTCAATAATCTAGATTACATGGTAATATACCTAATATCCATGGTGTTCTGGTGTTGGTCATGCTTTGCCCTAGGGAGAGGTTTAGTCAACGGATCTGCCACATTCAGATCAGTGTGTACTTTGCAAATCTTTATGTCACCATCTCGGACATACTCGCGAATAGCGTGGAAACGTAGCTTGATATGCTTCAGCCTGCTATGTGACCTTGGCTCTTGTGCATTAGCTATGGCACCTGTGTTGTCACAGTAGATGGCCATCGGGTCCAACGCACTGGGAACCACGCCAAGTTCAATAATGAACTCCTTCATCCATATGGCTTCTTGTGCAGCCTCCGAAGCAGCTATGTATTCCGATTCAGTTGAAGATTTCGCCACAATGCTTTGCTTTGCACTCCTCCAGCTTACTGCAGCACCATTCAAAATAAATACGTATCCCGACTGTGACTTTGAGTCATCCGGATCGGTGTTCCAACTAGCATCGGTGTAACCGTTTACAACAAGCTGTTCATCACCTCCATAAGAAAGAACCATATCCTTAGTCCTATTTAGGTACTTTAGGATATTCTTGACCGCTGTCCAGTGCTCCATTCCAGGATCACTTTGATATCTGCTAGTCAAACTGACAGCATGTGCTATATCCGGTCTTGTACACAGCATGGCATACATGATAGAACCTATGGCCGAGGCATAGGGAATGTTATTCATTTTCTCTCTATCTTCTGCCGTAGCTGGACTTTGAGTCTTACTCAAGGTCTTACCTGACAACATGGGCACGAACCCTTTCTTGCTTTCTTCCATTCTAAACTTCTTTAGAACTTTGTCTAAGTATGTACTTTGTGAAAGCGCTATTAGGCGTCTTGATCTATCTCTATAAATCTTGATGCCTAGAATATATGCCGCTTCGCCAAGATCCTTCATTGAAAAACTATTATTCAAATAGGCTTTGACACTATTAAGAAGTTCTATATCATTCCCAATCAACAATATGTCATCTACATACAGTACTAGGAATGCTACAGAGCTCCCACTCACTTTCTTGTAAATACAAGCTTCTCCATAAGTTTGTATAAATCCAAAGTTTTTGATTACTTTATCAAAACGTTGATTCCAACTCCGGGATGCTTGCTTCAGTCCATAAATGGAGCGCTGAAGTTTGCATACCTTGTCAGCATCACTAGGATCGACAAAACCCTTAGGTTGTACCATATACAACTCTTCCTCAATGTCACCATTAAGGAATGCCGTTTTGACATCCATCTGCCAAATCTCATAATCGAAATATGCAGCAATTGCTAACAAAATCCTCACAGACTTTAGCTTTGCTACTGGTGAGAAGGTCTCATCGTAGTCAACTCCTTGAATTTGTCTGAACCCTTTCGCGACAAGTCGGGCTTTATAGACGGTAACATTACCATCAGCATCTGTTTTTCTCTTGAAAATCCATTTGTTCTCGACAGCCTTACGGCCATCCGGTAAGTCCACCAAAGTCCATACTTGGTTTTCGTACATGGATCCCATTTCGGATTTCATGGCTTCTAGCCATTTGTCGGAATCTGGGCTCACCATAGCTTCTTCATACGTCGCAGGGTCATCAGCGTTGTCCACCAACATGACGTTCAAGGCAGAGTCATACCAATCAGGAGTGGTACGAACCCTCGTTGACCTGCGAGGTTCAGCAATAACTTCGTTTGAAGTTTCATGATCATCATCATTAGCTTCCTCTCCAATTGGTGCAGGCGGCACAAAAACATCTTCCGGTGCTGCGCTACTCTCAAATCCGAGAGAAGGTTCGATAACCTCATCAAGTTCTACTTTCCTTCTAGTCACTTCCTTCGAGAGAAACTCCTTCTCAAGAAAGGATCCATTCTTGGCAACAAAAACTTTGCCCTCAGATCTATGATAGAAGGTATACCCAATTGTTTCTTTAGGGTATCCTATGAAGACGCATTTCTCCGCTTTGGGTTCAAGCTTATCAGGTTGTAACTTCTTTACATATGCTTCGCAACCCCAAACTTTAAGGAACGACAACTTAGGTTTCTTACCAAACCACAATTCGTACGGTGTCGTTTCAACGGATTTAGATGGTGCCCTATTTAAAGTGAATGCGGCTGTCTCTAATGCATAGCCCCAAAACGATAGCGGTAAATCTGTAAGAGACATCATAGACCGAACCATATCTAAGAGAGTTCAATTACGACGTTCGGATACACCATTACGCTGTGGTGTTCCCGGCGGTGTCAACTGCGAAATATTCCACATTTATTTAAATGCATGCCAAACTCATAACTTAGATATTCACCTCCGCGGTCAGAACGCAGAAACTTAATCTTCTTGTTACGATGATTTTCCACTTCACTTTGAAATTCCTTAAACTTCTCGAAAGTTTCGGACTTATGTTTCATAAAGTAGACATACCCATATCTACTTAAGTCATCCGTGAAAGTGAGAACATAACGATATCCACCACGCGATGCTACACTCATTGGACCGCACACATCGGTATGTATTATTTCCAATAAGTCTGTAGCTCGCTCCATTATTCCAGAGAATGGAGTCTTAGTCATTTTTCCCATTAGACATGCTTCGCATCTTTCAAGTGATTCAAAATCAAGTGATTCAAGAAGTCCATCAGAATGGAGTTTCTTCATGCGCTTCACTCCAATGTGACCAAGACGACAGTGCCACATGTATGTAGAATTATCATTCAATTTTGTTCGTTTAGCTTCTATGTTGTGAACATGTGTATCACTACTATCGAGATTCAGTAAGAATAAACCATTCATCTCAGGTGCATTACCATAAAAGATATTACTCATATAAATCGAACAACATTTATTCTCGGACTTAAAAGAGTAACCGTCTCGCAATAAACAAGATCCAGATATAATGTTCATGCTTAACGCAGGCACCAAATAACAATTATTCAAATTTAAAACTAATCCCGAAGGTAGATGTAGAGGGAGCGTGCCAACGGCTATCACATCAACCTTGGAGCCATTTCCAACGCGCATCGTCACCTCGTCTCTCGCCAGTCTTCGCTTATTCCGCAGCTCCTGTTTCGAGTTACAAATATGAGCAACCGAACCAGTATCAAATACCTAGGCACTACTACGATTACTAGTAAGATACACATCAATAACATGTATATCGAATATACCTTTCTTCTTGATGTTGCCATTCTTCAGATCCGCCAGGTACTTGGGGCAGTTACGCTTCCAGTGACCAGCACCTTTGCAGTAGAAGCATTTAGTTTCAGGCTTAGGACCAGCCTTGGGCTTCTTAGCAGGTGCAGCAGCTTTCTTGCCGTCCTTCTTGAAGTTGCCCTTGTTCTTAGGCTTGCCCTGTCTCTTGAAATTGGTGGTCTTATTGACCATCAACACTTGGTGCTCCTTCTTGATCTCCACTTCAGCAGTTTTCAGCATGGACGATAGTTCAGGCAACGTCTTGTTCATGCAGTGCATATTGTAGTTCATCACAAAGTTCTTATAACTTGGTGGCAGTGATTGGAGGAGACGGTGAATCCCTAACTCATTAGGAATCGATATCCCCAACTCTAGGAGCTTGTTTGCGTACCCAGACATGGTGAGCACGTGCTCGCTAACGGAGCTACCCTCTTCCATCTTACAGTTAAAGAACTTTTCGGAGGCCTCATAGCTCTCCAT